>JBAIZZ010000283.1:0-549005 GCA_037355905.1 Heliconius aoede
TTTTTATATAAAATATGTATATTTATCAATAATATATTTAAAAAAAAACACAATTTTATGTATTACTGCAATTCAGTGGCACTACTTTGAATTTTTTTAAAATAATTATTAGTATTTTTTTTAATTAACGTTTCAAAAAATAAAAATTTTAGAAGATCCAAGAAATTGTATACGTATTTTCTGAAAAACTAATTTATTTTAATTTTTTAGTAATTTGACGTTAATATTTTCAGTTAAGTTATCTGAATTTGACAGTTTACAGGTGACGTCTTCCTCAGCTACATATGAAAACATTAATTAGATGAATATGTACATGTTACGTTTGAGGAATATAAAAGAATTTATTTAAAACAAATGATAATGGCGTGATGGTTTTAATATTTAGTGTCATACTACGCTATATAACAGTAAAAATTGAGTGTTTGCTACAATTAATGATTCTTAAATAGTGTTTTACATACGTTAGTGATATATTAACTTTTATAATCATTATTTTATTGTAAATAATTTTACTAGAAAATCATATACCAGATTACTATTGTTTATACAACGGATACGAAATATTTTTTTATGCAGGAATAGATGTACCTATAAAAAGACATGTGACTAGTGCAGGATGTTAATTCTATATTGTGTAAATATTATAACGCAATGGCTAAAAACTTACACATTACGCATAGAAACTTATTTTAATGTAATAACATTAAAATGATGGTAAAAAGTATGGCAAGTAACCTTAAAGATTTATATTTCATAAATAATTAATAAATTAGAAACAATGTAAGTCCCTCCTTGCCTATCTTATTTTACTTAAGTTCTGTGAACAAGTATTCCTTGTGTGTTAATAATTTATGAGTACTTTAAAGCTGTTAAATACAAATATGTACACCCATTTATTATCCATTTTATCCAATATGTTATTTTATAAAAATATAATTTTAATCTAGTCACTGACAAGTAATTAAATGTGTAATATACTCTGTAATGTAAATCTTATAATTTTTTTTGTTTTCAGAAATTAACAATTTATGTAATTGTTGTTACGAGTAGGAGTGGTCCTTGCACAAATAGTCATTGTTTAAATATTTAAATGAAAGTACAAAGATTAGCGTCACTGAGGTATGACAACTAAGTAGTCTTTTTTTATTTCTTGCCTGTAATTGACTTACTTTAATGGAATATTAAAGACATCAATTATTTAAAAAAAATGTTTTCTTTCAGATTTTCTATTAAAATAATGCCAATCAAGGATGTCTGACACCTTGTATTATTATATTAATAAAAATAATTTGCCTTAATACATGAAACAAGGTAGATACATTTTCTTTATACTCTATGATGACATTAAAATTTACAAAATCAGAAATGTTTTAATGAAACTACATCTTTTTAAATGTATGGATTAATTTATTAGAATAAAATCCAGTTATTTTCAGTTCGCTGTAAATAATGTTACAACAATATAATTAAAAAAAACCGCTTGCATTTATTATTCTTTATTTACTACATATATAAGAATAAAATTATGATTCATCGAACAAGGAATATTGTCACATAATTGTGTATTTAATTTTTTTTTGTATTTTCATGTATATTTTTGTAAAAAACTTTTAGGCTTTTGGTTTTATTTAGTATCGAGACATCTAGTTTATCTTTTATGTCTCGAAATAAACGTTCAAAATATTGGTCTTTTATTGAACAACACCAAACAAATGACAAATGTCAAATATCTCGCGAGTAGCGACATCTGTAGAACTCTTTAGTCTCTGGAAATTGTCTCTATTGAGATAGGTTGTAGAGTGTCGAATAAACAGAGTTCATTGTCTATGGAGCTACGCACGATTTCGTGAACAGTGATCTTATCTATGCGTGTTGTAATAGATATGTAATAGACATCATTATTTCGAAGACTTAGGAATTGTTTATTATACTTGTTTACATAACATGTTATTAATGTTTTTAACACAACACCTAGAGAAAACTTAACCTCGCAAGATTTTCTCAAATTTACAATTTTATGAGAGACAAAAAAGGGTACTGTATATGTGACAACACACTCTGGCTTATTAATTACACTCATGCTTATTATAACACATTTATATACATTTTCTATAAAAAAAAAATATATAAATAAGTTTTATATTGAGGAGATAATATTGTTAGATATAGTTCATTTTAAATTGCGTATTTTAAAATATTCTTTTATTATGTCTAACGTAGTACGAGCAAACCGTTCTTGACCTTATTCTTAAGTCGTACTTTTTTTTTAAAGTAAAATATCACATTCACTATAATAAAATTACATATCTTTCTTTTGTGAGGTGAAATAAATTCAAAACTTTATAAATCTTAAATTAGTGAAATTCATAATTATCATATTACAATTTACAAATATGTAAATTATAGCCATTGTAGGAAAGGTCTTTCTCTATTTACTATTTGGTTTTTGTTTATTTCACATTTATCACAAGCGATCAAATTACTATTATCATAATTTTTTAACGAGCAAATCCTGGCTTGCTTGCCTTTCATACTTGAAAAAATTAAAAAGCTGAAAATATGTCATATCCGTCAGGTCCGATTAAATTAATAAGTGAACTCGCTTGTACTTCCTTTGTTTCCCTGTAAATCATTTACGCCATGCTTCCGCCCGATTTGCAGGACCACCTTCCAATATTAACACCGCTGTCACCATGTAGTAAAACAACAAGCTCACGACCAAGACTGATTTATTTCTTGTGACACGTGTTAACTCGTTTTCCATACTACCTCATATTTATTAATATATAACGATTGCAAATTGTGGCGGAACTCAATGCCGCACTTTGCCTCGACACCGCGGCGAAGAAAAGAAAATGAAACTTTAAATTAATATTTCAATTCCTTGAGTGGGATTTGATCCCACAACCACTTGATTTTACAGTCACACTTTGTGCCCCTGCGCTGCGATTGGCAATTGAGTTCCTATATATATGATAAACTTGTATTTATATACATTATAAACTTATGTATATGTGTATAGTAACGTAAAGGAAAAAATAAAAGATATATATATATAATTTTAATTGTTTATTTAATTCAAATGCATTTGGTGTCATTATGTAATATATTATTTTTCCTCTTTTTTACAAAGACAGCAGTCAATAAGTCCTCAGGACCCCAGGACTCTCTTTTGAAGCGGAGCGAGTATAAATTTAATAAACCGTAGGAATACATCTTTAGAATATTTTGATCATTACATTAACTTGATATGAAGCATACCTAAGTCTAGAAGGAGTTTATTTAAATATCTGGGATAAAATATACATACTTTAAAAGTATTTACATCCGACGCTCACTAAACAATCATGCTAATACTGACTGACGCCTTTCACACTGACGTCTCACACACTGACTGACACTACCGCGAGCCTCGAGGCATGTGTCGTGAGGTTTTTTATACAAAGTTACTATGTTATAATTTATATTGTACTCTCAAAAGTTTGTGTTAATAATAAGAAATGGAACGATTAATAAAAACCTACGCTACTTAGTTAGTGTAGGTGAGTCTACACGCAATGGTCGTCGGCGCGGCGCAGCAGGGCGCCCTCGTCGTCGTCGTCGAGGCCGGCCGCGGTCCAGTCGCGCGCGCGCGGCGCCAACAGCCCGCACAGCCGGCAGCCCAGGAAGTCCGCCAAGTTGTTGATCGGCCCGCGCGTGAAGGGCGAGCGCCCGCCGCGCGCCTGAAAGTGCCGGTAGCGCCCGCGGTTCAGCTGCTCGTTGGTGGTCATGCCGAGGCACACCACCAGGTACAGCTGGCAGCAAGTGAGCACGGCCACCCAGAACAGGTGAAAGGCGGCGTTGAGCATCACCCAAGCTAGCCAGGCGTCGCACGAGGCCCAGGCCAGCAACGCGCCGGGCCCGCTCGCCGGCCCGCAGCGCGCGACTAACGAGCGGACGCCGCCCCACAGCATCCAACTGCACATGACCAGCAGGCTGGCCAGAAAGCCGACGAAGTAGCGGTGGTTGTCGGCGCCGATGCAGTTAGCCACCCAGGGGCAGTGGTGGTCGAACTTGGCGACGCAGCGGTTGCACACGGAGCAGTGCTTGGAGCGTAGCGGGCGGCGCAGAAGGCAGGCGGAGCAGAAGCGCGCGGGCTCGAAGCCGCCGCCGGCACCGCGCTCCGACAGCTCCAGGATGGTGCGCAAGCGCTCCTGCCGCGAGGCGCGGATGACGCCGGGATCGCTACGCCAAGCGCGCACGAACGTGTACCACAGCGCCAGCGAACACGTCAAGAAGGCCGCCGTGGCCGCACCGCCCACCACCGGCGCCACCAGCGCCGCCCACGTGATATAGAACCACGCCTTGGTGGCAAGGTAAACGCTCAGCGGGAAGATGTTCTTGAGCTCTTCGTCGAAAAGCGCGTTGGTGAGGAAGTGCAGCAGCGCGTAGAAGCAAACGAGCAGGAAGGCCTTCAACAAATACAGCGCCTCCATCTCCAGCACAAGCCCCGTTAAGTAAAATGCCAGGAATGGGATGCTCACCACACACCACCACCGGAATTTCTAGAATAAATAAATAAATATATATTATATATATATATATAAATATTTCTTATAGCTTCACACTGTATCCCCCACATAGCAGGGTAGACTAGCTTTAGGTTCCCAAGTACCTGATGTTAGGACACATCCAATACCCACTTTCCACCAAATACTGGAGGTTTTTGATTGAATTTCTTCGCTTCGTTACCAGAGAAAATAGAAATATGTATTATTATTTCATTTCTGTGTGGGAATCGATCCCATAACTTATCGTTACAGTCGCACGCTGGTGCCCCACCACTGAATTCAACTCTATAAAATATAAAGTTATTTTAATTAATTATAGTATTATATATACTCAGGCATCCTCATAGCTTACTTCAATAAAATATCTTATTGGTAATTTTTATTCAGCGTCACGCTGTATCCCGCACACAGCAGGGTAAACAGAGGTTATAAGACACTCCGTTCCCCATTGTCTGCTGAATTCTTGAAGCATTGCGTGTTCAGTGGCGAAACTCAATGCCGAACTTTTTTTTGCCTCTGCGCCAGAGCGAAGAAATGTATATAAATTTAAATAAATACAAATTGAAATAAATATTTCCTTTCCTTGAGTGAGGATAGAACCCACAACCCGTCGATTTTGCAGCACACTTTGTGCAACTGCACAACAACTAGCCTCGAATTAATTATCGAAGAAATAATTAAAATCTAGTGACTAAAATCAACTGTATTCATACAAAGTAAATGTAATTTTTAAAAATCAAACAACTAAATTCAGATGTATTCAGTTTTCTGAACTTACTCTGTCGTAAGATAATCTGCGCAAAATATTTCTTTTTGAAGATATCACAGAGTGTTCTTTAATTTTGTCCGATACTTTCGAGCCGACCCACAGCGAGTCCGCGCTGGACTCCAACATGGTGAGCGGCGTCACTCCGCGCAGGTTAGGCACATCCAGGCTCGCGTTACCCTGCGGACGTTTATAAAGTGCACTTGTACAATACGGTAGATGACAAATGTACGCATGAGAGGATGTTGGACCAGGAGTGGTACTAACGTATAGTATGAGCGTGGAGATGGCGGTGGTGTTGCGCGCGAGGATGGCCCAGTGTAGCGCGGTGTTACCGTGTGACCGGTCGGCGGGGCGGGTGGAAGCGCCCAGCGTGAGCAGCAGGCGCGCGGGGTCCACGGCGGACACCTTCCAGGCGGCCCACATGAGCGGCGTCATGCCGCCGGCGTCGGGCGCATCCGGGGGCACGCCGCGCGCCACCAGGTACGCCACCACGGCCGTGTGGCCGAACTGAGCCGCCAGGTGCAGGCACGCACAGCCCTCCGCGTCACGCAGCGCCGCGTCGGCACCGGCGCGCACCAGCAGCACCGTGGCCTCCAGGTGCCCCTGGCGCGTGGCCCAGTGCAGCGGCGTCGACTGCAGCTCGCCCCCGATCGCATCTACCTTAGCGCCCTTAGACAGGAGGTACTCGATAATTTCTTTTCTGTAAATCAGATACATGTTTATGAATATTTACAAACATGTCCAATATTATTATTATATTTACAGTCAAATATTCACATTCATGTTTGTTTAGTACATCAATAATCACATTATTTTACAATAAAGGCAAATAAAAGAAAACTGAAATAATAAGAACATCATATTATTTACTCTTAAATGCATAATATTGGTGGAACTTACAAAGGAATTGTTTGCTATGTTCTACATCTAAACTTAATGATCAACAGTGATAGGTTTCAACATAATTTATATGGTGTACAAATATATAGGAGAAGGAAAAGTAGCAAATCTCTCTATAGTTTTCTAGGTCTTGACCTGACTAGAACTATCATTAATTCCTGTATAGAACATTCTTCAAAAGTAGGTACTACTCGGAACAATTTGAATTTGTAGTCAGTCTCCTTAAACTTACACTTCAGTTTTAAATCAAATAATATAATTCAAAATAAATTTTTTTTTTTAATATCATATAATTTACTGTTTTGATTGTCTCACCCTGCGTCACCATCCGTGCCCACATGGTGATTTATTTTATAAAAAAAGACAAAGCTAACAAGTGTACGGGGTCGCCTTATGGTAAGCAATCACCGCCGTCCACAACCCCGTGCAACACCAAAGGAGCTACCGATGCATTGCTGGCCTTTAAGTTCTCATGTCATATCGACCTGGAAACACCGTCGCGGGTAGACAATTCCACATTTCCGTGGCACCCGGAAGGAAGTTTCTATGAAACCTTACAGTAGTGGAGTGCCACATATCCAGGTGGGATTCCACTAGGATTCCACTGGAGTGACCATGGGGGAAACCATATTGAGGGTCATTAATCAATTGGTGATCCTCTAAGTAAACTAAGAGCTGGCTATTGATGATGCATAACTTTTTGAGAGTTGGGAGGTGATAGCAATAGTATGACACCATCATTACCACGGTGATCCTAATCTAAGCCGAGAGGTGGAGAAGTGAAGAAGAATTTATGGAAAATATGCAATGGTAAGAAGACTCTTCTTATATTCAATGATATCTTACAAGCTTACAAATGACAATGGTCTTATCACTGTTTATCCTAGATTTACAACTAATTTGCCCAAAGTTTTTTTGCGTTGTGGTAAATTTTAAACATTAACAAAGAAATAGACATGACATATTTAAAATCAAATAAATAAATGACATATTTTATATCTAAAACTATTGATAAAGATGGATATACTGATAATATAAAAATATGACTCAAACTGTTTTTTTGTTCACCATTTAAGGTAGCAAGTTAGGAGAACAAAATTCATTTGCAGTTAAATGGATATAATTATATAAAGATACTTGGCACTTATAACACATTTATATTACTCATAACTCTAAAAACTTATAGATTGATAGATATTTCAACACACTTACTATTTGTAAAGCTGAAAATACCTTGTGTGAACTAAGGATTCAACTGAACAAAAGTTTGTCTATAGAAGATGTAAATAAAAATAATTATAAGCCTGTAAAATACTATAAATATTATGTACCACCAACATGGCATAACATAAGCTCAAATGATCAGAAAATCCATCTAGCGAGAATGCTTTTTAGCTCATCACAATGATACATCACTATGAAGGAGCTATATTTAATGGTATTGGAAAATAAATACATTATTCATAACTTATTGTAGCACCAAGCAATGTAATGTCATTCAGCCTTTAGCACTTTATGTACAATTCACGACGCATTTTTTATATAGTGGATTGTATTTGCACATGATCATAACTTAAAATGTACCTATTATTAATAGCGGCCCAGTGCAAGAGGGTGACCGTCTCGTGGTCCGGCTGGTTGACGTCCCAGCCTGCCTCCACTAGCTCCTTGACGCGTGGGTAGGCCCCATATTGCGTGGCCTTCACGATGTCGAACCCGCTGTAGTCCCGCTCGACGGGCGCCGGCGGAGGCTCGCGCGGCGGCGGCGCGTCGCCCTCGCACTGCGCCTGGCCGCACTGCCCCGTCGCGGCGGCGCCGCACGTGCTGTCGTACATGCTCCGCGGCCCTCACGGTCTCGGCGTGCAGTGGAGCGACATCACATCGCTGTGCAACCACACTCGTTGTGTTCACCTTACTTCACAAACGCTCCTATTAGTTATTGATAACGAAAAGAAACTTCTGTCAAATCCATTTATTGACATTTCTGATTTCTTTTTTAGATACGTTCAAGATTAGGTATACGTTCTAAGAACTTTAGCGTTCATTCTCCTTGTAGTGTTATATTATCTGTGATCATGTGCTGGTCACTAGAAGTAAATGCCAATTCTCCCAATTTGGTTTTTTTTAACCAAAAAATATGTATTTTTAAAAACCAGCGTGTAAAGCTGAAATTTTTGCTGTGGTATTTCAACATTATAATGCAGCTTATTAAAGTGGCATCTATGAACTGTCTCTATTTATTTTAAAAATGGATTTCGTGAAACATATGTTCATACGGACAATGACAATTAGTGTAGAATAATGATAAGCATCTGACCAACAATGATATATATATGTAAAGAATTGAAATTAAATACTTATGAAGACAGGACGGAATGCAAGATCTGTGTAAATGGTAAGATATTTGAATAAGTGAATGAGATGGTATACTCGCTGCCGGTAACAGAGTTATAAGGTGGCTGAAATCACACATTAACACTTATCTGACTGTATCTCCAATTATTAGCCAAATCGATACGCCGAGGTATAAATTAGCTCAACGTGCCAGGGATTCTACCATTTTGTTTGTAGGCTGAAAGAGCGTAAGCTAGGTAACACAGTTTCCATGCTGACATATTGAATAGTGAACCTTACCACCATTCTATACATTTTTCCACCATTGGCAAATCTTTATTTCAAAGAACACTTAAGAACACCAGAGCCGCCGATTTCGCTTTACGCGCCGGGTGGAACTAAGTGAAGCGGTGGCAGGAAACCGCCGAATCTAAATGGCGCGAAAAAGAACCACTGTGGTGTGTAATTCTTTTTTTTCTCCCTCCCACCAGGCCTCCCTTCTCCTCTTCCATTCTCAGTGAGTTAGTCTCTCTTTCTCTCCCGCGTGCTACCTTAACAGTGTATCGTTCATCGTGAAAGGCTGAGCGCGAGCAATAGAACGTTTTGAATGCTACCATCATGGAGTGGTGATAATTAAAAAACTACAATTACAATATTGAAACTTATTTCATTAAAACCTCAGCTTAACTGTATTTTACCTCCATGCAAAATTTCATCTTCCTACTCCTCATAGTTTAGGAGGATGGTGTTGTCAACTAATCACACTTTTCATCAGTAAGAGCTTCGCTTCGCCCAGCTCAATTAATAGAAATCGTTAAATTTTAGATATCTTTTTATACTTACGTAAGCTGAAGTAACTTATTTTTGTTCTACGCGGCTTCGTCATAACTGATTTAAAAATAAAAATTTCATCACACCAACCATCTGAGTTTTTTTAATGGAAAAGGACAAACACATGTCCTTTTCCATAAAAAAACACCCCACGAGGACGTGTACCCGGTGAGTCCTTGTTTGAACTGCGTGCGGTAAAAAGAGTCCCCTCACGTTAAAAAAAGTGACTAGATCTTTTTTAAATGTACATTATAGCTCCATTATCATATCTTTTCTCTCCTTATGCCTGTGATCTAAATTTGAGGCAAATTTGTTCGCATCTCTGCATTTTATTTATTGTGCTGCTGTAGTGTTGTGGATTCGTCAATCCTACAACATACATAAAATAATAATACATGCAAATAAGAAGCATCAGAATAAGTTTAAATATAAATTAAATAAATTGAAATGGAACTACACGCAGCTACAGCAACTACTTCAACTTTTTTGTGCACACATTTATATACCTAAAACATCTACATTCTGTCTTTGACACCGCAGCACTCAATAACGTCCACGGGGCATTAATAATATATTTTAAAACCCTGTAGTGCGAGTTCAAATATATTTTCAAGGTAAGATGGGTCTGTTTATCATATTTCTCCAAGGCTATATAATATAATTAACAGAATTGAGAAAACTAAGCATCTAAATAGACATAAAATGAAATCCAAGATTTTAAAATGGTTAGAAGGACTAAATTATGAAGAAACTGAAAGTCTATTCTAAATAAAAACTTATACCTATACTCATGTAAACTCAGACATACTTAACATACTCATACTGACATATATTCACACATACTCACACATACACATATTCACACATACTCACACAAGAATAATATCTATGGAAAACATAATAAATAGGGAAGACACTCTCCTCCACACCAGTCTATATTGACTAAAGTGGAGGACAGTGCTCCAATATTTTTTAATTTATTGTTATTATTTGGTAAATAAATTATTTTATTTATTTATTTATTTGTTTCCTGTAGAGGCGCAGCACTCTCGCTGAGTCAGACAGAGCAATCCGTTAGGGTCAAGGGATACTTAATAAACACTTAATTAACACGTTTGAAAAATGCTATAATTTTTTTAGATATTATTTAAAAAAGTAACCGCGCATGTCTCTGATAAGATGTTATAGCTTATATTTATCTAAATTATGACAAGTCATACATCCTTGTCCAAGTTCTGAATGTGCTTAATTTTTTAACTATATTTTAAAAGATAATAAATTAATTGATTGTTTTTTACGTGTACATTTCCACTTACACATAGATCTATGTTAAGAAAAGGTTTTCCTGAAAACATCGTACAAACAATATAAGTGTAATAACTAGATCGGATATTAGATGATGTGAACTTGGGGAATCAGGATATCTGAGGTTCAAAATAAGGACACAATATAAACAAATGTTACAATTTTTATTAATTACTCATCTACCATTGCACTATCACAGCCTTGAAAGGGTAAAGACTAAGAATTAATTTATGACTTAAATATAATAAATAGCTTCATATTTTCAGCTTGGACTATTTATCAGAATGGACAATAGTGGAGCACTTCCCCCCTGAGTGCGAGCTGTAGTGTACTGTTATACAATACTGGAATACGACCGTATTCGCGTCCATACTCCACTCTCCGCTTAAAAGCGAGCAGACAGCGTAGGCCCGAGTGTTGAAGGAAAATTAAACAAACGCATAAAGCTTTCAGTTTATTAGTTAAACAAATATCACTTTTATTTACAACCAAAGCAATCACAAATTTATGAACTAATCGTAATCACCTAAAACTACTTAACAGATTGAAATATTTACAATAGAGTTAACAATCTTTAACTTACGAAACGTACACACGTCAACTACTCGACCGAGAGGCAGGGCACGCGCGGGCAGGCGGGGCGCGCGGGGGCGGCGCTGTGGTCACGCGGAGGCCAGCGGCTGCGTCACGACCGGCGAGCGCCGGCGCGGCGACGCGTCCTCGCCGGCCGCCTCTGCCGTCGCCCCCGGCGCCACCGCACCGCCCGCCGGCTCCGACAGCCGCAGCGCCACTTCTAGGTCGCGGAGAACCTGCAACCAATAATTCTTTAAATCTCGTAGGTTGGTATAGCAGCGAATAAGAAGCATCTCGGTCCCAAATGTGATGAGTTGAGATATGGTCTCAATTTTTAAACATTAAAAATCAGCTCAATTGACAATGCGGAAGCATTCAACCTCTTAGTGCTCTAAATGTTGTATAATGCACATAGGTTCAGTAGCATGAACTAACTTCTGTAAATTTATAAACTTTGTATATTATTATAAGAGAGTTTTTATACTTTACAATAATTGTTATTGTAATTTACATTCATGTATTTGAAAAAACATTTAAAACAACAAAATTTTACGAAAGTGGATCACCGATAACATAATAAACTTGCCTTGCTTTGCTTACAACACGTTAAATCGCCAATTGTACCGAAGCGAAACAACAAATTGACTAGCATACTGCAGAATAGCGCGCAGCAGTTTCCCTTTTTTTTTATTGAAGAGTACAAGATAAACAAGCGCACAGATCTCCTAAATCTCAGATAAATATGAAAAAATTTTTCGGTAGTGTGGAGGTTTTCCCGGGAAAGGCTTGGACGGCCAGAGTCCACTGTATATCATCTGCATAGCAATGTGTGTTAGAATCCTCCAACAAGTCGTTGATACGCAGAAGAAATAGTGTAGAGGACAGCACGCTTAGGGGCCGCCACCTTTGACTAGCATATATTCAGAGCAAAAACTGTTGAGGTTGTAAGTGACCTTGATGTAGCGCCCAGTGAGAAAACTTGTATAATTTTCGGGGAGTTCGTAAGATGGAAGTTATATTTACCGGTAGCATGTGATCGGAGCACTAAAGGAAAGATTCCATTTGGCCCGCTCGACTTGTGGACCTCCCAAGAAGACAGTTCGCCTAACAGCTATTTGGCTGAACTTAACATCAGGCACTGAACTCTGGCACCGCGGATTGGTCGGTGGCTTGTTCCTTGGTATCCAAAGTCGAGGCAACGAGAGCGCTCAGGAGTTCAGCTTTCTTTTTCGCCCAAGATGTAATTTCTAATTTCTAAGGATGGCTAAAGTTGCCATGTCCTACCTTAGAGGAGCACATTGTTAGGAATATAAAGTTCTATACCCTGCAGAACCATGTCAGCAACAGCAGCGGCATAGGTACAAGCATCATCAGTGACGCAGCCCGGCTCCCAGAAATATGAGTAAAAAGTAACGCATTCCATCCCAACCTGTTCATTTGTGGTGCTACTCACTCACCCTGCTCGTTTCTAAGCGAATACTAAACTTTTTCATTATTAGTGGAAATCCCCGAAAATGCGTTGGCGTTTTAAGCATAGACAATGTGTGGGCTAGCGGTGTAGGTTATGTGATATATGATGATAATAAATGACTAACTGACTGTGCAAATGTACCTATTATTAATTGTTGATGTCGCGTTAGGGTTATTTTTTGACGTATTACTTTTAACAACTAATTATGGAATATTTTTAATCATGCTTTAACTTCATAACATCAAAATTGTAGTTAATTAATAATATATACACGAAAACAGATATATACGAAAAAAATACTAGTTTATGTCTATCGAAAAAAATAATATTAGATAAAATTTCTGTCTACACAATGTAGCAGTTAGTTTGCGAACTCTCCTGGTGGGTATCGTATACAAGCAACACGTGTAAAAAAATGTAAATCTTCTGCTGATGATTACGTAACCACCATCTAGACACTATTTTTGGCTCGCACGTACCTCGGTCTCCTTGTGATCGAGCAGCGCGAAGCGGCGGTCGAGCGCGGTGAGGTGCGCGAAGGTGAGGTGCAGGTGCGCGTGCAGGCGCAGCAGCACCAGCTCGCGGAAGTGCGCGGCGTACATGTGCGCCACCACGTGGAACTGCAGGCGCAGCACGCGCCGCACTACGCCCTCGAAGGCGGCGGGAAACTCGTTGGCGTACTTGGTGGGGAACACGCCCTCGTCGCTCACCGTCTTCTGCGTGAACGTCATCACGTAGTCCACGTACTGCGGCGCCGCCACGCGCGACTTCTTGCCACGTTCATCGTACCACGCATACGAGCGCCCACCCGGCCCCGTCATGTCAGCGCAAGACGCCGCGGTGCAGAATTCCGACACCGTGCCGTACAGCAGGTTCACGTGGTCGAACAGCGCCAACGCTGCGGAATCCATTCAATACGAAACATTAGTAAAACGTGGACGTTTTTTTGTTTTTCAGCTTCAAACTATACCCCGCAAATAGCAGGGTAATTGGCGGAATAGGCTGAATTTTTGAGACATTACGTATTGAATGGCGGAACTCAACACCGCGCTTTGACTTGTTACCAGTGCGAAGAAATGAACATATTTTTTCACCATAGGTAAATATATTACAGCCTGGAATAGCGAAGTCCGCCGTCGTCCCTAATATAATAAAATGGCCTTGCATACCATACGATGTATTAGTTCTGAAGGCGCTGAGTACACCGCGTCGCGCTAACTAACAGCCTAACAAAAGCAGTACAGACCGGACACATAAAACCCTGGTCTTGACTAGTGACTAGTGGCGAAGCTGATGCCCCCAAACCGTACCCAAGATTATGAAATTCAAAGTGACTTCCCCCTTATTCCCCTTAATAATAATATACTTTTATTTTGCACTCACAACAACTTGGTCATATTAAATACAATTGATGAAGAAAACCAGTAGAACAGTAAAAAGCTGATGTGAGAGACTGGTGTTCATACTGGGTGTATATCTGTTTTACAAATCACCGATAAGTGGTTTCAGATGGAGATGCTTCACAACGAACTCTGTTATAAAACTAAGCTAATGATTGTTGACGTTCATCGCATCCACAAATAGGACCTATCTATCTTCAAAACGTAAATATATTCTAGTGGAGCGAGATAAATAAACTGTGAGTTTTGTTTTTGTTCAAAGCAATATCAAGGCATATACGAGTTGTAATCGCAGTACTTGTAGTTGTAATCAAAAAATATTGTGTATTTTATGGGCTTTTAAAAATAGTTTTAATTAAAAATTAGCCACTTTACAAAGTTTAAAAGTACAATTTCATTTCCTCGAGTGGGGATCGAACCCACAACCAGTCGCGTCTACAGTCCTACTTTGTGCCCCTATGTCACGACTGGTCTCAATGGAAATGAAATACTTATTTAAATTTATATGTCTCTTTCTTCGTTTTGGTGTCAGAGGGAGAGCAGAGAAAGTGGGGAACTGAGTGTCTTAACACTAGGTTCCCACTGCCCCTACCCCGCTGTGTGCAGGTTACAATGTGAACCTGATTTAATTTATTTTAAATTGTTAAAGTACAATAAGCAATGTTCTAGAGCTGTTGTTGTTGTTGTTGTTGTTGCTATAAACTTGTATATTGTACAGTGTAAGTGTTAATTACTGACTGTGCGACGCGAGCCACTCATTGTAGTCGAGTCCGTCAGGCAGGTCCACGAGCTGGCGCATGTCGAGCTCGGGCAGCTTGCGTTCCAGCAGCGCTTCTTGTAGGTACAGCTTGGGGTCCCCCGCGCCTTCGCCCTCTCGCTCCTTGCGCCGCGCCTTCCTGGAAACGTAACCACAATAGCTTTTAACATATTGCTCTACAAGCGAGTTCTACAAGAGCGAAGTTATCGCGTATATTTAGTTAAGCAATTTATATGTAGTAAATAAAAACAATACACTGTCTCTACTGCTCTCTGTCTCTCTCTCTCTCTCACTGTCCTTGGCTAGAAGGAAATCGGTTAAAACTTCAATAAACAGTTCGCCGAAGGTTGCATTGTCGCACCTCACAATAAGTGACGTCACGGAAGGAGAACAATGAACATGCGGAAGCCTTCGCCAACTCTGATCACCTCCCGGGGCAGAAATGCTATAATTGCATTATGTACACGTACTGACACTTACACTATCACAGGTGTCAACGTCGGTCTATCTACATATCGTTATCTATATATCGTTATCTATATAAATAATGATATGTTGCACTGGGTATTGCGCGACTAAGCCTCTGCGTACATTCAGATTCAACAAAGAAATTCACAAAAGCTGACGTTATCTGTCTCAAGTGGGATTTCAACGATATTTATAAATAGATCAGCACCGTCGTTAGCATCAGGTGTTTTGTGATGTAAGCCCAATACAACTATAGAATTACGCCGACGGACGGGTGAGCCCTCACCTGAACGGCACCGCCGAGTACAAGTACGACGGCAGCGAAAACAACACACCCAATACTACCGCGTGACACATCTCGGTGACGACTGACGACTGACGACTGAGCGAGGGCAGACCTCCTCCCGCCTCGCCGCACCTCCGCGCTCAGCCCCCTCTACCCTACGCCTACTCTCTTTAACGGCTTGTTAAGTGAGATATGTCGTTTCGTATATTCATTTTGTATTTTTGAGCACCATATGTGACCGGCGCGCCCGCAACTGCAGCGCCGGAGTGGTGGACTACTACGATTTCAGTTACTTGGCTAGTTACAAGACAATAGTTGCAAGTAGTAAACAACGATACGATGTCACCACACGGACCTGCGCTGCGATCTCAGTCGACACCATTACGTTATGCATTGTATCATTTAACAATGGTGTTAAAAAATATAATGGATGGCGTTGTGGCTTGGTGTTGGGTGGCGTGGTGGCCGCGCTTTCTACACGGAACTCATTACGCGTAAACGACATAACAGATCAGTCAGGACACAGATGACGCCGTCAAGGAGGTGGAGCTCAACAGAGCCCCCAACGCGCCAACCAGAAAACCGAAATACAACGCTATTTATATCGACGCACAAGAGGAGATAGTCCTCTTCGTCATGTAGATGCAGGTGTGTGTTACTACCACCCATACTACGATGATGGCCATGATGACAATGAAGCTACGTCGGAACTGTTATAGCGTATAAGACTTATTACTAATAATGTTGTATTATAATTAATGTTCATTTATATAATTTAACTTTAAGTTATTTTCATGTCAAGTTGGCCTTTAAATGCGGTATACAGTTATGTTTTAGTCTTCGACGATGAAATTCGTAATGTAAGAGATGAAGGGGCGTGGGTGGCGATGTAGGGGCGCGTGACTATACGAGGCAGAGGAATGAGGAGCACCTGTTGCTCGGGAGTGCGTGACGTCAGCACAGCGTGTGGCGGGTTTGGCTGCCATTTGATTGCTTTATCTACGTCATAATAATTTATAATATACACTTTTACAATGATAGCGTGACAAAACATACTCCTTTCTAATACGTAAGTAAGGTAAGTGGACGTCGCGCATCTGCTGCAATACATTAGTTACACTGCTGCTATTGGATTTTATGTTGAATTTCGTTAATATATTTATTCAATCAATCATTGGTTATATAAAAGTTTATTATTTAAAAATTAATATTTCAGTATATACGGGTCGTTGTTAAATTTTGCGAAGGTAACTCAACTGTTATTATAGTTAATAAATAAATGACTTTTAACAGAGTATTGTTAATATTTATAAAATATATCTTAAAAGCGATAAATACCAACTTAACTTAGCTTCACGATTTATCCCTCCCTAGCGGGATAGTTAGAGAGAACGGAGCGCCAAACGCTACATACCTATGTCTCGACATACCTCTTTCGCCTCGTCCCCTGTCTTCAACCTATTCATTTATGCCCTCCGGGGGGTCTTCATGCTTTTTCAAAGAATGGTGAAAAAGATTTACGATGGAAAATTGAGTGGTAAGAGAGGTCGGGGTAGGCCTGGGTTAACAACACACAGTATCAAAAATGTATGTAATATAGAAATACTTAAATTAGTTAGGTAAAATGTAATATTATTAAAATTGAAAAAGTTACGGAGTCGTTTAGAATTTTAAATAACTGAAGAGAACTGAAGTCATGCTCAAGTATTTCTGTATTTTTAGTGACGGTTACCCGTGCAAAATTTGACAGTGACCCCTATACGGTGCAGTGGGTGTAATATGTTCGTGGCTGCAGCACGTGGGGGGCGGGAGCCAGCCAGAACGTGACGACCAATTTTTAAATCCATTTAACATGCTACAGCGAATGCCGCGACTGCTTTGTAAGGATTCTACAGTTTATACATTGCTAGCTCAGAAACCAATTCTAATTTCTAATTTCTCCTATTGTTTTTGCTAAAGAGTAATGAGAGTATCTGATATTTCCAGGTAAACAAATAAGGAATCATGTACACAGACATGACAATCAAACACGTTTATAACGATGTTTGTACATCTAAGAATGTGTACCCTCGGTTTGTGGTACAATTTGACAAACATTTTATAAGGGACAAACATTTTGGGTTTCGTATTATAATTTGTTATTTTAGAGAACCTTTTTTTTTATTATTGTGATACATTTATTTATATAAATATATATAAATAAATGTATCACAATAATAAAGGGAGGTGGGGGGGGGGGGTCTTTGTGCGGTGGTGACGGCTGACGTCACATGGCCTGATCGCCGCGAAGGCCGAGCTTATCTTTGGCTCCGCGGACAGTACTGTGTAAACGTAAACAAAATTTATGTCATATTTAAATCACAGTTTGTACTCAATTATACAAATACTTTGAAATGACACTCAGCATTTATCCGGTTATACTCGTATACTCCTATGTAACAATTTACTTTTTGTTCGTTATAAATAAAAATTTTGCAACTAATAATATTGTAAAATTATCCAAAGAACGAACAATAGGTAATACGCGAGATGATATAAATAATTGAAATTTAAAACAATAACGTAAAAGTGATCACTGCCACCCACGTCCACGTGCAACACCAGAGAAGCTACAGGTGCGGCTCTTGAGGTAGAGATACATAGACGCGCCTAACCCGGAAGGTACCCAACTCGTATCGACCTGGAAACACTGCCGTAGGCAGACCGTTCCGCAGTTGCATGGCTCGTTGAAGGAAGTTCCTACGAAAGTTCACACAGAAAGCACAGTAGTTGAGGTCAAACAGTTCCCCAGAACAGTCCCCATGACAAATGCGGTAGCGAAGCGAGGTCTTTATGCAACTACGCCAAATAAGCCAAATTATTAAGCCTTTCACAGATCGTCAATATTCCACATTCACCACCAGGCACCAGGCAGACAGTCACGACTCACGTGCCATGCGGCATGCACTGACGGAACAACCATATGGCTAGTTCGTTTTTAGTTTATTATGATGTATTTAGATTTTAAACCATTTATTTCGTTCAATATTGTACAATTATGTACAATAATAAAATTATCATAACATAACTAGCAGGCTCAAAATATGTAAATAGTAAAAATATCATTTATGTATCGAATCCTTTCCAATAAAAAAAGAATCTTCGGAATCGGTTGGCGTGATATTGACTTATTCACACAAAAAGATGGAATCTTTGATGAAATCTAATTTTATAACAGAAACAATGTGATATAAAAGATTGTCTAATTTAGGAACCAATATGAATATTTTGAAGATTTAGTTTAGGCACACTGTCTCGTATTCACTGTAAATGTTTTACTGTACTATGCTCAAATAAAGAGAAAAGCATACATAATAATATTTATTACGTTCTCATCACGCCACTTCGATACACTTGTCACAACTTATTGTTGCTGCATCTTTGTAGGAAAATTGTTGGTGCGTGCGATGTGTGAATTGTCATTTAGTTGATAGTGTGTGTGTGCGAGGGGAGGGGAGGAGTGTTCTGCACATCGGGGCCGCGCGGTCCCGTTACAACTGTACCGGGTACTCAAGGCGGTTGGCGGCCTGTGCTCCTTTATTGTTCTTTGTACGCAACACCATCATACGTCCACTTTGTGAATATCCGTTGGAATAGAATTGTTAGTAGGAAACAGATTTAGGGGAAAAAGTAGACAACCCCCAAGGATCAGGCTATATTTAGTTATGATCCATGTTGCTGTTTTGTTTGTTTGTTCTATATTTGCTTCATGGAGGCGCAGGAGGTAGAGAACGGGCCGGCCGTGATCGATACGATACTGGTGGCTGCCGCATAACGACCGGATTGCGTGTTCCGCTCCGTGCCCTACTTGTACTGCTTATGACTCGCGACTCTCAATTTACCAAATGCAATAAGATTTTAGACATATTACAATTGACATGACATGCACTAATAGGTGTAAACATGTAGTTACAAGGCTGACGGCGTTGCTGGCACCATATTGTGAAAAAATATTCTGGAGGCATTGCGTATTGAGTGGCGGTACTTGACACCGTCCATCCTTCGCTTCGACAACAGAGCGAAGAATTGATAATATTAAATATTTCATTTCCTCGAGTGAAAATCGAACTCATGACATGCCCCGTTATCATTCACACGCTTATGCCCCTGCGACACGACTGGCCTCAACTTTAAAAATGTATATTTGATATTTATAAACAGTAATTTCTAAGATATACACAAACTCGGTGCGGTTGACGGTATTAATGCGTTGTGATCATGTTGTTGCTGATGAAAGTGACCGTAACACTAATATGTGTGTCAATACGTACCGCGGAACCGGTCCCATCTCCTTCTTTCATTATTGCTTTATCAACATTCAGTACCAGATTCGATTACCTCCGACTGGTTCTGTCCATATGACGTATGACGTGTGTCATCGTTTCGTTCATTAATAAAGTGCACTCATAAGATGTAACAAAATAGACAATATCAAAGGGAGGATTAAGACTAACACAGTTTTAAGCAAATATCCTCATATATAGCTTACAAAACAAACATGGAATTCATTGTTTACGAACATATGTATGCAATCGAGTTATAACAAACTAAACGAAGTATTACAATAAGTGAATTACTTAGTGATTGCCGCAGACGTTTTTACCGTTGTAGAAATTTGCAACATTGCGTTACTGGCGTGGCGAGACCCTCGTGTGATTGGTGTGTGTACTCACGCGACCAGGCCACCGAGGAAAGCGACGGGTCCTCCGCTGATGAGTCTGATCTTGCGGTGGCAGGAGTCGAAGAGGGAAAGGCGCGCGTGCGGCGGCGGCGGCAGGCCCACCGGCCCGCCCGTGCCGGCCGAGCGCAGCATAGTCACGTGCCAGCACTGCACCGCTCACTGTCACTAGTCACTGCACCGGGCGGGCCGGACGCGAACATCGCAGCACGTCTCTCTCGGGCCGCGGTCGGCGCGGGACTGACTCCCACAGTCAACACCGCGAGTCGCGAGGCGCGAGTCACGACACAAGCAGACTTCACTTTGAAGATTAACAGTATTGCACCTGCATCTGGTCCCAATGACTGTGCCTATTTGCCTTGCTCTGATGCCTTCAAAGCGTGTGGTAACAAGGTGTGCGCTCCTTTTGCCGGACTTCACCATACATAATAGAATGCATCAACAGAGTAGGTATTATTACACTTTTTACAATTTCCCACGACCACGTTAATAATGTTTTGTAAAGCGGCGTTTACAACAATACAATATGCCAGGTGCATAAGGGAAACTTAACCATTGTTTATATATAAACTTCTATCGTCAATTCGCAATACAATTTGTAATGTCATTACATTTTTCTTTCCATCTTTTTTTAAGATTTAATTTAATGAAAGTAATACAGAAAAAATAAGATAAATAGATAAATTAGTTGTTTGTTGCAGCATCTGCACGTGTGTAATATAAACGTTAACCATGATTGTAGGACTTTCAGAAATATTCCTATGGGTTTTTGGATGTTGTTTTTTTATACCATAAATTCTCTCTTAAAGAATAACTGTAGGCCCGCAAGAAGTACCCTATAGACTTTTGATTTAATGCGATGAATTTTATACAAAATGCATAAATTTTATATATATATAAATGGTGTTGACAGAGGACCAACTAATTGATCCTATAAAAGTCGGTTCCTTTCATTTGAGATACAGATCCCTAAAAACAAGAGATTCGAGAGTAGCAGATGAGTAAATTAATACTGAAAAATGCAAATGATGTTATCTCTGGTAGAGAAAGTAGATACACTGGGTGACCCGCACGGACACCTGCAGCAGCGCAACCTTACAGGCCATAGATGCGCAAGAGTATGCGTTACGTAAGCCGTACGTCATCAAGTCACCACGGCCACTCTTCTCAGAGTTATTTAAAGTAAGTATCTGTATGTTTATTATGTTTCGTGTCATATCGGCTCCCTTAACCATCCGGAGCAAGATGTGTTGTAGCGGTCGTGGTCGGTGATGTAGGGCGGCGTCCTTGACACTCGCATCGACACGCACCGCGGCGAGCAACAGCCACTTCCAACGCGATCCAACCAGTCATCGCGCTGATACAATGCAGATACAGTGATATTTATAGCTGAGGCGAGGTGAGCGGTATGCACTCACCGCTTTGTACCACGTGTACCAGAGTTAAGAACAAACACTGTGTTTCCAAGGAATGACATCATGCCACCGAGTGACGTCAGCCACCTTATGTTTGTGTAAATAACGGAGTACAAGTTGCTATTCTTCAGTTATAGCATCTAGCACATTACATGCATCTGCTAAGTCTTTTTATTTAAAAACTGACACATGAGTACATACCGAACACTTATAAGACTAAAATAATCAATACGTAAGACTTTCATTTGGCCTTTATTCGATTATCACAACAATAAAATTGGGCTTACCAGAGGCAGTCAAGCATGATAGAGACATGCACTTGGGGCCCGGAGGCCGCACTCACCTGGAACAAAGGATAATATGTGTCAAAATACTATCTTCAAAAACAATACCACTCATTATAACATGCGTTAAATGCGCATGTTTGAAAATTACTATTACACCATAAATCAGTTGTGTAAAGAGTGTTTGCGCATGCGTGTGTGTAACACACATTGTTTTACTCCTGCGAATCTAGTGTTAAGATTACATAAAATAATTTGTTTTGACTATATAAAATACTTGGCACCGATTTCAAAATTGTAAAATATTTTAATTTTTGATATATTTTTATTGAGGTTGTCGTGATAGGGACACAAGGGCGTGACTGTAACGTGAAGGTTGTGGGTTCTATGCCCACTCGAGTGAATGCGTTATTATTTATTAATAATTTCATTTCTTAGCTCTCGCACCAGCGCAAAAGCCCGGCCTGTATCCAGCACACAGGAAAAGTAGGCAGAGGAAACCTAGTGCTAAGACACCCCTTTCCCCACTTTCAGCTCAATTCTGAGCCTTTGCATATTGAGTGGCGGAAGTCAACGCCGCGCTTTGTCTTGACATCAGAGCGAAGAAATGAAAATATAAATTTAAGTAAATATTCCATTTTCTCGAAAGGGATGGAGATCGATACGACCTAGGAACCTTCAAGAGCACCCGTCTAGCTCCACCTTGCGAGGCTGGTAGCGCAGTCGTGGCTCTTCTGGTGTCGCACGGGGTCGTGGGCGGCGGTGATCACTTACCATCAGATGACCCATATGATCGTTCGCTTGTCTTTTTCCATATAAAAAAGTAGTCGCGTTTACAGTTACGCTGTACCTCTGCGACACGACTAACCTCACTTAATTTATTGCAACATAAATAATTTCCTTTAATTATTATTTTTTCTCCTTTTGCTTAATTATGTATATTTTTGTAATATTAAGAATGTCTCTATCGGCGGCGGCGGCGGCGGAGGCCCGGCGACAATGGCTCCTTTCGCAATAGCTCGAGTATTGTGTCCGACACAGCTGAGAAGCTGTATCTGCAATAACTCAATGAATTAATAGCTTTTTTACTAATTTGCATTTTTTATTTTATTAAATGGATAAAAAAATTCGTTTAATATTAGTACAAAACAGTTCGCGTCAAAGTGTCAGGAATTCGGCAACAGTATGTGTTTTTTTTAAAAAGTGACAGGTCGCGTTATTGCCCGCAGCATATAAAACGTTTCCTGCTACTAATACAACCTAGTGGTTGTATCTATCTCTGTTGTCTGTCTGTTGCACAACGAGCACACCGCGTCGCAATAAAAGATTATTAGACACCAAAATACTGTAGGCAAATGTAACGAAAGACCGAGGCACCCTCACGAACAACAGATACTGCGGCTAAGCCTATAAAACGAAGTGGTCACGACGCTACCTGCGCGCTACTGTTGCATATTGACGGTTTTGCAAGATGTGATAACATTGTCTAGTAGCGTAATTATCACCTGTAATTCAATTAGTACCTATATCTACAATGTGACGTCAAAGAAAATAATGAAGGAGTCAAATATTAAAACTAGTTAGTACCAAATTTTTTTTATTTAGCCATTCATTGTTTATGGATCTCAGAATGTATTTCAGGATTCCTAAAAAACGTTATTACTTAATTTTGTAAAATATGTTCCAGAACATGACATGTCTCTGGAATGACGTAATCGCCTTCAGGCTATTTTTAACATTTTACCTTCAAAATAAATGTGAATTTTATTTATTATTTCTAAACGAATAAACCTAAATAAAACACGTACTTGGGTCTCAACTTTACAAGTGGCTATATAAATAATAAATAATATAAACCTAACGGGCCACCATAACATTCTTCTTTGAAGCACACATAGCAAACCATTATCCAATATCAGAATGTGGTGTGTGATTTGAAGATCTTGGTCATTCTGCGGCGACAACGCAATTGCAGGAAGTACAAGCCCATTGGGGAGCCGCAATAAAGAATTTCTTTCGCTCTCACCACTCTCCACTTAACCGCTATTATCAATTTATATTACATGATGGAAATGCCGGAAAAGCTCTGATGTCCCGTAAAGCAGATGTCGCAGTGCGCTCAACCGCCCCAGTCTGCGTCACGTCCGCTCAATGAAGCCTGACCCGACGGTGGAGGAGCCGGGTCAAGGCCGAATATAAGTTTAGAACTAAACTTGAGAGGCTATCATGGCGCAGGGGAAATAGTTTGCGACTGTTAAAGCGACTGTTGTGGGCTCGTTTCGCACTCGGATGAATTAAATATTTAATATTCTCAATTCCTTGTTCTATTCAGCTGACAGTGGGGAACAAAGGATCTTAACACTAGGTTCCGGGTTTGCTCTGTCTGCTAAGTGCAAAATATAGTTAAATTAAAAAAAAGCTTGCCAGCGAGCGTTGTTATTCTTACAAACAACTGATGTAAATTACATCACAACTGTTTGATTCAGATTTTTGCAACATTAATTAATCACAGGCAAGCAGAATGACAGTAATTACACTTACACTTACAGTAATTACATTTTTTATGTCAACAAATTAATAAATTACTGACAAGGGTTATTCTACTTACTACTAATATTACAAATGTGAAAGTTTATGAGGATGGATATTTGTTCCACTTTCACTCATAAACTACTGAACGGAAGTAGATAAAACTTTACAGTAATATCATTTATACATCAGAATGGCTTGGCTACAATTTATGTAAAATATATCAATAAGTTTAAGCGGGCGCAGCGGCGGTCAGGTTCAGGCACTTGTTGCCGACGACGGAATGGACACTGTATATGCGTTTTGGTTGTGTACGGTACGGTTACGGTAACCACTTACTAGGAGAGAGAGAGAGAGGCATTACATTATATATTTGTTTGTAGAAACCAGTGCTGCAATTTATCTCCCAAGCTACTAGTTCAATTCGGATGCGGTTTTCAGTTAAAAGTTAAAATAAAAGTTTTAACGTTGGTTATCTAATTATTATTGAAAGCATGGTCATAAAACAGTAAGGTCGCTGCCGAACTTCCTCTGTCGATCCTTTAAGTAGTCTGTGCAGAGCACCCATTACTTTGTCTATTCGAGAGACAAGACGGTCAAAGTATTCTTCATAGCCCCAGCGACTATCTAATGTGAGTCCTAAATATTTCATATGCCGACCGACGAGAACCTGATGATTACTTACACGAACATACGAAACAGACGGCTCTCTGCTTCTCGGTAGCTTGTGGAGTCGGTAGCTCGCTGCTATGCGCAATTCCAAGTCACATTTTTGTGACGATCTAAGTAGTACTATAGTCGTAGGCAAGGTTCCAAGTGGCCCTAGAACAGATTCTTGCGGGATTTCACAAAACACCCTTCTACGAATTCTGTAACCGTTTTGATTCGTGTATGAAATGTATCTATCTTGCAAATAATTCCTAATAATCGCCTGTATACACAGGCACCTGATGGTATATTAGTGACTCTATCCCAAGAGATAGAATAAAACGCATTGACAACATCTAAGCTTACTGCTACAGATATTCGACCCTGGGTTGCAGTTTCCATTGTAAGAAAGCGGACATGCAGAATAGCGTCTATAATTGAGCGCCCATGTCGATAACCGAACTGATTATCCGATATCGTAGGACCTTCGCATGAAAGATGTTAGTTGAGAAGATAGCCTCGTCTAATAAGCATATGGGGCGATATGAAGAGGGTGCACACTGGTTACTAGATTTCTTATTCGGAAGTCCCAAATTTGCCTCTTTCCAGGCCGTGTATATGTAATAATAATGTCGCAGAACTAAGACAATTGTTTAATAGTATCCTTCCCAGGGCAGGTACGGCTAAAACCCAAACTGGTACAGTACTACGAGCACTGAGATTGGCGTAAAATTCACTACATTTCCAGTTCACTTACGCACAACTCATTAGGCCAAGTTAGAGTAAAAGACACCACTGCAGATCCGGCTCAAAAATCTCTGTCAAAGGCGGCATCCATGGCCATAGTTTGCCCATAACTATATACGGTATGGGCGCCCCCACGGATCTCGATCCAAACCATCAAGGAGTTCTTTCCAAGACCGCGCTTTTGCCTCTGAAATGGCGACTTGAAGCGCCTCCGTTCTCGCTGACTCGGTGACTCGAAACAAGACTCACGAAGCTGGGCGATCTCCGATGAGCACCAGTACTCTGCTCTATAGCGGATTTGTTTGACCATTGTACCCCTGAACCAAGCCAAAATCTTTTGCTTTATGTTAAGTAATTTATATTCGAAGCATCTGCAAAAATGGGAAAAGTTGCTTTTCTTGGGTATTATGTTAATTATGTTTTAAAAAAACACCCGAAGTATAAGCGTAAGGTGGGACGATGTGATGTTCAATTATTGAGTACTAATGATTTGATGATGATACTCAGTGATGTGTAAATGCAATTTGTGACAGATGTCGCACGTGTAATCTACAGAGATTCAATCAGTATCTACAATACAGTAGCAGACGGTTGTACAGCCAAAGATCAAACTTACGGGGCGCTGCGAGCGAGCGTGCGACTCACCTGCAACAATACAGACGCGCGTTAAAAAAACCGTTATCATTATTAAATAAAACAAACATATCCAAGTTGAAGGTATGTAATAAGTAAAGTTTATAATCGCCTCGTCCACGTGAAGACGTGAAACAGTGAGCTGTAATAACTATCAAACTATCATCGTCGTCAATGTTTATTGAGCTCCCGTTCTCGCATTTAGCAGGATAGGCAGAAGGAATCTGGGTAAAAGCTAGTAATTTTAATGATTGAAACACAGTAAATATGTAATACAAGGGAGTGGGAGATGTCATCATCCGCTCAAGGATAATATACACTGAAAAAGAATTTTCATACTTGTAAATTCGCAGACAGATGTGTAAGACGGACGTGACAAGCGCTCTGCGGTAAGGTAAGGATGCTGCATCAGCTATTTACTTTACTTCGTCATGTTATTGCTTTCGTGTATCGTTTTTATTTTATCATATTGACACTGTTATGAACGTAAGCACTCGCTGATAGCTGGTACCTCGCAATTAGACGCGACCACTGGAGTCAAGTGGAGGCAATCAATGTGGCCAATTCTTAGGACACGCGCCGGCGTATCCCGATTTTAAAAATAATACCTTAGCATACAATCTCCTACTATTTAATTTATTTGAAATGTTTCAATACCATATGTTTGTAACTCAGTTGTAGAGTCGTCATTATTTTACTAAATAATTATAATAATAATTTCAATATGGGATAGTGAATATTGCAAAATAAATGATATGTGAAAATAACATTAAAATTAAAACGTTTCTACAAAACAATTTTAATAACTTATAGGTTGAGGCCATCGTGACGCAGCGGCGCAAGGTGTGACTGTAACGCGATGGTTGTAGGTTCCATCTCTACTCGAGGAAGGTAAATATTAGATATTTTTAATTTTGGATGTTTTTTTTTATTTTTAAAGATTCATGAGATGAAACTGTCATGTTCGTATTACCGCAAAACTCTAACTACCAATGTTCCAACTCTGTGCCAACTTTTTGTGATGTATAATATTTACCTGACTATAGTTAACAAAGTATCACTGTAAGTTAAGTGTGTTGTTTATTTTATGAAAAAAAAAATTGAAAACCAATGTTGATTGATATTTATAATCAGAGATATCAGAAGCTGCTCTTCCATAGTTTTAACTGTGTGGGGCCTCGACCATAATAACTACGCGGATGATTCACCCAAAACACTTGAATATGACGATCAGATAGAGCGCGGCGTAGAGTTCCGCTTCTCAACACGCAATGTCTCTCTCTATCCTTAATTAGAGAGTTATACTAATCTATACATACGAGTATAATAAAAAAGCGCGACTTTACATTGAATATATTTACAAAATAATAATTGATCGGGGTTCAGGAACAGTAATAGAGCTTAAATCTATAAATAAAATTATCTGTCTGTTTGCTTGTTTGTACACGCTAATATCCGGAACTACTGGACCGATTTAAATGAAACGTTTTTGTAGTATAGCTATTAAGACTAGTCAACATCTAGGATATAGATCATTTTGAAAATCTAGATATCTGATGAGGAACCATAACAGCCTGTCTAAGATCTGGAGTAGCTAATATGGAACCCTAACAGCCCAGCTAAACCTCAAGAGACATGATTATAATGGAAACAGTTGTTCTGCGTGGTCAGTGTCGAATTAAATGAGGTTATTATTCTGCCCTAATAATGTAAAATAACATATAGCTTATGGTATTTTACTTCCACGTGCTGAAGGCACTCACAGTTGACGTCTATTTTATAATGAGGGTATATTTGAGGCTGGTCGTGGCGCAGTGGTACAAATTGTGCTGCACAATCGACTGGTTGCGGGTTCGATTCCCACTCGAGGAAAGAAAATATTTATTTATGTTTTCATTTCTTCGCTCTGGTGAAGTCAGCCGTGTGGTCCCGGTTTAGAATAGGATCACCCTGGTACTGTCGGTGTCGTAAGAGGCGACTAAAGTACGTGTGGTAGAGTCACGTCGCCAGTAATGGCAACACGCATGGGCAGACTCGACCGGATTTAATACCACCCCCGACATTTAAAACCGGCGTGAAGCAGTGGCTCTTGCCACTGCGTTTCGCAGGTAATGCCGGGCCCCAGTGCCCTTCATCTCCACCTTAAAGGCTGGCAACGCACTTGTGGCTCCTCCGGTGATGCATGGGGTCGTGGGCGGCGGTGATCACTTACCATCAGGTGACCCGAACGCTCGTTTGCCTTGTCCTCTCCCATAAAAAAAAAAGAAAAAAAATATATATTGAAGACTTTGTCGCGCCCCTGAAGAACAAGTATGATGTAACTTTTAGATGGACGCTCGCGCATCCCCTGATTGACACAATTCTTACAGTCTTTTCACCTATATCTATCTATATTACCATATTTCACACAAGTTCGCTAACAATATACTAAATAATTAGCTTTACGCATCAATGCTCTAATATCTAAGAATGAATATTATTATATTTTTTAAATCTAAACAATCAAAAATCCTTAGAGAAATTACGAAAATGTCTTAAAAAACATATTATAAGTCATTATAGTCAATTCTGTGTATTAAATGAATAATCATGTAGTTTAATTGCGGGCGAAGCCGCTAGTTATTGAATAAGAACTAATAAAAACATTTAAAAAATTAAGGACTATACTTGAAATTGGCTTCAAGTAGTACGTAAAGTCAGATCTGGTATGCCTCCTCTAAGTACAACGGTACTACGGTTCTATAAGTACATAAACTCTATGGTCTATGAATAAATAAATGTGGAAATAACCCAAAAGTATGTGCTGCACAGTGAGTGAGTGTGTGTGTGTGTGTATGTATGTGTGTGTGTGCGTCACACACAAACACACACTTAGACAACACAATACTAGGTATATCAAGACAATAGAACGGGTTAGTGAGTGGCGAGCGACGCGGCGCGTGACGTCATGCAGGTGGGAGCTCCGATAACGCGCGATAACGCGATAACGCCAAGTTACTACTCTTTGATCCTTCCCTGAACTCTGTCCTAAGGCAGCTTACCACACTCACACAGCGGACCAGAAACGTACCGAATATTTCTTATTACTCTATTATATTTAATAGAGAACACGGTCAACCGATAAAAGTAGGTATCGACACTATTCTTACTTCCTACTACGTATCGAGAATGCAATTCAAAGGCGCAATAAGTAGTAAAATGACCATCAGCATCATGGTCGAACAAATATGTTACTCATAGAGTGATGATGAGGCACCGCACCTGCAGAAGCAAGAGACGGTGTCGTCGATGTCAAGCGGCAGCACGAGCGCCGGCGGTGCGGGCGAGGGCGGCACGCTGCGGTACTTGACGTGCAGCACGTGGCGGGCCGCGCGCGCGCCGCTGCGCCGCAGGATACCGGCGGGCCAGCGACGCTGGCTGGCGTCGTCCGCCATGCTGTGCGGTGCGCGCGGTACTGACGCGACGGACGGCGAGCGCGCGCCGGCGCCGCCCGTGCTCTGACATCACACCTTATCAGCACGCTCCACCACCACTACCACCACCTAGCCACTGGGCATACTCTTCCCAATACAGCCAGCATAGAAGCCTCTTGCTTCTATGCCAACACTGATTAATAGCTCTCCTTGGATTTTGAAAAATTAAAATTGAATACACACTAAGTGAATATTGTCAACTTCAATATACTTAAAAAAGGGGCTGGCAATATAATTTTAAATAAACCTTAAATAATATGTGGTAGATTTTTTTGTTACAGAGTAAACAAATTAAACATATTTCTTATAATTGATTAAATGAACTAAATATAATAAATCCAAAAAAGAGTAAAGAGATATATGTATGCTGACTTAAATGCAGTGCGGCATGTGATCATAGTGGATACTGACTATAATAGTCAAAGTAAACAGTTTGCTATATTTCACTCTCAACTTTTTAGTCATAAACATAACATTTTTTTTTTAAACAATGACATTTATTACAATAAAGTTAACTATGTATTTAATATATTATAAATGATTAATAATATTTCTTTTTTTTTGGAATTTTTATATATTAAACTCATTTAATTAAAAAATTAAATAGCTTTAATATATAAAAATGTTAAAGAAACATTTTATATTTGGTCAAAAATATAAACAACTTGTAAACCATTTTTTAAAAAACAAATAAATAATCTTGCTCCTCCTGAAAATACCTATTGAAAATTTTTAAAGAATTATATAAATATATGATTGATTTGAGCCATTGCTCTGTACCAAGATATTGATTTACTACAAATTTGACACCACATTACACTGGCGACTTTGATACAACTTTACTTCATGTACCATTAAAAAATTCTTTGTTACCCATAGCATAATAATCATCACTAGTCTCCTGTTTAACATTCAATACAATAATTTATGCTATCGTAATTCATAATAACTTACCCCATGAACCAGTCGACGGTGTCACGCAGGTATTCCGGGAGTCGCTCCAGCTTGACGGATTCCTTTTAAGCTCACTATTCAACAAAAACAAAATAGCACGGCTATCGCCTCTGCATCGATCGCAATTTAGCCACACGAAATCACTAACTGTCCCATCACCTTCACTAATTTAAAAATATGAATTAGAAGATAACTGTTAACTTAAAATCTTGGTAACTAGAGCGTATCAATCACTGAAATAAATTTTATTGTAGCAGCTGAGACAAACTCGCCATGTTGCGCAACTATGGCTTAAAATATGAATAACGACCTACTATTCTTACATTATTTTAATAAAACTTTATATAGAGAAGCTTCATGGCAATTCACTAAATCAATATGTTAGAATATAAACATAACTCTGAAATAATTCACAGGAAAATCACAATATCTTAATTCTTAGTTCAGACTGAAATATGTTGGTAAACCTGAGAGCACATATTATTTTGCGGCTGGCAACACTGACAGCTGCTTGTCAAAAATAACATTAAAATTGTACACTTGATATTAAGAATTAACTATTAAGTTATGAAAATTATGTCCAAGTAAATGATAGCAGTTTATTTTAAGATTTTTTACAATAAATATTTTGCTATCTTTTCGTGCCTGCATTTCTTTGAAAAGTTATATCCCAGTTAGTTTTTTATATTCTATAATTATTAATAAATTTGTGTTCCGCTCGGTTATTAACAATTCACACAACTACTATTAAATAATTATTTGAAATTTTTGTACGGTAACTATTACTATTAATTTTTCATTTTTTTTGTGACAATTAACTTTCAGTTCAGTTCTTAAGTAATAGCGTTTCGAGCACGCTAGAAATCAATATTACAATTTGAAATAAAAGGCAATTAAAGTATACATTTTGACATTTTAATGAATTTCAAAATGAAATAAGAATAAACTTTACACTAAAGACAGTTTTAGATTTCCAATTAAAGCAACTTTCAAGATGTTTGATAACGAAATGAAAATGAACTTAAATTGCAAGTTATGTGCATTATTGATATCATCAAATTGTAACCAGAGCGTCCCTAACAACCTACTGACGGCGCATCACTATAATCACTGCCATATCACATAACGGGAATGACATGTTCACTGTCATTCGACAAAATTGTCTATCGATATCGCATTCAAAGCGGCTTGGAGGTTATTAAGATCATTCGAAGAGTTCCATCATCCATCATGTTCCGTCTTCCGTTTGGGGAGCGCGTTGACCCGCTGGAGGAGAAGCGTCAAGCGAGGGAAAATACCATCCAGAGTCTTGTAACCTTTTGTGTTCTTTGCGCTGCTATCAGGATTGGTAATATATTTTCGTACATTTGAAGCTTTGTGTTTACTGCATGCCTTATTCTTAAGGCTTGACGATTTTGTGCCGCATCCTTATGTTTAATATTATAGAATTAAATTAATAGTCAGTCACAATGGTTACATTTAGAGTTAGAGGCCGTTGTGGCGCAGCGGCACAAGGGCGGCGGTTGTGGGTTCGGTCCCCACTGGAGGAAGTGAAATATTTATTTACGTATATAATGTAATTTTTATCAGGTTTGGGTAATTGGAATAAATTAATTAAATTTGTTTCTCTGTAAATTAGAGAAACGACAATTACAGTTGATTATTTGTCTCTCTCTTTTATGTTTATCTTTATCCACTCTCCTTTGGTTTATAACAATTAATTATTATTTTTTTAGAAGTTTTTCTCTTTGTGAGTTAAGTTTGGTAAGACTTTAGAGAGATATTATTTGTGATTTAACTGATATGTAAGCATGCCAATGTTTTTTTTTTCAGCTCCAGTTATTCTTGAGCATAGTGGATTTTCATAAATTCAGAATAAATAATTTTGCATCAAACAATGTGGATATGCTATTCTGTAAAAACTTAATATTATTTAGTTTATAAGCCCCATGGAGCATGTAGTACTATAAAAGAACAAATTCGTCATATAATTATATAAATAAAATTATAAACATTACATCTTTTTTATTTATGTTCTCCTTGCCATTCCTAAGTTGATACCTAACAACATTAGAAATATCATGGTAAAACTAAACCAGCGTTCATTATGTACGCTGTCAGTAATTTTATGTGATAACATCCCGTACACATCAGGGAACCTCGGTGTCAAGGCACTCCGTTCCCCACTTTCTGCTATATTCTGGAGGCATTGTTGAGTGGCAGAACTCAACGCCTCGCTTTGCCTCGACACCAGAGCGAAGAAAAATAGAAATATAAACGTAAAGAAATATTTCACTTCCTCGAGTGGGAATCGAACTCACAACCGTCGCGTTTACGGGCGGCACCCTTGTTCCACTGCGTCACGACGGCCTAAATTATAATTATTTTTATAATACACACAATGAAATTTATTTGCACTCAGCTTCATCCTGTACGCTAGGTAGGCAGAGGGAACCTGGTGTTAAGACACTGCGTTTCCCATTTTCTGCCGAATTCTGGAGGCATTCTTTGTTGAGTGACAGAACATGAATGTCGCACTCTGACTACACACCACAACGCAGAAATGGAAATATAAACTTAAATAAATATTTCATTTTTCCTTGAGTGAGAATCGAACCCTCAAGCCGTCACGTGCACAATCACACTTTGTGCTCGTGTCACGACTGGCCTCGTTAAATTAATTGTGCCTCTCTGACAGTGCCAGGTGATAAGAGCCATATTAATTACAGACTTATTTTAGTTTTACCATCTATTGCTAAAAAAATATATAATTATTATTTATTCAAATAGACTAATGTAAGCACTTTTGAATCGTCGAGTAAATATATAAACAAAAAAGCTAGCACAGGTTCGGAAGGCAGTTCTGCTGAGAAGAGCCGGCAAGAAACTCAACAGTTGCTCTTATCAAAGTCAACTGGCAGCTATCCTGCATGACATTCAACAGACATTAATTCTGTACATCTTTATCCTGTTAATATGTTTAGATTAGCTTGACACTTTATCCCTAGCGGAGTAGTCAGAGTGAACGGAGCGCCAAACGCTACGGTAATATTAGTAGTTAGTGTTTTTTTTACAATTACTTTAACTTTTTGTAGTAGCAAACTTTCAACTTTATATTAATATTATTATATACACGTGTAATCAGACCATCAAAGATTTATTAACCTTTTGGAGGCGAAAACTTGGCGTAACAAGCTTATCTATATTTCAAGTTTCTATTTATACTATAACATTGTATGTTTTGTGGGACGAATAAAATATTATGATCAGCTCCACGCTGTATCATCACTGTATAAATGTAAATACATATTATATTTTTTTCCTCGAGTGGGGAGTGAACCCACAACCAGTCGGTTTTACAGTCACTCTGTGGCCACGACTGGCACCCTTATTGAACGAAGAACACTGACTGTTTATACAGATCATAAAGCTATAGTACATACTTAAGAGAAAAAAATGTGTTAGTAAAAACGATGTATATATGAATATGTAAATTCGGTTGCCCGGTCCAACTAACTACCGACCAAGGTCGGCAGTCCGAATCAAATTTATTTAACTATCTTACAAAGAATGGGCATTTTAGAAATTCGAACGTTCTTTGAAATCAGCAATAGAGTGCAGAACACTACGCAGTGGGTTTCGGAATTATCGACTGTACTGCTTGGTTGAGAGCATGTCAACGTGACGTAGGTATATGGAGAGGCTATCAGATTACCAAGTGATGATTTCTACATCCCGCGGTAGATATTCCTAAATTTATCTGCTATACCTCGGCGGATGCTAAAACAGAGCAAATTTTTTATTCATGAAGATTTGAAAGATTGTGTTAAAAAAGGAAAGAAAAGAGAGATTGTGTGTTTGTGTGAAAGATGTTTTCATATGAGAAGATCGTTACCTTTCGTTCACCATATTCGGGTCTTTATAAAGTTCTGAAACGGAGAGACAAATTTTTAATATTAAGGTTACAAGCGGACATCGAGAAAAGAGTTCGATATAATGGATCGTTTGAAGCTGGCATTTATTGCTACCGATGAATACAAAACCTGAATAAGATTACGGAGGAACAAATAATAATTGCGCAAAATGTTGTCGGAAATGAAGCGCACAGAGAGTTGCAGTCTTTATAGTCTTTGTTACAGAAATGAAAGGAATACCGAAGACTTTTTTGTTACGTTGCACTACTTAATTAAGTAAAAAGGCGGAATTAGGAGACTGCTTCTTCAATAAGCGCTGTGCGTTTCAAAGTAACATATAAACAACTTCCGGGGGTGGACACGGGGTGGGCACGGGGATGGACGAGGACGGACGGACCGGTCGTCGGTGGGTGGTCGGAGCAAGCAGATGAAAATGCAGTAACATATAATAAATTACACTGAAGTTTATTTTTCATCCGGAATACATATTGACAATGTAACTTATATTACTATCATCACTTCTCAACTTTTATTACAAATCACTCAATCGACATACATTTTTTTATGTTTGAGGAATATTTTTTTTGTAGTTTTCTATAATATTTCGTTGAAAAATTCTAAAATCCGATAATACAATGAAATTTAAGCATTCTTACATATTAACACTACATTCATTTAGTATTGAATATAAACGATCATGATAATAATAATTAAAAATTGATTTAAGTTCTCGATAGGTCTATTTTTACAATTTCAACTAAAATACGCTCATTGGTGGGGGCGGGTCGAAGTGCAATCATACGTTCGAACGAACACTATACATTGTATACATTTGTAAAAGTATCAAAATCGAGTAAAAGGCCTACAAAAAATTATCTCGAGATACTAACATTCTTTTACGTAGTATAACCTAAAAAATTGACCTATTTAACGAGGGAGCCGCCTCGCGCCGTGTCACGTCCCGCCACGTCCCGGGTCGTCACGCCGCGCGACGAGTCCCGCGCCAAAGGGTATCCAGGGTAGGTATTTAAACTATTTGGCTTAATTATATTTATATGAGATGAGCGTAAATAAAAGCGGTGCAGTATTGGGGGCGGCGCACTAGTCCTCCGCCTCTTCGTCCTCGGACTCCTGCTGCTGCAGCCACGTCAGCCACGTGTTCACCTGGAACAGCGCCTCGCCCTTACCGGGGTACGCGTCCGTCACATCCTCACGCCAGCGCAGGAACGCTTCCTCCTCGCACACCTCCAGGTTGTACAGGTACATGAACCAGCGAAGCAGCATGCCCTTGGGGTAGCGGTGTCGATGCGCGTGCAGCTGCACGGCGTACACAGCCGCCAGCTGCAGCTCCGCGCGGCCTTCCAGCAGCGCCGTCAGCAACGGCGCGTAGGCTTCCGCCAGCGTCTTCTCTCGCTCCAGCGCTGCCTTGTCAGGCGTGCCCGTCGCGCCTGCCGCCGCCGTCACGTGCTCGGCCACCAGCGCCACGAGCGCGGACACGAAGGCACCGTTGTGGCGTACGGCGGGCTCCACGTTGGCCTTGATCCAGCGGTACAGAGCGGGCGGTGCAGGCTCGGCGGCCAGCTGGCGCGCCAGCGCAGCCTGCACGCGCAGCTGCGGCACTAGTGCGCCCAGCCCGCGCGCCTCCAGCGCGTCCAGCGCGCGCGCCGCGCTGCCCTCCCGCTCAGACACATACGCGCACAGGTTGAGCTTGCTGTCGGTGCACAGGGCCTGCAGGCGTTCAGTGCCCACGGCTGCGGACAGCGCCTGCAGCACCTCGAGTAGTAGCGGGTGGTGCTGACCGCCTTCGCACCAGGCTCCCACCTCGGACAGCGAGACCAGCTTGTGGCGCACGGCGTGCGCGAGCAGCGCGGGCAAGCATGCGTGAGGATGGTGCGCCAGCAGCAGCGCACGCAGCGCCTCGCCGAGCGGCGCTCGCTTAACGGCGCGCACGACGGCGCAGGCGGCGGCGGCGGTGGTGGCGTCGGCGGCCAGCGCGTGCTCCAGCACGGCCACGATGACGCGGCGCAGCAGCTTGTCGGGTAGCTGCAGGTCACGCAGGCGGCGCAGGGGCTCGGGAACGTCGGCGGGGTCGCTGAGGTCGCTAGGGTCGCCAGGATCGCTTGGATCGTCAAGGTCGCCGCCGGCCGCCAGCGCGGTCACCGCCTCGATAGCGAGGCGGCAAGCCTCCTCCTTATTTAGACCCTGCAAATATTTATGATTTTTCTAATTTATTAAATTTTTGAGGTTTACAATACAACTGTGTTTTGTTTTAAAGTATATTATAGTATTTTAATAGTAAATAATGTTATTGGTCTTAAATTATATTTATTTAAGCTCTGAGTCTTAATGAGATTTTCTGTATTCATTCTTCTTTCAATGACATATTTGTTGCAACTGTAATCAACTCTGCTCACCTCAAGTCTACCAATGAATATTTTTGGTATTATAATTGTTTATTCCTAAGCAACATGTAAAAACGTTTAACGATAAATCTTGCTCACTTATCTGATTATCAACATTTTAATGTACAGTCCCTAGAAAATGGGATGCATGGCTGCTAAAAGTAATTTTTTTGGGACTGGCACACAACTGGTGCATACTAAGAAATGACCTCTAGTTAATGTAAACTGTGACCTTATCTTTCTTGGGCTTGTCCTTCTTATCGGGCGCGGGCTTGATGGTGATGGCGGGCTCCTTGAGCAGCGGCGGCGCGCTGGTGAAGGCAGGCGTCAGCACAGCCTGCGAGGCCAGCGGCGGCGCCGGCTGCTGCGGCCGCGACAGCCGGTTCGCCGTGAACAGCAGCGAGTTGGGTGCCGGCCGCATCTGCACCTCCTGCAAACCCGTGACGGGCACACGCGCCTTGCTGCGCCCTCCCGCCTCCTTGGCGTGCTGGTGAGCGTGTTGGTGGCCATGCTTATAGTGCGAGCGCGGGAAGAAGCCAGGCGCCGAACGCTGGCGGAAGGCGTCGCGTAGGCCGTTGCCGAACAGCTTGTCGGAGGGCGGCACGAGCGCGGCGGGCGGCTGCAGCGCCAGGCCGGCCAACACGTCGTCCAACGGGCGCGCGCGCAGGCCGCCGCGGAACAGCGTGCTGGGCTCGCGCTCGCGGTCGCGCTCGCGCTCGCGGCGCGGCTCGTCGTCGGCGCGCAGCTGGTGGATGGGCACGGGCCCCTCGGCGCTGACCGCCGTGCGCGGCACCCAGCCGCCGCGCCGCAGCTCGGCCACGTCTCGCAGCATGAAGCGAATGCGCGGAGCCAGCTCGCGCGAGGCCGACAGCGTGTCGATGCGCGCGAAGTACTGCTCCATGAGGCCGCGACCGCGCTCCGAGTCCAGCACGCGGCCGCACGTGCGCACGAGCTGCGCCAGACACTCCAGGTCCTCGTGGTGCTCGGCGGCGGCGCGGCGCGCGAGCAGGTTCTGTATGCAGCGGTGCAGGATGGACTCGGCCAAGATCTCCAGCTTGCCGAGCTCGCCTATGAACTTGATGTTGCCCAGCATCTTACACTTGGCCAGATGCCGTTTTTCTTCTTCTTCCGGAGTGAGCACTTTATCTTCAAACGCGGCGAATGCCTGATTTGTATAAAAAAAAAATTACAGAAACCCTTACATTAGTAACGTTATAAAGTAAATATACTATTTTGTCATATAACAAACTGTTGTGTGACTATTATTTAGAAACTATTAAATATAATGAACTTGTAGTTCTGTAATGAAAAACTATACTTAAATATTATTAATAGTTTTTTTTTGGCTGTTTTTTAGCCATTAGGGATGGACGGGACGCACATAGTACGGCACGTAGTAAATTATTCCAAGCACTACGTTAATGTTTTTACTTACAATTTGTTTACAACTTAGTGAAAATTTTACATAAATAAGAGCTACGAGTTACTTAGATCATAAGTAATCTTCAGAGATTACTCTGAAAAATTAATTGCCTTAGAAACAGTGTAAGTAAGCAGTTATTATTATTATTTTTTTAGCTTCACGCTGTATCTCGCACACAGCAGGGTAGGCAGAGGGAACCTCGGTGTAAGACACTCCGTTCCCCACTTTCTGCCGAATTCTGGAGGCATTGCGTGTTGAGTGGCAGAACTCAACGCCGCGGTTTGCCTCGGCACCAGAGCGAAGAAAATAAAAACGGAAATAAAAACGTAAATAAATATTCCACTTCCTCGAGTGGGAATTGAACCCACAACTGCGCCATGACGGCCTTAAACAGTTATTATATTAGTAATATATCGAATTCACAAATTCGATATATTACTAATATAGGTGTGTGTGTAGGTTTAGAACTATAAACTGGCAACGCTGGTTTATATATCCATAAACATGTACCATTTATATGTTAAATAATATTAATTGTGTAACTCCATAATCCATTTAGAGGCCTGATAAAAGTCTAGTGTGCACTTCACCCACCCAAAGTGAAAGTTCATCAGCAATATGACGTAGGATTTTTTGACAAAAGAATAAGCAAGGTACGGTAATGGAAGTGTAGGAATAATATTTATATCTATCTATGTATAAGATTATAATAAGAATGCGAGTGCGCATGATCACCTGAGCGCGGTTTTCGAACTCGGTGCGACACTTGTTGAGCAGCAGCAGCTTGAAAGTGCAGGGCTGCCCTGGCGGCTCGAAGTTGGGCGCCTCCTCACTGAGACGCTTGCACAGCTGCGCGTACATGGACGAGTACTTGGGTTCGTCCAGCGCCTTCTCGAAGATCAGCAGGATGACTCCCTTCAACACCTTGTCCGAGTCCAGCTCCAGTCCGAGGAGGTCATCACTCAGCTTTTGGAACTTCTCTGGAGTGAGTTTGTTGAGTATGCCGCGCACCTGCACATTGCGCGACTGCGTTAGCGTCGTGTGGGTGTGGTATAGGTGTGGAGTTGACAAGGGGTTTGGCGGGTGACATACCTTTCTGTGTATGACGTCGTGCTTGGCGTCGCCGTCGGGCACCTCGTGGTGCCGCAGCGAGGATGGCGGGACCCAGCGCCGCCTCGGGGGGACCGGCGTCCGCCCCGCGGCGCGCAGCACGGGCCCCGGCTGCCGCGCGCTGTCCGTCTTGCGGCCGGTGTTGCCCCGCTGTGACCGCGCAATGCCCGCGCTCCGGTCGCGCTCGTGGATCGCCTCCGTTAACACTCTGCAACAGATGTCGTCCCATACAACGTGACATTGTGTTCAAGACTGTTGTCAACGTGACATTGTGTTGACTTTTAGCCGTATTTAATACCAGACCGGATTTAATACCACCCCCGACATAAAACCGGCGTGAAGTAGTGGCCCTTGCCACTGCGTTTCGCATTAGGTAATGCCGGGCCCCGGTGCCCTTCATCTCTACGTTAAAGGCTGGCAACGCACCTCTGGTGTTGCATGGGGTCGTGGGCGCCGGTGATCACTTACCATCAGGTGACCCGAACGCTCGTTTGCCTTGTCCTCTCCCATAAAAAAAAAAACATTCTGCTCAATTGGCACGCACGATGCCCATATATGAAGAAATCAATCAATTTGCTTTTCATTGTATACTTTTAAAAAAAATCAGGTTTACGGTGTATCCCCCGCACACAGCAAGGTAGGCAGAAGCCACCTAGTATTAAAACACTCCGTTCCCCACTTTCCAATTCTGGAGTCATTGCGTGATGAGTGGCGGACCTCAACGCAGCGCTTTGCCTCGAACTAATATAAGGGGCCGTCTATAAATCACGCATTCATCTCTCCACGGCATTCATCTCTCTTTCATTCTTCTTCTGTAATACCCACGTTTTGCTGCCGTATAACAACGTCGGTACCAACACTGCATTGTGTACGGCCAAACGCGCGGCTGTGTTGACGTTTCGCCGTCTCATCAATGCAGCTAAGGCTCCGTTGACCCTGTTACCGGCAGCAATTCGCCTTTCCACATCCATCTCGTACCATCTCTACTGAACATAAACTCACACTGACATGGCATTCCGTCCTCTCTTTATTTCTTTCATGATATTCATAAAAATTATAAAAAAGATTACTTTGTAGATTAGATACTATAAAATACGCATGATTTTGAGTGGAGGTCAGTTAGTCAAACCTCACCACTTTTCTCCAAGCGGCAAGCGAGGTAAAAAAAAGCGTTGAAAAATCTTTCGTAGTTAATGTACTAAGGCTAAGGCTGTGCGGGGCTTTATCTGCCAGTGGTGAAACCGGCTCTTACTCTTTCCACCGGTAGTGTAATATGTTACCGGCAATATGTATAATTCAGTGTTCTATACAATACCTCAGCAGATAGATAATACCTAAAACGTGATAAAAGTATAATATATACCTATATATAGTAAAAAATATTTTTTACTATATATAGGTATTCTTTAAAATACATATAATACATATAAAATACATATATAATGGAAGGACGATAAGACGAGAGCAAGAAAATGTGTTGACTTATTTATTTACTTGCATTTCATGCAGATTTTTATTGGTACTTTCACTAGATTTATCCACTAACGCCAGCGACACTACAGATTCAGCAGAATCTGGGTTCGGTTAGTTTAAAAGTTTCTAACCGAACCGAACTTGTTTGTAAAAAATCCAATTCTGTACCTCGATTCTTGGAATATGGATCAAGATCTGTTATTTTATATATAGCCGGTTAAGATAAGGTACTTTATACAATCCCTAGAAATTTTATCCATTACTTAGGTAAAGTATATAATGGACAATTTCGCCGTCTTATGAATGCAGCTAAGGCGGCGTTAACCCTGTTACCGGCAGCAATATGCCTTTCCACATCCATTTCGTATCTTCCATCCCTGCTGAACATACTTCCCAAATATACCGCGTTATTCACTTGTTCTAATATAATAACAAAAACTTTTAGTTTGTGAACTATTTCAATATTAAAGTGAGTTGCCTTAGTAAAAGAAATAATATTTACAATAGAGTACATTAAACTCAACTCGGGTCGACAAACCTATCCACTCAGTTTCAAAGATATTTAGTCCACAAAAATATGAAAACTGTAAAAACATACGTAAATCCATGCTAATGTTGTAAATTCGAAAGTAGGCTACATTCTAATTTTTTTTCCAGGAATTTCGTCGTTTTAAGAAAAGGCCGCCGAAAATGGGGTTCCTGAACGCTAACGTCGCATGCGCCGACTCAACCTTATAAGACATAAAAACTTGAGGAGCCCCACGACCGCGAACCCTCGTCGCGTCGTCCGTGTGCAACGCGCGCACCCCAAGGGTGGAGCAATAAAAAATTAGAAGATATAATTGACAGTAGTATCAATACAGTGAATAATTGTAAGAAGAGTAGAAGTGTATATTTAGAAAGAAACTCAACGGAGGGGTGCAGGGGTGGAGACAGCGCGGTGTCAGTGACCGGGTGCATCCCCCAGGTGCGAGCTGACCGCGCGCTCCACGCGGCCCGCGCGCCTCCAGCGCGGTCGTCGACCCGGCCGCAGCCCCCCCTCTCGTGGCCCCCACCGCCTCGCGTTCATCTCGCACGACACAATGATTTTAGGTGATTGCGAATTTCAATGTAAACTACAAGCACCACAATACGCAAACTATTTTATAAAGTCACTAGATCCCATAAAATTTTATTACGTTTAAGTCATATACTTACTCGTGAATAGATCGATAGTTAATGATCCATATTTTGTACTAGTTTTATTAAAAAAGTAGTAAGAGAAATAATCAATAGCTAAGTTATAGATATGTTTAAATATAGGGGAACTGGAGAATGACTCTCAAGGGATAAATATAAAAGGGTGCGGCGGGCGGTGCGGGGCCGCTTATGCTTTTCTTGTATATACTGAAGCGTAAACACGCTCGTGACGGCGCGACCTCTCAGCGTGTGGAAGTAATTTTGGCTAGCACTTGCGGACATCTATTATGTATAGAAGGATCTACCTAGCAAGTGCCGTAAAGGGCGAAGGAAATCTTTGAGTGCAATGTAATTATTTAGTATCTTTAAACATATGTAGCTCAGACTGATTTAAGATTTGGCGTGTAGGTTACTTGAGGGTGTAGGGCTGTAGGGGTAGTGTAGCACTACGAGGGCATGTTTCGAAATGGGCATCAAAATTTCGCTATTAACAGGTGACGCAGACGAAGTCAATGGCATAAGAATGTTTTCGTGTCTAAATTTTCTAATTAAAGAGTTAAAATCATTGATGAAATATTTTGATATATTCGTGAAGCGAAACGTAAAACGCTTGTTTTAACGCAAGGTGAAACAAAACAAGACCGGAATGAGCGAAATTGAAAGAAATTTCATTTACGTTGTACATCAAACTCACTTGGAGTTTGACATTGCGCGCGAGGTCGTTAGCCGCTCGTACCTAACCTAGCCAAGGTCAAGACCTACGTAGTCGCTCCGATGACTCGCAGCGACAGCGCCCGCTCCGGCATGCTCCTAATGTATATGATTAATCCGTGACAATCGTATAGCAACAAAAGCGCAATAGGCGGGGGCCAGGGGGACACAGCTCGACCCACTTGCAGGCGCCCGCTCCGCTACCATTGACCCAGATGCGCTGTACGCGGCCGCACCCGCTCCCGCTGCCGCGCCCCCGTGCTGCGCGACCCCGCGGCCTGCCTGACCTACTAACCAAACTTGCCAACTCAATATGCATTCTATTCACCCCTAACAGTACCTGTATATCAATGCAAACATATTGTTCTATAAACCCAAATTCAAACATTGTCTTTATCCTAGCAAAACAAAATGCCCTGCAAAGATGCTAAAGACGGTGGCCCTTGTCTTTATCTTTATACATACTTAATATTAATTTCTTTATCATTTAAGAATGAAATAGAATGTGATAAAAATCAAGTTGTCTGTAATGTTTATTTGGATAAATTTTTTGTTTACTTATAAATTTGTATTTGATGAAATTGTTAAAAATTTAAGAATATGAAAAGAACTAAAATATTGCACAAAAGTGTAACATGTCTTAATGTGCTATGAAATAAACCCAGAAATGCTAATATAAACATCTTTGAATAGTCCCATAACTAAATTCAATATTGCGGTGTTCATAATTGTATGTCATCTATTGCATATGAATAGTTGTCATTTGATAATTAATTAAGTACTTTAAACTTATAAGAAGTTTTACCTTGTAAAACTATAGACACCTAAATATCTTAAGGAAAATTAGATATGAACAAAATGATCACATATCAATAATGTACAAACATTAATAATTTATCAAGGATAGACATGTTGTGTGCCTCAAAAAATGTCAATGTAAAAGGGTAATACTATAACAACATTTACTGGTATTTTCGGAATCAACCTGAATGTTCAGCTGAGATTTATAACAAATACATTACATAGACAAGAGCTTTCTATCAGCTATCTCAATCACAGTTGTATCTCGAGACAACCTTACAAACTACTTAGTGAAGGAGATGTGTAAAAACGTACCCCAAGTGTTGCCTTGGAGCATCTAACGCTAGTCGCTACTACTCGTTAAATACCACTTCCCTGGTTCGACCATCATAGGAGGTTAGAATGCGTTTTGGCTCATTATATTACCATCTGTCATGATGCTTCATCCTCACCGTGACAGAGACACGGAGCTCGCAATGAACAATACAAAAGATTTATACAAATTCTAGATTAACAGGAACTTGTAAAATGGCTCACAAAGGTGACGCATCGACACGATCCGATCGAATATTCTTGGCGGATCGTGACCGTCCCGCGGCAGGTCCGCCCGTACTTCATGTTATTTGGCATCATAGAAACCTCAGAGGCCACTAAATGCACTACAATATATAAAATTCACAAACTTACGAGGCGATGAAAGTCAATCGTGGAAAGCACACGCACCGCAACGCGACAAACGAGCTCCTTTGAACGCACACAACTGCCAGATATTGTGACAAACGACGCACACAGCCATGCGCAGACTGACAGCGAAAGTTCTGCCAGAGACAAACCATTGCTTGACAGATAAAAAATATATGTAACTGACGCTTGTGGAAAAAAAATATGAATCTCCCTCTTCGGTTTTGTATTGTCGTCACACGTAAGTCACAATTATTAGTTGTCGGTGCTGAGTTTTCACCGTATAAAACATACCGTACATGTCATTATTACAAATGTTCATTTTATAGATGATAAAAAGAAAATATTATTTATAAAAACTTAGCGTTCCTTTTTGATGCGTTTTTTTATCTATTCTTTTGAACAAGCGATCCGTTCGCGTTATTTCCACATCGCAACAGTCACAACTCTCAAACAGTACATCTTACTCACACGCACTTTTCCTTTGAATTTTGGAATCCTTTGTATCCAAGTGATAAGGGCGTATACATATTCTAAATTATGTTTTAATACCATTTGATAATAACGATGAGTACTTTTATTAAAAATATTAGATTGTCAATTGATAATTAATTTTGCGAGTAAAAAAATAAAAAGATATAATGTTATAGTAATAATTAATATTTTTGAGGATTTCACTTTCAACTTTGAATGAGGACACTGATGTTTTTGTTTTCTTTTGTGTTTGTATGTAATGGAAATAATAACTTTAAGAAATATATATAAATTATTAGCTTGTGTTTTATTATGCAATAAAATGTATAAAAAAATACATATACACTTTGTTCTTAAACAAGTTATAAATATTTTAATGTTTATAGTCGAAAAATACTTTGCTAAATAAGTATATAAAATTATTATATTAGAGAATATTGATATATCATTAAATAAATGGTATATAAAAAAGGTATGGCCGAACGTGTTGCTGTATGAACGACAATATACTATTGGAAGATATTGAACTAGTGAAGAGAACAGGACGTGAAATAGAGAATGTTCTTTAAAATTAACATTTGGTTAATTCTCGTTTCTAAACTGTATCGAACACTCTTATTTATAATATATTTATTATTTTCTAATAATACTATGTAAAATATTGTCTTATTAGATACGCATACTTATTTTTTAAGATGATAAATATTTACTTAATCAAAAGAGAAAATTTTAATGTTCACTATATCATTTATATCACTTTCTTGATAGTTTTTGTTTGACGCAAATGTTTTGAAGAACCGTTTTATAGTCCTAACTTCCAGTACGTCAACATTGGATAAACATTTCACTTTATTTTGTCAAATAGATTAGATTAAGATAGTTTCACGTGTTAAGTGGTGGAACTCAACAGCGCGCTTTTTATGCATCGGCACCTGAGCGAAGAAATGAATATACAAATTTAAACAAATATTTTCTCACTTCGAGTGGGAATCGAACCCACAACCAGTCGATTTTGCAGCACACTTTGTGCCCTGTGCCACGATTGGATATTTTGTAATGTTATAAATACGTACTAATAAAAAATATACCAAAAATGTTTACTTTGCCACCTATACAAACGACTCGATTTCGTGAATGAGGCGTGTGCGGGGGTGTTCCTACGGATAAATTTGTGTGCGTGCGTCGCTCTTAGGAAATGAAATGGTGCTGACGAAGACACTGTATTACACTTTATTTCAATAGTGTTATCACACTTCAAGCTAATTTAATTAAAACATTGTTATTCATTTTTTTAACATATATTATATTTTTCATGAAATTGGCGTTAGTAGTCAACAGTTTCCTTAAGTACAAAAATTCTAAAAGAAATATTGTATGTAAACATGACCTGGGATTTTATAGAATTTTATTATTAACCTGTTGCCATATATTTGTTTATTTATGACTAATTATTTCTTAAAATTACAATATTAAATGATAGTTTCTTATTTAAAACAAGTACAGTAGAATCTTTTTAAATGAAAAACTTCCACGATTTTAAAAAAAAGTTCTACTCTCTGTCATCTTAAGACAAAAACCCTTATCATTTAATATCTGAAGTTTTTTGTCTGTCGGTAGCAAATAGATTTGAATTTACCTTAAGTATCATGTGGAACAAACTTAGTACCTTACAATTCGAATATTTATCAGAAACGTTAAACGAGTGGAAGTTACATTTAAAAAAAATCTACTGTGTCACAAATGTAATTGAAATATTTCATATATCAAATATAAAAGATTATACTAAAAAATCTAAAAATATATAGTGTATCCCTCACTCCGGGCTACACTCTATTAAGTACACAATGAGATTCTGACGGTCATTGTTTAAGATAATTACTTAAGTACATTAAATAAGTATGCTTGCAAGCAATACAAGTGTCTCACGTATCGATATAGAGTACGAACCAGCAGTTGCACGTACGGCAATCCACCTTTAATAATACAAGATCATTTAATTGTAATTTCACTACGAGAGGAGCTCGCGTCGAGGGCTCAACGCCGTGTCGGTCAATAAATAGACTTTGTCATTTTGGTACATCTATAGGTGAACCAATATTAACAAATACGAGCTGCCTTGCCTATATACACGATCAGTTCGCATGGATTAATATACATTTATACAAAACTATATTTAGCAGTACAAACTATCATACAGAGAAGTATCTAACAAAGTTAAGTACAAAAAGTGACCACACTTGGTGCCGGTGTCGCGGTCATCGTCACATGCCCGATTCCGCAATGCCCTCGTCATCTGAAACAAACGAGCGATGGAAGTGTAAGTGTAACAGAAACACAATCAATCGTTCAGTACTCAATCGATTAATATCAGATGACCGTGGGAGAGTTGGCTCCCTCCAGTAGGTGTTAGACTATGTCGCCACACGTTGTTTGAATTCATTCGGGAAAATAAGCATATGTTAAAGTTAAGGGTTGAAAACAATCAGAAGTCCGCATGCTATTTGTTTAGATTGATTGTACGTACTTCTGTAAGTACACTAGCAGGCGCTAGCGGGGCGCGGGCGGCGGGGAATGGTTACCTTCGAAGGCGGCGTTGTGGTGGTGGTTGTTGGGTGGCGGTGGCGCTAGGTCGGCGCCCTCGAGCGCGGCCACCACGCACTGGTGCACGCAGATGTACTGCTGCTCCGTTTGCACCATCCACACGCGTTCGCGTCGCATGGCGTGCACCACGCCGAACAGGTCCAGCGTGTCGGCGTGCGCCGCCAGTTGTTGCAGCGCGCGGTCCAGCGTGATAAAGGTACCGGAGCGGCCCACGCCAGCGCTGCAGTGCACCACCACGGGGCGCGCGTCAGGCGGGCAGCGCTCGCGGAAGGCGCGCACGAAGCGGGCCAGCGCTGTGGGCGGCGAGGGCACGCCGAAGTCGGGCCACGTGGTGAAGTGGAAGTGGCGCAGTACGCGCTGTTCGGCGCCGCGGCACACAGCTAGCTCTGTGACGGTCCAGTCGGGATAGCGACTCTCGTTGAGAGCCGTGACGGCGATGTCGCCGTAGTAGACGGGCCGCGTGTCGTAGGGCCAGTAGCGGTCGCACTTCTCGCGGCCCTTCTCCACGCAGCGCGTGAGCATGACGATGGCGCGCGAGCCCGATTCCCAGCACATGCGCCAGAAGTCGTCGCGCGTGGAGTGCAGCGGGCCCTGCGTCACGATGAACTCGCGCGGCGAGTTATGGCCGGGTACGTAGTTGGCGTTGATGTAGTCCGAGCCCTCCTCGTCGTCCACGGGCTGCAGCTTAAAGCGCGAGTGGTCGTAGGGCAGGATGTTCGTAAAGCGGTTCTTGGGGCGGTTGCAGGGCAGGTCGGCCGCTGTGGTGGGCTGCTCGCGCCCCACGTGCTTCAGCTCCTCGAATTCTTCGCTGAACCTGTGCAGATCGAAATACATTCCTTAAAATTAAAATAATAAGAAACGGAAAATTTATATTATTTAAAAATAAACAAATCTAGAGTGCGGGTTACCTGAAGTCTGAGTCTGCGGACATGAGGCGGTAGTGGTCCAGGAAGTCAGCCACGCGCACGGGGCGCGAAGAGGCAGGCGGCGCGGCGAGCGCGGGGGCCGCGCGCGCGCGGCGTCTTCGCAGCAGCAGCGCACCGCCCGCTAGCGCCGCCAGCAGCGCGCCGCCCACCGCACCGCCCGCCGCCCAGCCGGTGTGGTCGGCCTCTGCAACAACCACCCACATGTCAACCGAGTCTTATCAGTTTTGAATTTAAATAAAGTTGACATTTAGAGTTTGAACGAATATAAACTGCAAGAAACTGTCAGAATATACCATTTGATTGTAACGGCTCCGAGTAATTAGCACACATGTAATAAAATGCAAGAGTAACACTTGCAACACCGACAGTTGGAGATATCGATGCCTGGTCGTCCCGTTTTGTCTACGTGATGTCTGTCTGTACTGTCGAGTCGATGAGGGAGGAGTCCCTTTAATATTCGCCTCGGATTGGTCAGTTGTGTGTATAAAATTAGTGAAAGATATTCAATTTAAGTAAAAGTTGCGCGATAAATTATTTGGAATATTGTAAAATAATACGTTCAATTCCCACTCAAGGAAGTGAAATATTTATTTACATTTTCTTCACTCTGGTGTCGAGGTAAAGCGCGTCGTTGAGTTCTGCCACTCAACACGCAATGCTTCCAGAATTCGGCAGAAAATGGAGAATGAAATGTCTTAACATCGATGTTCCCTCTGCCTACCCTGCTGTGTGCGGCATACAGCGTGAAGCTGAGAAAAAAATAATAACTTTTTTAAATTAATCAATTTAAACTAGAAAATGGAGTTATTAAAACTTTAATTAAACAAATAAATTAATTGAAAATTGTGGCTAGATATTTATAATATTCTTTAGAGAAAATACCCGTGTAGACGACGGTGTAGGCGGTGTCGGTGAACTTGTCGGGCGCAGTGAAGGCGCGTAGCTTGACGTAGTAGCGCGTGCCCGGCTTGAGTGGTCCGTTGCAGTACGCGCGCCCGCCGGCCTCGTTGGCCTCGCAGCGCTCCGAGCCGATCGTGAACTCCTCCACGGACGACGCGCGGAATGGGTCGTAGGGCTCCGTCACCTGGTAAGGCGGCCACACCGCCAGCCGCTGTACGTCGCGCCATGACGGCAGCCGAGCCGGAGCCGGCGCGCGCGCCTCCTCCGCAAGCACCAGCGTGTACGCCGTCACGTTGCCGTTGGCCGGCGAGAAGTAGTCCGCGCCGAAGCGCACCGCCACTGTGGACGCCGAGCGCCGCACCTCGGCCGGTTGCGCCGTGGGCCGCGGCGGCGCCGCGATGGCCATGCGCTGGCGCAGGCGCGCCGCTGCGCCGCGTCCAGCACCGTTCTCCGCGAACACGCGGAACTCGTACTCGGCGCCCGCCGCCAGCCCCGATACGCGCCCGCCGCGAGCCTCGGCGGGGAAGTGAGCGGCGCGCGGGGCGCCCCCAGCCGCGGGCGCGTACTCCACGGTCCAGCGTCGAAGCGGGCCGTGCGTGTCGCGCGCGCCCAGGCGCCACTCGAAGGCGAGCTCGGTGGGCGTGGCGTCGGCCAGTGCCAGTGCGGGCGCGGCGGGCGGCGCCTGTAGCGTGCGGAAGGTGGCGGATCGCGCGCGCGACCTCGTGAGGATGGTGGCGGGCGTGCCGGCGCGTACCACCACCGTGAACGTATAGGTCGTGTGCGGGCGCAGGCCGGCCAGCGCCAGCGCGGGATGCGCGGCGGCGCGCGTCTCCAGCTCGTCATCGGCCAGATACTGCACCTCAAAGTCGGTATAGTCACCGGGCGGCGGCGCCCAGGCCAGCGCCACCTCACGCGCGCCCACGGTGGTAGCGTTGAGGCCGGCGATGGGGCGCGGGTAGAGGCGCGTGGGGCGCTGCACGGGGTGCGAGGTCACGTTGTGGGACACGGTCCACATGGTGACGTTGTAGAGGCGGCCGGGCACGAGGTCACGGAAAACTACCTGCTGCTGGCCGGGGGCGGGCGCGGCGGTAGGCGCAGCGGGGCGCTCCTGCCAGCGCGGAGGTTGCCCGCCGCCCTGCAGCCCGAAACGGTACGAGTCGAACTCCGTAACGGAGTCGGGCGTGCGCGTGTAGATAACCTGTATATTTATTCAGATTAAGAGATGTGTCAATATTAAAAAAACCGGACACGCGAGTCGGGAGCCCGAGACTTCCGTACAAAAATTAGAAGTCCCGTCCTTTTTCTAAAATTCAGGCTTTACTTAGCCAGAGCCCATTTGATATTTTCTTGAACCAGTGGCTTTAATACCAAATGATGCCCCATATATAAGGCTATTATTATTTTTAGAATTTAACCACAAATGTAGTGTAGTTTTCTGATTTTTTCCTGAACTAGCTGCTAAATTTCATAATTTTTAGTCAATCGTATCCCTAAACAGATAAAAACATTTGATGCTACTGTCGACACAAATCCATTCATTCTTTACGTTACAGCTTATAGTTTGCACATACCAATAATGCGGGCAGTGTGTCGTTGTCGTCGTTGTCCCCAGACTCGTTGACGATAGTCATTTCAGATTGAATCAACGGACCTATCGACACATTTTCAAAATTAACGTCAATAATATAATATAAAGAAAACAATACAAATACATTATACAAAATATCATCGTGTTTTAAAAGACAGATAATAACATTTTTATGTAATAATCGTCTCTGGAATACAAACTAGTAAAAACCTTTAACTTTTTTTATTGAACTATATCATTCAATATTTATAACATTGAACGATATAGAAATAACGTAATTTTATTAAAGAATAACTTTTAGGCGTTTTTTTTTCAGACCTACATACATTGGAAGCGACCCGTAAGTAACTTGAAGCAATACTTTTATACGGTTTATGCCACAATTTGCGTTATGATTGCCACCAGAGAGCGCTTTGCCGCCGTCCTTGTCGTTGTCGCACAAAGTGTATTGATATTGCGGTGTTGTCTTAGGCGTATCTATGTATTTATAATGTTATATTTCTAGTAATCTGTGGTAAATAGTGTTGGTGTCACATTTATATATTTTCTTATGCTGTTTTTTTATTTACACGTATGAGCTTGTACATTTGTTTACCTAATAAATAAACAAAAGAAAATATAAGGCTTATAAAATAAAAAAATATTAAAAAAAAAAACAAAACAAAACCCCGACTGAATAACACAAAAAAAAAGCCCAATAGTTTATTAGGATTGACAGTCGGGACCTCTTTAAATTACGCGGGGTTTCTGGTAAAGATTTTATTGATTGAAGAATTACTTATAGGTCCCGACTTAGCAGTAGGGAAAAATATAAGAGATAGTATCAGATGTGTCAAGTGAACGTACGGGTGCGCGTATGCGTCTTGAAGAGCTCGCTGGAGAGGTTGTAGGAGTGCGATGCGATGGACACCTCGTAGCCGCGGCCCGGCAGTAGGTCCTCGAGAAGCGCACGTCCACCTGCGCCGTCCTCGCCTGCGCTCACGTTGCGCGACCCGCCCTCGTCGGCCTCGCCGTTCTTGGCCCGCCAGCGTACCTCGTACCACTCAACGCGGCCGGCGGGTCGAGGCCACTCCAGCGTGACGTTGCGCGTGTCGGCTAACAGCGCCACATCGGACACGGGGCGCGGGCGCACCGTGTGCTCGGCCGTGAGCGGCTGCCCGCTGTCGACGGTCTCGCCAGCCGCGTCCTCGCTGGCTGTGTCTAGCTGAATGGTGTAGCGCTCGCCGTGCGTCATGTTGGCGATCTCGGCCACGTCGGCCGAGGGCGGCAGCGGGTCCAGGCGACGCCAGGGCGCGCGCGGCGTGCGGTAGCGCAGCCAGTACGCGCCCACCACACCGTCGCCAGCCGGCCCGCGCCATCGTACCACGACCGCGTTGGACGAGGCGCGCTCCACCCACACGCGCTGCGCCGGCAGCGGCCGCACCGGCTTCAGCACGGTGTGGCGCTCGCTCACCAGCCCGTTGCTGACGGCGGCCAGCTGGATCTCGTACACGGCGCCTGGCACGAGCCCGTCCAGCGTGGCATTGGTCTCGACCGTGTCCAGCGTGCGGTAGGGCGCGGCGGGGGCGCCGGGTGTGGTGGGCGGGCGGCGCCGGTAGCGTAGCTCGTAGCGGTCCTGGCGTGAGTTGACATCTGAGCTCCAGGCCAGGCGAAGCGCGCGCTGGGCGGGCGCGGCGGCGCGCAAGGCGGGTGCCAGCGGGCGTGTGGCGGCCTGGAACGTGCTGTCATTGGACTCCACGCCGCGTGACACCGCCGATACCTGCATAAGAATAATAAATTTCCGGAGTATTTTGACGGTTTTTAAACTACGTTTCATATATATAATACACTAATACATAATAATTACCGTGAACGTGTAGTTGCGTCCGGGCAGCAGCGCCTCCAGCGTGGCGTTGGTGGCGGCGGTGGTGAGGGAGTTGCTGTCGTCGCGCGACGGCCCGGTCTCGTGGTACGACACCTGCACACAATACATTTCACTTAAAGACTATCACACTGTTAATTAAAGTATTTTCGAAACAGTGACAGACACATGAACATTTTAATTATTTGCGAATGTGTCCGTCATCTGTAATTAAATAAGTAATGAGTGCCTTGTACTCGTCCTGCGTGCTGCCGTCGGCGGGGCGCCACCACAGGAACACGCCGCCGCCGTCCGCCGTCTCCACGTAGCGGCCCTGCAGCTCGCGTACCGGCAGCGGCCCTGCGCACGACACGTTTATCATATTTGCGAGTATTATATTTCGTATTATGTAATGTTATAAAGGGTCTAGCCCGATATTTTTAATATGACTTTATGATTTTTTATATAAAACAGCGATACACCATTTTTTGTCTCTATCTATATATCTACCCTTACAGACAAAATACATAACTTAAAAATAAATTGAAAAACAACACAAAACATTAGATACGACTGTGATTTATAATCGACGAAACTATGCGGTGTCTACACGTACATACGTCATTTTACAATAGATTACATTAAGTGGTATATAATAAAAAATATATGTATAAATTCCCAAATTAATTATCACATGTTAATAGAAAATACCAAATAAATGTTACTGACATTTTTGTTCGTTTAAAGATTTACACGTCTTATATAGCGCTCGGTGTCACAGGCGGAAAACGTATTTAATATTATAAGATTTATGTATAATTTCTCCTATAACATAAATTTTATTAATATAAGTTTAAACTTAAATTCGTATTTTCTTAACCTTCCAACTGCAGCCCTCGTAACTCGTGCGTGCGATTTCGTGTCATGTTCATTATGGCACTTATATTTATGACACGGTAAGGTTTCTTATGAAAATGTAGTGCAATGTGAGTGTGTATGTAATTATTTGAACACCGGTGCAAATTGTAATACACCAGATGAAAATAATGTATTATGAAGCTTATCACACTCCTACACGTATATACAGGACCAATTTAAATGAAACCACCGTTTTAACTACTCTTAGCCGACGCTGTACGTGGTGCTTACTCCATTTGTAAAGTGTAACTTAAATACACTCACTAAGCTGTCAAAGCGGCGAAGTCGCACACGCCAGGTACTCACAGGACATACTCGGTGCTGACGGCGGCGAAGTGATACACTTTATACACACTCACATTTATCGTTTAATTCGTCGGTTTATTTAATAAATAGTTAAATTTTTTTCCCAAGGAAATGCGGTGATACAATTGATGCACTCAAAAATAAGGGGAACACCTTGTTTTTGACTGTATAAAGGGGGGAGATGCAAATCTCCCAATCTCCGATCTCATCCTCTAATATGTTAATATTACAATATACCTCTAGGTCTAGGGGATCGCTGGCGCCACTAATGTTAAATGCAAGTACCTATCGTAGTTCAATATCTTTTTGTGTGTTAAAAATGTTGAATATAAATTTTTGGGTGGTTCAATAACCATTCATTTTTTCTAAATAATTTCATAATAAAGGAGAAATAATAAATTGCCTTAAGGTACGATTTTATTAAACAATTTAAACGTTTTTGTAACAATTTAAACGTTTATAATAAATAGGTAATTGCGTGAAAAAAAAGCGAGGTATCGTTCTTTCTCGTTCGGTTACGTTTTGATGAATGAAAAGTAGAAGATCACAACGCTTAATAGTATATTGTAGTATTATGTGTATGTGTGCGTCACACAAAATACAGGTATGAATAAAAACAGAGAAATGAAAAAAAACCTACGTCTAAGCTGTAGAGGTATCTTGATTGATTTCTTTAGGTAAGGATTCGAAATATTTTAACATATATGCTGTTTCCGTAAAAGGAGGGCTGGTACTTCCACTCTGTATACTCTTGATTATTTTTACTATTTTGACTAGATACATATAGTGGACTATATCTATTTTTGTGTAACTTATAATATAGATAGCTAACTAATAAGTGTTAATTTACGTTGTGTTATATAAAAGCTTATAACTTTCCAAAAAATCTGGAAAACATGCATACTGATGAGTTTATGGATAACCACGTTAAATTTCATTGATATATCTTGAATAGGATTCTGAGAAAATAAGCTTTAACAGTAAGCGTAGTTACCTCCATAACTCCCGTAACGCAAGGATTAGAGACAAAGCAACTGGTGTATCGCTATTTTAGAGAAAAAGCCATAAAATTATATTGTATTTCAATTCATTAAAAGCCAGTGCAGCGTTGCTTAGTGGGCGGCCTGCACTTTACGAAGATACGTAATGTAAAGTTTGTGTAAAGTTGTATTAAGTCGTTCGTGTCGAGTCGGATACTTACGCAGAGTGAGGTCGGCGGTGGCGGGCCACGACGTGACCTTGCCGGACATGGTCTTGACGGTGACGGTGTAGGGCGCGCCGGGCTCCAGCCCCTCGAAGGCGCACTCGGGCGGCTCGTCGCGCGCGCGCACCTGCGGCGGCAGACGGCGTACTCCCCCGCCCCCGCCGCCTCCGCCACCGCTGCCGCCCGCCGCCACGGACACTTGGTACTTCTCGAACTCGCTGAGGTCGGCGGGCGGCAGCCAGGCCACGCGGAAGGCGGTCTCGCGCAGGAAGGCGGGCTCCAGCGTGACGTTGCGCGGGCGCAGCGGTACGGTGCGGTACTGCGCGGTGGTGGGCGCGGACAGTTGCGCGTCGGACACGGTCTGCACGGAGATGTTGTAGGCGCGGCCCGGCACCAGGCCCTTGAAGGCGGCCTGCGCAGGGCCCGGCGGCTCGCCCTCCTTCTCCACGTACAGCTCGGACTCGCGCGCGTCCCGGGGCTCGATGGACACGCGGTAGTGCGTGTAGGCGCCGGGCGGGTAGGGCGGCTGCCACAGCACCAGCAGAGTCGTCTCATTTCGGAACCACACTATGAATTTTCCAGGAGTGTTCGGTTCTGTTAATCAATCGACAAAATTTATAGCCGTTAGTTTTTTGTATGATTTTATGTGTAAAAACAAAACATTTTATTTTCATGTAATACATTTTAATAATATTTTAACATAAGTCGGAATTGTACTTCTAATAATGTAGCATATTTTATTTAAGCAATCTGAAAACGAAAAGACAATACAAGCAAAACAAACTATTTAAAAAGACACACACGGTCGACGAGTTGGATAATTGAACTATGTAAGAGGCACGACACAATACTCTATAAACAATAAACGACACTAGCAGACATTATAGGCGACAGGCTGGAAGATAAAGAAATTTAGAAAGATGGTGGTGGAAGTGACAGTAAATAGTACAAATTTTCTAAATGAACAAATTTCTCTGTCTATTGTAATTAAGTGTGTACTCACCTCATTGTAAATAAGATGTCATCTCGACTATCCCGCAATCTTAACAGACATGTACAAGAGATGTATATTTTAATTCAATTTCATTTTCTGATTTGAAATCGAGTTTCAATTTGAGTAAAGAATCACACAATAAATAAAAAAATCATAAAATAAATGATGAAAAAGGAAATTAAATGTTGGTAAAAAAACTCTGGTGATGGTGGACGAGTAACGTTCACGACAGTCTGTGTTACTGGTTTTCATATTCGACAACTATCATATATTAAAGTTATGAACACATGTAAAAAATATTCGATAAAAATTATTATCCGGTGGTTTGATAGAACTCTTAAAAATCAAAAACACGTACCTACTGTGTGTTTTATATATTTTCTATAATAATATACTTTTGCTCCACTTCTGTAAACATTGCTTAAGTGATTATAAAAATAGGAGATATACTTTGTTTGTTGGGTTCCATACTTCAAAATAAAGAAACGGAACCCTTATAAGATCGTTTTATCGTCTGTTCGTCTGTCAAGAGCATTTATCGCGAGGTTGCGTGGATGTATCAATTTTAAATTAATATGAAACTTTCACGTCTACGGTCTCTTTAAGCTCAAGTTAAAAGCATGAGGACTCCCCGGAGAGCATGTATGACGTGTGTGAGAAGTAAAGTTGAGAGTCGGAAAAGTGCGACACTACCCATCTAGAGATTCGACGAGTAGTCCGTCATCATCGCACGTTTCCCGCTCAGCGGAAACTCCATAGTAACTATTTACATATATTGAATAATTATTAATATATTAGTAATATTAACAATTAAGAAATTTAATGAAGCCAAACAACACATTCGTCTTTCGGAGGTAATATTGTTTAAATACAAAATATCATACAAACAGATATATAAATGTATATTTAATAAAGTGTAATGTAGCATTCATAAGTTGTAGAAAATATTATTTTTTAAATAATTGGCTAATTTAATTGGGTTATTATTTAATTGACATAATTTTTAAGATAATATTGTTGTACAATTGAATAAAAATCATATTTGTTATAGCAATATGTGAAAGTGAAGTAATTACAACCAATGTAGACGCAAGGGCCACATGCGGCGACTGCTTTCAAAGAGCAAATATTCGTTGCGTTGTTGTAGTCATTCTAAATAAGTATATAACTATAAAGCAACTCTTGAAGGTAGAGGTATTCGATTGCGTAAAATAAGATGAAGCGATGGGAAAACTTAAATACATGCGATAAGTAGTAGAGTTAGTACCGGAGTCTCGCGGAGAGCTCCGAGAGTGACCCATAACTAAACACGTTTTAACATAAATACTATTTCAAACAGTTTTAAAAAAACAATCTCCAAATACAACATATTGAGTAATATAATTGCCAGTGAACATCTTGTGTGTGATAGTGCACATTAGTCTATTTGAATAAAGAATATTTGAATTGTTCAACCCTGTAACTCTCATACTGGTTTACAATGTATTGGTGTTGATCTGTCAGTGTTAATGGGTTGTTCGTGTATGTAATATGGATGTATAATAGCCACATAGTTTGAGGTAATGAGCTATTACTTATAACCTTCGTATATAACGATGAAACGCATTAAAAATGCATTGTTTGTTTGACAACAAATTGTTCGATTGTTCCGTAATAGTTAACTGCTGCGTGACAGATGAGTGGCGTGACAGCGTGCGGCTGGTAGGGGGCGGCGGGCGACAGGTCACACAACACGTGCGTCCAGTTGCGCGCGCCCTCCACTTACACGCGCGCGATCGTCGGCAGTCACCTGCCGAGTAGCGGTTGGTACTCACTGGTGGTGAAATTGTAGGAGGCGTAGGCGGCGCTCTCCTTGTCGTGCAGCAGCGTGACGGCGTGCAGTTGGTAGGTGGCACCGGGCGACAGGTCGCGCAGCACGTGCGTCCAGTTGCCCGCGCCCTCCACCGTCACGTTGCGCGTCGAGCCCTCCGCGCGGTCCGTCAGCGGAATCACCTGACGAGGGGCGAGCGTGATAAAATGAAATACCATAACACCATCATGAAAATACCTTAAGTACCTATAATCGTAAAGATCGTGGTGCAGCGGTACAAGCGTGAAACTGTTACCACAGTTGTTCGATAACCACGCTGAATAATTAATCATTAGATATTTTTATTTCGTCGCTTTGATATTAAGAGAAAAGCGGCATTGAGTTTAGCCACTCAACACGCAATGACTCGGCAATTCGGACAGTGGGAAACGGAAAAAAGACCAATCTTTAAAACAAAATTATGATACAGCAAATATTCGCGTAAACTTAGCGAATGTGAACATTGGATATAATATACAAAAATAAACAAAAATATTAATAAACAAAAACCTTAAATCGAAATCCAGTGTAGTCTCCATGCGCCGGTGGAGCCCACGATATAGCGGCCTGCTTATTGGGGAACAGAGTGACTGTCAAGTTGGTGGGGGGTTCGGGAGCTAAAACACATTTCGAAATTTATTATAGAGTTCTTAATTTAGAACACACGCAATTTAGAATCAATTCGTCAAACGACACCAGCATTTATATATAGTTTTGTTGCATTTTTTAGGAACAAACTCCCCGCGTAAATAAAACATTTAGGATACTGTGGTCCTGCCTGTTGCCTGACATTCTGGACCCGCTGTTGTGAAACAAGAAGTGACAAGATATAGTATAACTATAATAAAAGAAAAAATCTGAAAAATTACAGATATTTTTTGGAAAAATTTATCACTATTTCATAGAAGAAACACCCTTTGGGCAAATGTTATTTAACAAAATATAATTTGTTAAAAACTGAAGGCCAACAAATTGGTTTTTAACATTTAATGTACACGAATGGAAGTTTTTGTCTTTGATTAAGAAATATATAAAAACAAACCATCGACACTATTATAATATGATCGTTATAATTGTACAAATAAAATAATTATTAGTGGATGGATCATTAACGTGACGGCTTTAATGTTGAGTCAACAAGTATAGTGCTATCAAAAAATTACACAAGCAGTACAAAAAGTTTCAATGAAAAGATAGATAGTATACAAAATTTGCAAACCGGTTATAATCGTCTGGTTCCACGTTAGTAGGTCGGCAAAAGTGGCGTTGGAGTAGTAGAGCATGAAGTGGTACTTGGTGCCAGGGAGGCCCTGGAAGTTGATGGTCGAGGCCCGCGCCGGGACGGTGAAGTTGGGCGCGGGCGAGCCCTGTGGGGGCCGGTAATCCAACCGGTAGTGCGCGCCCTCCGCTCCCTCCGCCTCCCACCCCGGTATCTCGATGACCAGGTCCGCCGCCCCGCACACCCGCATACCACATAATGCCTGTAGGAAATGTTTAAAAAGAAATGTCATCAATATAATAATTCTATAACAATATATTGATAACTTCCTTAGTAGACTTTGCAATGCTATATGCACGCTAGCTAGTTATATGTATATGAACGTAAGTGCAATCATGTATACCTGTATAACATAAATATTATTTTATACCTACAAATTATGATGGCAGTAACTAGTTTCAAAGAAAAGAGTGGTGTTGAGTTTTGCCACTCTACACACAATGCCTCCAGAATTCGGTAGAAAGTGGGAGAATGGAGTGTCTTTAACACTAGGCATAGAGAGCTCTGCCTACCTTGCTGTGTACATGAACCTGATTTGATTTAGTTATTTTATTTAAAATTTATTATTTAGTATTATCATTTTAGAATTGTAAATGGTCAAAATGTGCCCAATAGAAGTTAAGCTGTGGAATATTTTAAAATTCACATACACAGATTGAACTTTGACTAACCTAACCCAGCATGTGTGGGCAAAACAAAAAAAATCACAAAATTTGGCACAACATAGCTTCGCTCAGCTCCACCTGCTGTATATGTGGTGGATTTTTGTATTCTATACAGGATTATCAGTTATGGATTCTTAGGTTTTACAGGTAAAGAATTATTATTATTTATATAATGGGAATATATAATGTGATGTGATGTGTGATTTCTTTTGTATGATCTAAATATATATTAAAACTATTGTTTTACAGAGGAACAAAATTTTGTCTTTACTTTAGGATTAAGATTTCACACTAATAGTTAATTGTATCTTTGTCATTGATAAACCTACTGATGAGTGTGCATAAATATTACTGAACAGACCTACTTTCCCAAAATAACATTATTTATGAACAAATATCATACACCACAGTAATGGATCTATCTTATTGACTTAAAATATACGAATGAATATTATTTATTTGTCTAGTTCTTAAAAAAATTATGATATGGATACTTAAAAGTCCTTCTGAAGAGAATTTAATACATAGATGTTTCCTGTCTATAACAATATATCAGAGAACCCTGTTGGCATTTGGCACAGTTACCATACAACCATTGTGTTTACAGTCTGACTCAGTCCTAATGCATCTTAAAGGTACATAATTTCCTCATTTTGAACAAGATTTACAAACATTCAATACAACAAAATATGTATTTGAATTTTTGTATTTAAGGAAAACCATTGTACAAATGAAATATCAATTTATTTTCATCTCTATTCTTAGAAAACATTGAAACATCTATGCCTCAGTATTTTTTATGGTCAATAAGTTTTAGCCAACAACTACCAAAATATTTATATTTTACGCTACTATGGTTAATTAAAATGTAGATCGATAACAATGGCGATAACAGGTTCGTAAACAATGGCGATTTGTTAAACAGTAATAAATTTTGTCTAAGAAATAATTAGTAGAATAAGAAAAAGTGAAATGCTCACAATAAAAACAATGAATGCGAGCGCCAGAGCAGTGGAGGCGCGCGTGTGTCCAGCCTTCACTTGCACAATCGACCTCTTCCACATCATTGAAGGTAAATCTGCGACTTCACATGACACTTTCTCCTCCAAATTAACATGGGTACCATCTTGCAGTAGCATGTTTCGTTAATTATATCACGTAGGATCGTCATATCAATGCGCTGCACAACATTTGCGACTAATTTTCCACACTCCGCAGTAAAGCGTAAACTATATTTGCAAACTAACAAGACTAACAATTGTCATATGCCACTGCCACTGCCAGCCCAACAAGTTGACATTTAAATTTCTCATATGAGTTATAAATAATAATGATAACGGCATGCATACGATGGAAATGATAATTTTACAAATTTATTAATAAATATTTTAATTTAGTTATTGTCATAACTAAATTAAAATAATAACATCTTATAGCGTAAATTAAATATAAACTTAATGCCAAATATTATGTAATATTTTACTAGATTTATAATTTAAATATATCCGCCTGCCTTATACGATATGTATTGCATTAAATATTATAATATATTATCTGGACGTAACAAATTACTATATTTTGTAGATAATATTTGTATAAGATGTATTGCTTTGGTCCGTACTGAGGAAAATATTTTCTTATATTATATTAGTAAATTCATAAATGTTTAAATTAAATTCTAATTTGATTAATAATTATTTTAAGGCAATTGCATGATTGTTAAATGTCAATGTCATGCTTCCACAAATAAAGTAATGTCACACAGCTTAAAACTTTGCTTTTATACAAATAAGAAACAGTAATACTGGTTATAAGGTAACAAGTAAATCATATTTTTGAAACAAACTAAGTTTGTTAAAGTAATGGCGAATATTGATGCAGATACTTGGATAACAGAAGATACTGTTAGAGTATTGATAGCTTCAGATATTCATTTAGGTTACCTCGAAAATGATGCTGTTCGTGGTGAAGACAGCTTTACTACATTTGAAGAAGTGCTATCGTTAGCAGTTGAATATGATGTGGACTTGATATTGCTTGGCGGAGACCTCTTCGATCACGCAAAACCTTCTCCCAGTTGTATGTTTAAGTGTACACAGATTATTAGAAAATATTGTTTTGGAGAAAAACCTATTAGTATAGAAATTTTATCAGATCAATTTAAAAATTTTTCAAAGGGTGTTAATTATGAAGACCCTAATCTTAATGTTTCATATCCTATAATGTCAATTCATGGAAACCATGATGATCCGGTTGGCCAAGGTAGTGTAAGTTCCCTTGATATCTTATCAATAACTGGTCTCATTAACTATTTCGGTAAATGGACTGATTATACACATGTTTGCATTTCCCCAGTTCTGATACAAAAAGGTGAAACAAAACTATCTCTTTATGGTTTGAGTCACTTAAAAGATCAACGTCTGGCAAGATTATTTGCTGAAAAAAAAGTTGAGATGGATCTCGTAGAAGATGGTCATGACTGGTTTAATATTTTAGTATTACATCAAAATAGAGCAGATAGAGGACCTAATAATTTTATATCTGAAAATGTACTACCCCCTTTTCTAGACCTTGTTGTGTGGGGTCATGAACATGACAGTCAAGTATTTGCTACAAAGGATATTAAAAGAGAAAATGAGAGCTTTCTTGTCCTACAACCAGGTAGTACAGTGGCCACATCACTGGCTTCAGGTGAGGCTTTACCCAAACATTGTGTGCTATTGCAATTGCATAGAAAAGAATACATCATAACACCCATACCATTAAAAACAGTTCGCCCTTTCATATTTAAGACTATTGTTCTCTCTGAGGAAAATCTAGGAAATGAAGGTGTAAACGAAAATGAGAAGGTTCAGATTTTTTTGAAGGAAAAAGTACAGGATGCTATTGAAGAAGCGGAGACATTGCGCAGCAGTGATCCGAGGCAGCCTGCACTGCCTCTCATCAGACTTAGCGTATTTTATGAACATGATGGTCAAGATTTCAACCGTGTCAGATTTGGTCAGAATTTTAACGGCCATGTCGCTAATCCAAATGACGTTTTGATAATGAAGAGGGAAAAGAAAATTCGTGATCGAAAAGGACGAGATACCGCAGAGGGTGACGACATACACATTAGCCAAGTCGCGGCCGAGGCAATGGACGTGGAGACACTGCTGCGCTCGTACTACGAGGCGCAGCCGGCGGAGCGCCGCCTCGCCGTGCTGTCGGTGCGCGCCGTCACCGAGGCCGTCCGGGACTTTACCCTCAAGCGTGACGACGACGTGTTCCGCAGAGTGCTGGACGCGCACCGCGCGCGGTGCGTCAGCTTCCTTCTAGAGTCCAACGCGGAGACGCAAGACGAGGTGGAGGTGAAAATGAAGGAATGCAAAATCGCGCTGGATGCGGCGGACGAGGACGGCCTCAAGAGTATAATCGCGGCGGCCCAGCCGCCGGCCAGCGGCGCGCGTGCCGGGCGGGGGGCTCGTGCGGGGCGGGGCGCTGGGCGTGCACGCGTGTCTCCTCCCGAGCGCCGCACGCCGCGCCGCTCGGCCGCGCAGAAGACGACGTCGTGGCTGCAGAACATGGCGGTGGAGCGCACGCGTCGGCGCCGGGACTCCTCTGATATTGAGGTGTCAGACTGATTATTGTGATATTTGTACGCATAAAAATAAATTTTGAATTCGTTTAATTTACAAAACGTGCCATCTGCTCGTCTCTTGTGCTGTTGAACACTTTCAATCTTCAACTTCGGGCTCTTACAAACTTGTCGTAAAATTTCCATTGATCATATCGTATATTAATAGGAAATTTAGATTGATACTGTTTTTACCGTTTATACAATTATAGAGCTTCAGTTTTGTGCCGCATACAGTGTTTTTGTCATCACCATTTTAGATGGACACAGTTTTAATTAACTATAAAAGCCATTAAAACAAAAGAGATTTTGCCAGAAATGAAAAAGTATTTTTTTCAAACAAAATAATCAATGAAATTACTTTGTAAAATAAAACACCATTTACTAAGAACGATGCAAGCAGACATAAACCTATCCGCAGGGACACCGCCGCACGCGCCTCATTCTCCTATTCGAGTCGTAGGTATTCGCGGCAACGTTCAAAGTTGTTTAACCTTTAGTAGTATTTTTGTAGTAGTAGATGTTATTGGTATCTATTCGTAACTGCGTCTCACATAATAAAGTATGGATAAAAAACTTCCGACGTCTAAATTGTTGACGCAATCTTAATTTTTTTTTTCAGCTTCACGCTGTATCCCGCACACAGCAGGGTAGGATCCTCGGTGTTAAGACATTCCGTTCCCCACTTTCTGCCGAATTCTGTAGGCATTACGTGTTGAGTGGCTTTACCTCGACACCAGAGCGAAGAAAATTGGAAATATAAACGTAAAGAAATATTTCACTTCTTCGAGTGGAAATCGAACCCACAATTTTTTTTAGTTATGGGTTTAAAATATTTTTCCCTATATGCTGCTCCCGTAAAAGGAGCGCAGACGCTTCCATTATGTATACGTTTCTTGAACTGTTTGTACGCGATAGCAGAATAGGCTAAGGGAATCTGAGAACCAAGTATGTATTATGATACTCTTTTGCCCAATAAGACACTTCCGTTCTCTACTCTCTGCCGAATTCTGGAGGCATTGCGAGTTGAGCGGCGGAATTTAACGCCCAGAGGATATGAAAAAAAGATATATTTTGTTTCCACTCCACTCTTGTACCACACGCCACGACAGTTTCATATTGAAAGCTTTAAAATATTTTTCCTAGTGAGAGCCTGGAGGAATATATCAGCCGACTCACATCTAATGCCTTCAGTCGCGCCGATATTTCACACCACCTGCATTTGCAAAATATCGCACCCTGGCATACCAGACCCTCGGACAGAATGCGCTTTTCTTTTTTTTTATGGGAGAGGACAAGGCAAACGAGCGTTCGGGTCACCTGATAACGGGCCGCCCACGACCCGTTGCAATACCATAGGAGCTGCAGGTGCATTGCCGGCCTTTAAGGTGGAGAGTATTAATCCGGTCGAGTCTGCCCATGCGTATTGCCATTACTGGCGAAGTGACTCTACCACACGTACTTTAGTCGCCTCTTACGACACCGACAGTACCAGGGTGATCCTATTCTAACACCTAACTCAGACTCCTGAACTGCTCCCTCGGTTGCTTGGTCGCCTAAACTGATTTTGACTTCCCTCTGACTTTTTTTTTACCTCCCAAACCCTTGAAACCTGCCATCGCAGGGCCAAAGTCCGCCCCTAGAAACCACGTATAAGGGTCACCACGCACCGGCGCCGTTTCCCGGGACGACCTCTCGGAAGACAGAATGCATTAGGGATGACGACATTGTTCCAGTTCTATTCGTGTGCTTGTTTCTGTTAAAATGCTAGGTTTCGAATATAGTTTAACTGATAATAAATCTGAAATAATAAATGAAATAAAAGTGAATAGACATATGTTTTAATAATAAAGACGTGGTGACTAGGACGGGATGGCGGTGGGGGCGGCCACGTGCAGCACGCGGCGCATGTAGCGCAGCGCGGCGGCGGTGGCGGCGTGCGGCGCGCTGCCCGCGAAGGCGAGAGGCGGCGAAGCGGGCGCGAGTTGCAACACCACTAGCCCTCCCGCAGTCCTGCGCTCCGCCCGCATGCCCAGCGCCGCGCACGCGCTCTGTAGCGCGGCCTCCTGCGCCTCCGCGTCCTCCTCTTCCTCCAGCCTCAGCGCGCTCGTCACCGCCGCCAGCCGTGAGGGGTCTGCCAATATACACCATACGTCACGTGAATAAATCCAAATTTAATCCAATGCCACGCTTAATTGTTAAATTAATATCAAATTGTCCCCCTTTAAGGCTAATATTTTTTTTAGGATTTAACCATAAATGTATTGTTTTTATTCTTAACTACTACTACCTCTAGATGTAAGCTGTCACATTTCATAATTCCATGTCAATCTGAAGGACCCTATTAATTTTAATTACTTTATAGTGTCGAAATACGTGTTTTTGTTATATAAACGACATTACCTTTTATATTTCAAGAAAATGTAGAAATACGATTTTTTTCAGGAAATTAAAGGGTCATAGTATGAATTTCAAAGTGGTAACGCCAATCGTGCCTGAGATAAAAGCCTGATAGATGACAGACAGATTGACTGAGATGTACAACAAAATGATCTTATAAGGTTACTTTTGTTTCTTAAGAGGTACGGAAACCTAAAAGCGAATATGCAACTCTAACTATAAAATAAAATCTAATGAAATTTAAACTACATCAATCTGCACTATATTAGACATACTTTTAAAAAAATATCAGCAATATGGAAAAAGAATTGCATTTGTATAAATATTCAGTCTCAATCGCAAACTACTAACTGCATCTAATACTATAACAATAATTAACACAGTAAATTTACTATTACCAATATGTACTTTGTCATTTCACAAGTAATTGGTTATACAATATTGCTATAAATTACTAGTCAAGATTACTATAAATAGAAACTATTTAAAATAGAAATTTATGTTTCCATTATATACACTGAATTGTTTGCCATAGCATATGCACTCTCTTATATTGGTACAATATGTCACAACAAAGGTGTTATTTTAATCGATGCTAGAAGTGCGCTTCAACACGTAGCTCGGTGCACCTAGAATTTACGAGGAGCCCCGATAGCTTACAATATTTTGAAAACAATTCAATATTTGAAACAATTTAATAAACATGTTATACTTTAGTGGATTCCGTCCCATGTAGGTATTGCAGGAAATGAAATAGTGGATAACATTGCAAGGGAAGCCTCACGTGATGGAGTATCCCTTAGCATAGTGCCATTTTTTGTAATTTGCTTCCGGTTTTGAGAGAACACGTCCGTAAAATGTGGGTTATTATTATATATATTACAGCATTATGAAAAAACAGCGCGGGATTTGGTTTGAATCATGTAATCTAAATAGAAAAACTCTTGTGTTAGCCTTCGGAATTCGGTCTGGTCATATCCCACTCAATCATTTTGCTTTTATAATTAATAAAACGGCATCACCAATGTATACAGCGTGTGGAAAAAAGGAAGATGTATATGATATAGTAATGGAATGTACATGGAACGAATCTTTGAGAAAACTTACATTTGTTGATGTCACTATGAATGTTGGTATTTGTAATAACATGTTAGTTTACCCTAATCCTAATGCTGCTATAGCTGCTATATAGCTTGTATAAATTAGTAAATTTAGGCTTAGACAAGAGAACTGATGAGTTGTAATAGGCTGTTTAGTTCTTGCTAGTAATTCAATGTCAGAGTTTAAGTTTTAATATAGATAAGGTGCATGTACAGTGGTTATTACAAGACGACATGTTACTTCCTGTGTGACAAGTCCTTTAAATAAAGGTAAAAAGAAGTGCATTTTTTATTTAAATAAAATGAACTAATTTACACTCACCAGTCATCTGCTAAAAAAACTAATATTAATGAGAACACGACAATATGAACAAAGCATAAACTAAGAAATACTCTATGAACTACCAAACAAAGGGGGGTTAGTGTTAGCGGCCGGCGCGAGTTACCAATATCAGTAAGCAGACCAAGGTGGTAGTCGCAGATGTGCAGCCCGAGGACGGGCCTGCCTGCGCCACCCGGGGCCGCGCCAACCGGGGCAGCGCCAACCGGGGCCGCGCCCTCGCCCGCGCTCTCCGCGTTGCGCTGCGCCGCGGCCTCGGCGGCGCGCTTCTCGTACGCGCGCGCCAACGCCTCCTCCTGCGCACACACAAACACACGAGTACTCGACAAGACCGTCTTGTCAGACCCATCAACTAACACTATTTTTAAGACATGATTATTATAAAATCATATTAGTATTGAACTTCCTTTCTAGACACTAAATTGAGTCTTCGAGTCTAGCCCTTACAATTAAAACCACACAAAAAACTAACTTAATAATTAACTTGTTGCTTTCTGCGTATATTGCTGAAATATAACATATTATTACACATATATAATTTTTAAAATATCATGAATATTGAAGAAAGTGAACAAGGTTGAATAAAAAGATAAACCCCAAGCAAAGAAGATGAACAGCAAAATATCTCGCGAGTAGAGATATTTTTCCGTTATCTCTGACTACCCCGCTAGGGATAAAGCGTGAAGCTAAGCTAAGCTAAGCTAAATCTATCTCTCAATATTTCACTATATACTGGAACACAAGAAGAAGGAACACCTTCGCATACAGCTCCTCCTTTGCGGATTTGTCGACTACCTCGTTACTCGTAATTCCAACATGAGAGGGAATCCAGGAAGGGAATTATTATGATTCTACATTCAGCTTCAATTTTACATACACATTCCAATATATCATAGGCTATCGGATAGCCTCGACTCAACGAGGTAAGCTGAGCCAAATGATTAAGAGCACTTTTTGAATCAGTCAGAGCCGTTTTTGAATCAGACAATATAACATATTATTTTCATTGCTTGATAAAATATATAATAATGACGCTAAAGGATTGTTTTTATTATCAACTACCTCAACAAAGTCCCCAGTGAGCCTGGCGAGATTTTCCTTCAAGTAGGTGTACAGTTGCTCAGCGGCGAGCTGCCGAGCCGCCTTCTTGGTTGTGGAGGTGCCGTGTCGATCGTGCAGCCCGAGCGCGGCGCGTATCGTGAAGTGACGCTGGTGCGGCGGGCCCGTGTCTCCCACCAGCTGGTAATCGGGCTCGCCCAGGCGGAACTCGTCACACAACTCCTTTAGGAGAGACACGTAGCTTCGAGTATCCACGGTAGGGGTAGCTGGCCCATGGATTTGAGCCGGTTTCTGTAAATGTTAATAAATCCATTGGCTACATATTAGCATATTAATTAATCAAGCGAAAAACACTGGGAACATATATATTAGCCGTGTCCTCCCGGCTTAGCATAGGCGGTAAAATGTAGTAAGAGGCGACTTAAGTACGTGTGGTAGAGTCACGTCGCCAGTAATGGCAACACGCATGGGCAGACTCGACCGGATTAATACCACCCCCGGCATTTAAAACCGGCGTGAAGTAGTGGCTCTTGCCACTGCGTTTCGCATTAGGTAATGCCAGGCCCCGGCGCCCTGTAGCTCCTTTGGTGTTGCATGGGCGGCGGTGATCACTTACCATCAGGTGACCCAAACGCTCGTTTGCCTTGTCCTCTCCCATATAAAAAAAACAACAAAAAAAAATTACTTAATTTAGATTATAAACAGAATCATTTTTAGTCATTCGCATAAATCAGCTTAGCTGACCGAAACCTCAATGAACAGATACTAGCAAGATTGTCAGTGAGAACGAAGAAGAACCTGAGCAGTTCATTTTCGCATGTTGAATGAATGAGTGATGAGAGAATGGCAAAAAATATTTATGAAGAAAAACTAAATAGTAAGAGACAACTCTCTTACTACTTAGTCTTTAGGGGAGACTTTGGTTGACCTTTGAAAACACATTGTTGTATTTTACACCCTGATTATGTAATGTCACAGTTAATAGAAATATTATTGTAGTTTAAAATTTTAAATACCAAAGCAGGTTTGTTGGACGGTGAAGGTGGAGACACTGGTCTCTCTAATGGAGTAGCAAACGGTGGTGGTACAGGTAAGCCTCTTGCATTTAACTGCATTAACATTTTTTTAGCAGCTTCCTGTTTAGCTTCTTTTTTGGAACGTGCCTGACCAGTCACAGAAACACCTTCACATACACATATGTAATCAAATGTAGCCTGATGATGTGGACCAGACTGTTGAAAAAAACAAATTTATACAAATATATTTATTTTACTTAAAACACATATCTATATATTTGAAATTTGTATTAGACAGTTGAATGCTTTTATATTATAATTGGTATCATGAAAAAACTTTGTTTCTTCGAAAAAGAGAATTAAAACGAGTAAGAGTACAAAATAGAAAAGATGAACCATATTACCATTCCCGTTAAACCACAATTGTTGATTTCAATTAGTAAATAGTACAATTATAATATAATAAAGCACTATCTACTGCTATTAAGAACATCCTAATGCAATGTGGTCAATATATTTTCGGTACGCACTATATTACTTAAAAATAATACACTTCACTATCAATATTATTTTATAAAATTTACAGATATACAATTTGTAGTGTCAGTTTGACGAGCTCACTGTGAACAGTTGTTGTCAAAATTTCCCGAACAACTATTTAAATATAATCGCGTAAAGTAAAGTTTAACTATCGTGCTAGCACTAAATACAAACTTAAGTTCGTGTTTTAAAAACTCCACAATCAAAAAAACGAAAGCTCCACGAAATTCCTCCTTCACCTGAGGCATTGCAACCAGTAAACACCAGTAACCAGTAGCTTGGTCCTTCTGAGCGATGACGCCACAGACATACATACACCAAAACCAACACATACTGTGCTCTATGGAGTTGACGATTTGAACAAAATGAATGATCTCCTGCAAGATGTGGTTAATGAAAATGACTACAAAATAGTGACCAGAAACCAAATAATAATATCAACTAACACGGTAGACAAATACAAATGTGTTATTGAACTTATAAGAGCAAAGGGACTAATAGGTTATACATTTACTTGTAAAGACCAAAAGTGTATGAGGATTGTGATAAAACATCTTCATTATAGTACACCCAAAGATGAAATAATAGCTGCAATTGAAAAATCCGGAAATACTGTACAAGGTGAAATAGTTATCGCAAGAAAACCTGGAACCAAGGAACCTTTAAATACATTTTTTGTTAACATCACACTCCATGAAAATAACAAATTTGTTAAAGATATAAAGACCATATTTAATACAAGAGTACTCATAGAAGATCTGAAAAGAAAAAACACTGTGGTACAGTGTAAACGATGCCAACAATATGGACACAGCAAAAATAACTGTATAGAGGCCACATCACTGTGTGAAATGTGCTGGTACTTATGATACCACGGCATGTACTAGGGATAAAAACATCCCTGTTTTGTACACACTCTACACAGACCTAAGTTTTTTATTGTGTTCACTTCAAATATATATGTAAATAGTAGATACATATAATGTTTGCTAAAGATAACATTAAATGTATACTAAAAGCATTCAGTATGTAATGTAACATATTTGCAATATTGACTAATGTAATTTTAATAATTGGTAATATATTTATAAATTAAAAAATTAAACCAGCTACTTGCATACATGCATGCAGCTTCAAGTTGCATCCCGCACGAATTCTGGAGGCGTTGCGTGTTAGGCCGAGCGAAGAAATCAAAATATAAATTTAAATATTAAATTTCCTCGAGTGACGAACAAACCCACACCCAGTCGCGCCAACTAACCCCTGCGCCACGCCTGACCTTTGCAATCGTATTTTATCCTAATACCTGCGATATGCACTCGTATTCTGGAAGGTCACCTATTTTGGTCATCATCTCGTGCAATACTGTCACTGCAGTTTTCATATTATCTTCTCTCTGAACATACGTTACAATTAAAAATTAAAGTATATATTCACAACAGTATGAAAGAAATATAAACGTAGTTTTTATGAAATATAAATATCAACATCAATGATCAAAATGAAGTTAGCTTGACATTGACATTATTATTTGCATCGAATTACCGATTATTTTAAATTACGGCAAACATGTGTTCAATTAAATATTTTTATGAGTCTCAATTTCAAATTTTATAAAAATCGAAAAGGAAAAGATAAAAATAAATATTAATACTAGTTTATATGTAACATACGTATAAGCAATCGAGTGATACATAAAATCGATTTCTTAAACTCTATAAAATCAAGTGAAGCTATAAGTATATTATTTGAAGTGAAGTTTCGATAATTTACCCTTAGTTGCGTTTAGGTATTGCCGCAGGAAAAATATAAACTTTTTTTTATTTATGGTCAAATATTGATGACATTGTTTCGGATATTTAAATTGAAATATTATATTCATAATAAAATAAAATAAAAAATAAGACTTTTATTTATTTTGTTTTTTTTTTGTTATCAACAGTTAGCAAGAACCCCTTTTCTGGTGAAAGTCTCCTCCAATGCTTGCCAATGTTCCCTTTTATGAGCATTTTTAGTCCAAGAGTGTCCAGCCAACCTAACTATCTCTGCTTACCATCTCGTTAGTGGCCTTCCTAGGAGTCGCTTGCCCACAGGTCCTTTCCATGACGTCACCCTTTTCGTCCATCTCTCGTCCCACCGTCGCGCCGGTACATGGCCGGCCCACTTCCTTTTCAGTCGTAGTTAATGGTTGAGCGCGTCAGTCGCTTTAGTTTTTTTTTCTTCAGCTTTACGCTGTATCCCGCACACAGCAGGGTAGGCAGAAGGATCCTTAGTGTTAAGTCACTCCGTTCCCCACTTTCTGCTGAATTCTGAAGGCATTACGTGTTGAGTGGCAGAACTCAACGCCGCGCTTTGCCTCGACACCAGAGCGAAGAAAAATATAAAAAAATATTTCACTTCCTCGAGTGGGAATCAGATCCACAACTGTCGCGTTTGCGGGCGGCACCCTTGTGCCACTGCGCCACGCCGGCCTCCCGTCGCTTTAGTAATATTTATTATTTTTGTGTGTCTTATTTTATGTATTTTTCTTAAGTTCAGCATACTGCGCCCTATCCCACGTTGACATACTGTTATTTTGTTCCTTCGAAATAAATTCCCAAGTTTGGCAGGCACATCTTAAACATGGTAAGAGGCATGAATTCATGACTTGAGCGTTACTGGAATATTGTTTTTAAAGATTTCTTTTAGGTTCCAATATTTGTCCCAAGTTAGTTGAACACGTCGCTTTATTTGTTGGTCGATACTTTTCTTGTCAAAATTTAGTTATTATCCTAGATAGTATATATATTTTTTTCTATATATTGAAGTGTAAAGGCAGAGGGAATCTAGTGTTAAGACACTGTTCTCCACTTTCTGCAGATTCCTGGAGGCATTGCGAGTTGAGTGGCAGAACTAAACGCCGTCCGACTCGACACCGAAGAAATTAAAATATAAACGTAAATAAATATTTCACTTTCTCGGATGGGGTTTGAACCCACATCCGGCTCTGGGGGTATCTCAAGGGCCGCGTTTATATATAAACGTAACCGTGTGTATATAAACCGACGACACTCAACCAGCTCAAGAAGGGTTTACGTTTGGATGGTACACATTGCAGTGATGTTATTTAAAAAAAATCCCATGTGTTTACTTTATTATAAATAAAGATTGCCTTTCCTAAACCTTGTAGTTTTTTTTTATGTGTTTTTAAAATTCGCATAACTTAATAGCCCATCCATGTAGATTAAGTTATATATATATATTTTAATGAAGTTTTATTAAGTTACTAAATTATAGTGAAAATAATATTCTGAAGACCGATAAAATACGTGAGTTGAAAGGGTGTCTACGTATCTAAATTGTTATTTTAAATGGTAGGTTATTGATCATTATTGATATATATATATTTAAACGTTTATTAAATTTCAAATTAAAAATACATTGAAAAAATAATGGTAATTAAGCTTTTCACTGAGCTTTTATTATTAATAGTTACTTATGCACAGGTGATCTCGCATGAGACTGTCGAGTACCGAGTTGAGTGCAGGTGGTCGGTTTCGGTCGCAATAGCTCTATTAATTCGAACAATGCGAGCAGCACCATGTACAAGAAGGCCATCCACGCCGAGCTCAGGAGGATTTGCTCTGTCAACTTATCACCTGGAAGCGTGCGGTGGCGGACCATGGCTGGACAAACCTACGACATATTATAACTCGAATAATTAAATCAGATTCACGCTGTATCCACATACTGCATATAGCAGGATAGGTAGAGGGAACCTAGTGTTAAGACACTTTGTTCCCACGTTCCGCCGAATTTTGGAGGCATTGCTTGTTGAGTACCGGAACTCAACGCCGCCCTTTGCATCGACACCAGAGCAAAGAAATGGAAATATATATTTAAAATAAATATTTTATTTCCTCGAGTGGGTATCGAAACCACAACAAGTCGGCTTACAGTCACACTTTGTGCCCCTGCGCTTGGCTTTGATCAATGATACAATGATACAATAAAACTTATATTGATATAACTCGTATATCAATATAAGTTTATTGAGATGGTAATGGTGGTAAGTACATTTAGCAACGAACAGGACGCGCCCTCTTGCGCAGCAGACGTCGTCCCCAGTAGAGCAGCGAGTGCACGAGCACGATGCAGGTGTAGACAACGAGCACACGCAGCACCGCGGCGGCGGCGCCCCCGCCCGTGTCCGCGCCCGCAGCCCCGGCCCTGCGCCTCATCACGCGCCCGCTGATTGACACGTGGTGAATGACAACTGACATGTGACACGTACGTCATTATCTGTACCAAAGAGTTGGGTTTGAAAACTCTGTAGACTTTTTGATATTTGATATTTTATCCGCGAGGTCTAAGCTGACACTTTCACGGAACACAGAATCGAAAAATGTATACAAACGGGCAAAAAAGAATAAAGAAAATAACCAAGCAATTAAGGCACTTTGTAACATAGGGTTAGAGATATAGCATTCATCTTTCTTTCATTTTTCTTCTGTAATACCCACTTACTACCGTATTTTCCACATTTTACTGTATAATTCTCTTCTTCGTAGTCAGCTAGAATACTGTAGACAGAGACTCCTTCCTTAAGACTTGAGCGTGTGCCAAAAAGGTTCTTATGGTATCTTTCACACTAAGCTTTAATAAATCTCCTGCAAAGACTGATTAAAATATTTTAATATATCCAGCTCTCCTTGGGGCAAAGGAGAGACTTGCTGGATATTATGTTTCTATATAAACTGCTACGGACAAAATATATTGCCCAATCTCTCTATTAGTACTCTATTAGTAGTAGTAAAAATCTGTTTTTGCTGCAAATGCAGTTATTCCTCGCTATATTCCCCGCCCGATGTTAGTGCCTAGCTCTGTCTCCCGTCGTCACTTGCATCACTCATAGGTGAGTAGTAAGGAGGTACTCGTAGCTATGTTTTGCAAAGTTCTGCTCTAACTTTCCCTCATGATCAATATTGTGTTTAATTTTACGTGTGGTAGAGTCACGTCGCCAGTAATGGCAACACGCATGGGCAGACTCGACCGGATTAATACCACCCCCGGCATTTAAAACCGGCGTGAAGTAGTGGCTCTTGCCATTGCGTTTCGCATTAGATAATGCCGGGTCCCGGCGCCCAACATCCTCCACCTTAAAGGCCGGCAACGCACCTGTAGCTCCTCTGGTGTTGCATGGGGTCGTGGGCGGCGGTGATCACTTACCATCAGGTGACCCGACGCTCGTTTGCCTTGTCCTCTCCCATAAAAAAAAATGTTTTTGATCTTCCTTTTCCTTTTTTAATAATCTTTACATATATGTATCTTATATTCATATTGTATCTTTTATGTTCAGTGTCTATCTTTTGTATTCAAGTAATTGTAAAGCCGGACACGGCTGTACATCGTTGTTACTACATCGTGCTTATCATATTACTCATTTAAACCAAACTCAAAGAATTAAATATATAAACAAATAATATAACGATTAAATTAATCAGAAAGGCTCATCAGACCAAAGTGAAATAATATGAGCATGTAAAGTATTGTGTAAAAATATTGATATAATTTTTTATGTAGTTTTTCTTATTTTTTTCGTGTATTATTGTACCTACTGCGTTGAACATAAACTATTCATAATGACATGAGACAAAATGTAAACAAAGAAATTCTATTTCAAAAACTTGTATGTATTATTTTGTTTCTATTTAATTTCTTTTACAGTATATGTAAGTACAGTATAAATAACTATATTATAATAGTTGCATATACAGAAAACCCCTCGTTTATTATTTTATGTAAAATTTGCAGTGTTATTGCTTGATTTCAAACATGGTGGTTCTATATAAAATACCTTTGTATACAAAAAGAAAAGCAAGAAAAGAAACAATGAAAATGCACAAGTTTTACTAAAACTTATATATTTAAGAAGATAATAAAACTAAATGTACCTATTATTCAATTACCTATTGGAATTCGGAGGATCTATTATATGATAATTAGTTTGCACCTTTAACTTTTCTTCTATCACTTAGTCTAGTCAATGCACCTTTGCCTAGCTTCTACTTTTATATTTTTTATTACTAAAAATCACAAAAGTAACAACGGAATCGCGAAGATCGAACGAAAATAACTGAAAATCTGACGGATGACAAAATATTTTATTATACAATGTCCGCTCGTTGTAATTAAAGTTAACTTAGTTACAGTATGTTAATTATTGTTATACTATCCAAATGTGTTTCAAGTTGTTAAAATCAGCTTCACACAGTACATCTCGTGAGGATCGCGAGCCAAAATAATTAACGTTATTATAAATTTGCTTTCATCGCCCATCTGTTGTCTGTTTACATTATCATATTTTTATTAGTTGCAAACACCATGGTGAGTAATTTTGCAGTTCTTGCATCATATTTGCCATCCTAAAGTAACCCTGCTTGTTTGTATCAAGTTGTAATAACGGCATCATCGTTATTCTCTATTTCCCCCTATATTCTGTCGTCCACCACCTCCCGTGGACCGTGGACCGCGGCACGCGCGCTCTCGGCGCTGACGGACACAGCGCGTCTTTCTATGATTTTGATTTCTAAGCGCAACTAGTAAGTATTATTTACGAGGTGAAGACGCAAGCAATTTTCTTTTGTTGATTTAAACCAAAAAAACATTGTAGGTAGCGTAAACTAACACAGTTTTACAAAAAGAATTGTATTGTTAGTCTTACCAACGCGGAAGATATCAACTACAGAATGCATGTCATTACGGGACCGAAGGTCTGAGACGGAGCTTGTGTTACGGAACTAAACACAGACAACAAAGAAATTAAATTATTAATAAATAATAGTGAACCTCAGTCCTCTTCGCCACGACGGCCTTAATAAGAGCAAAAAGAAAATATGTTTTATTACAGTCGTACAGTACTTGACAATAATGAATGGCACTTTGAGATCAATCAACATCAAACACTACGTCAGGAAGTAGTGTCATCAGGAAGATGTGCGGGCACAGGTGAATTTTAATTTACTTTATTTGGATAACGTCAAATTAATTTGGAGTGATGTGTGTGATAGTAATGTGGTCACCATTTATCCGTCTTGTGACTCCTCGTGCCCACAGTCTAACATTGGCTATTGGTTTAAGAGTCTGTCTCAGACCGCACGCTCGGGGATTTATTACCTTTGTACCTCGATTGTTTTTTTATTGATATTTATTCACAAATAATGTTTATGAAACGTAAGATTTACGTTTTTTAGTTGCTTAGAGCTACCAATAATACTGACCTGTGACTTGGCAAGATTTGCTCCACCTGCTAACATTCTGCAAATGTTCGCCTCATTAAGATCATTAGACGGGGCGGCTAAGTAAATTTGAAGGTCGTCAGCATATATGAAAGGAAGAGGATGTTTTGGGAAACTGAATTAAAAAAACTGATATACTCTCATAAGATCAGTAATTTATGATCAGGACTACATGGCGGCCATTGTCCGGGCGCCGAGTCTTGCTGAAATGACCATTCTTGGTTAGTGTACATGATGTGGTTAAGGGGCTGAATACCTTCTTATGAATGGTATGTTGATACACTTGTGCATTTATATTACATTTTGATACCTTTTTTACAAAAATATGGCTCAGACCTTCCTATAGCATCTCACCAAACCATCACGTGAAGCCGGATGATGCCCATGTTGTTGGAGTAAATTAGATATAAATAGAATATATATAAACATCTCTTGTATTTGGTTTGCAGATGTAACATTTTTATATAATATAGATAGATAGAAATCTTGTTTTTCTTGATATTCACAAGGGTGTGGCTGTAATGCGACGGTTGACGATTCGATCCCTACTCGAGGAAGTGAAATATTTATTTATGTTTATATTTCCATTTCTTCGCTCTGGTATCGCCTACCCTGCCTACCCTGCTGTGTGCGGGATACAGTTCAAAGTTGTTTAATTTTTAGTAGTATTTTTGTAGTAGTAGATATTATTGGTATCTATGCGTAATTGCACCACATGAAATACAAGTATGGATAAACATTGTGAAATGAAAAAATATCCTACGTCTAAACTGTTGAGGTATCTTGATTAATCTCTTTAGGTATAGTTTTAAAATATTTTACCCTATATGCTGCATACGACTATTGATTATTAAAAAAAGTTTACAAAAAACACATACACATAATGTAGTGAGATTAAGGAAATAAAATTATAATGGTTTATCGAAATTTGCAGTGAACAAAATGCAGCAAGCTGCAGGCAGGGTTTAAGGGCCGGCGCGCGCGGGCCAACGACCGTGGCACGCGATCTTTTCACGTGATGCGATTAGCGAGCTGCCGGTGTGCCATGTGGGTCAACGGGGCACGCCGCCCGCCCCCCGGCCGCCCCCGGCACACCGGCGCATCGGGTACATCCTGGTTACCTTATATGGTTGTAGAAACAATTCGAAAGTTGCAATAGCCGCCCCAATTATAACTATACTATAAGTTCTGTAATAAAGTAAAAAACTAAGAACTACTTACATCTGTAAGTAGTTCTTAGTTGGCATTATCTAATGCCAACAGAAAGTCCCGCAAACTTTTTTAATTTAATTATTCTAAAGCACTTGGGCACTCGGGCCGCTTGAGGTGCTTGCGGTGCGCACTGGCGGCGCGACGTATTGATCTCCATGTTGACAGACACATATACTTCCGTCATCACTCATCATTCTCCATCACATTTTTTAAGTTTATGTGGTCTAAGTAAGTATTTGTCGTTAACATGACTTCACATAAGCGATACAATTCAACTATATTAATACGATATAAAAGAAGCTTGTGTTATTAAGAATTACTGTAATGTGGACGGTGGGTTCGATTTCTACACGGATTTCTAGTAACAAAAAAAAAATAAAAGTAAAACAAAAATTGCAACATTCAGTTGTTTGTACCCAATAAGACCACCGCGTTGTCGGTAGATCGCGTCGAGATATCATACTAAAGTTACACTAATTTATTTTATTAGGTTCACGCTGTATCCCGCACACAGCAAGGTAGGAAGAGGGAACCTAGTGTTAAGACACTCCGTTTACGTGGCTTTACGTGATTAGTGGCAGAACTCAACACCGCGCTTTATATCAACACCAGAACGGAAACATAAACGTAGATAAATATTTAACTTTTGAGACTGGTCGTGGCGCAGTGGTACAAATTAGTGGTCGCCAGTAATGGCAACACGCATGGGCAGACTCGACCGGGTTTAATACCACCCCCGACATTTAAAACCGGCGTGAAGTAGTGGCCCTTGCCACTGCGTTTCGCATTAGGTAATGCCGGGCCCCGGTGCCCTTCTTCTCCACCATTAAAAAGGCTGGCAACGCACCTGTGGCTCCTCTGGTGTTGCATGGGGTCATGGGCGGCGGTGATCACTTACCATCATGTGACCCAAACGCTCGTTTGCCTTGTCCTCTCTCATAAAAAAAAAAAAAAACTTCCCCGAGTTGTGATCGAACCCACAACCGTCGTGTTACAGTCACACCCTTACATTCATCTCCATTCTATTTTTTTTTTGTTTGCTTCACGATGTATCCCACACCTAGCGCTAGAGGACCAGTGCCATCTTTAAACTATTTGAGGCCCAGGGGCACATTAAGATCATGGGGCCCCTATGACCTTGAGAAAACTCTATTTAGTTATAATAGATAAGAAATTAGACAAACAAGGTTTTAAATTTATTTAGTTACTAACTATAAAAAAATAGGATACCTAAATATCGGTTATCATTTGGTAATCTGGCAGGAACTAGGGGGCCCCAGTCGATCACCGGGCCCTGGGCACGTGCCCATAGTGCCCAGTGGGGAAGAGGGGCCTGTAGAGGACCCTGCAGGATGAGCCGAGCATTTTCCACTGAATTATTGGAGCATTGTGTGTTGAGTGGCAGAACTCAACGCTGCGCTGTACCTCATTGTGACTAGAGCGAGAAATTGAAAATATTCGAGATCATGACAGCTTACTATCCGTCACAGTTTGCTATTTTTTTAGCTTCACTCTGTGCCCCGCGTATAAAATGGTGGGCAAAAGACACCTACTGTCCACGTGTCGTTTTCCATTTTTTCCATAGAAGTTTCGAGACATTAGGTATAGAGTGCTACCAAATCGATGAAGTCGTACGCCTGTGGCCTCAAGCAAAGTAGCACGTTACTAATCTAACAGCGCGGCATCGGCTGTGCGGCGTGCCGGCCATGTCGGCGCCATGTACCACGCTGTACAGTGTACACGCCACGCTGGAGGGACGAGTACCAGGTCGAGATCCTTCACCAGCAATGGGGTCTTAGGCCTTACGTTTGTGACATCTGTAGGTCTTGCACAGATGTCGATTGCACGCTTGCGTGACTCTGTCTATGCCTGCTCCCTGCTGCCTACTGTAACAGATGAGTATCGGAATGGACGATCAATATGACATTGCGAATAATATTATTTTATTACTAGGCGCGGCGCTCTGCCCGTCGCCGTCACCGCGCCATGCTCCTCGAGTCTATCATATATCTATCAATTTGCGGGATGTGTAGTCTATAGCGTGTAGTGGCGGCTCAATAAGTTGGCGTAAGTTTGTTCGGCGAGTCGTTAAGTCTTAAAATAATGATGCTTTTGTACAATCGGCTGTCAAGTGTGTAACGCAAACCGGACGCTCGCTCTGGCTGGCTGGCGACGGCGGGCTGAGTCACAGGCGGCGGCGGGCCGAGTCACAGGCGGCGGCGGCTTCGAAGTGTCCGCTCTCCAACGTACAGATGACAGGATTACATTAATCCATTACTTTTCCCATCGCTTGACTGACGTATTTTAATAGCTCTATTTTAAACAAATGTCGCACAAATTATCTGTTTTTTCCACAACTTTAGAAATTAATTATTAATCATTATTTAAAAATGTATGGCGTTGTCAAATTATAAAGTATAATTCGAGACATATATTGTAAAGCCATAAGAGAATACCTAATCTGAATGACATAATCTAACAACTCAACCGTCACTACTTACTTTTATTGTTCTCATACAAATAGGCTACAAATATTAGAGCCACAATAATTATATTTCAATTCGTATTACCTACTTAGTCAAAATAAGTGTACTATCAGTTGTTATTCTAATTAATTAACAGACGAATTAGCTTATACCAACAATATAAGTATTTGACTTTTTAGATCCCCATGTATATATTCGGACGTTGGTGTTGTATGAATATGTACATATGCGTGAGTGTGTATTTGTGTGCGTGTGTGTGTGGTAAGACACCAGCCTATTGTGTATGTTAAAAAACAATTTGCAATAATGATTGTTCCAGTCGGGCGGCGATAAAACACTGTGCTGCTTAGCGACTAGTGGGGGCGGCGAGGTCGTGGCGATGCTGTCGACTCATAATGACTAGAAAGTACTTTATTTTATACAATATGTTCAGTATTCGGTGAAATAATAATTGCGAAGTGATACATTTACAATTGGTATACTTATATATAATAGTTTTTTTTTGTGCCATTAAAAATAATTTGGCGCTACATTAACATAACGAAGTCTGATAATGAGCTTAATTTCCGCAATCTTGCTTAAAGATAAGAAGGTTCCACATAATTTTACATCGACTTTTTATTTCCCCACGCAACGGCATTTGTTTTATGCTTTTCATAACTATCGGTCTACAGGAAGTAGCTTGCAGATTTTAAATACCTCGGTACCTCCACGCGTTCTGGAGATAAATGGTCTTGACACACTAATAACAAAATAATCTTATAAGAATTCGGTTTTCCTTATGAGTTACGAAATCTTATAAACTACTTACTTGTGAATATTTATAAGAAGGACAAGGCAAACGAGCGTTCGGGTCACCTGATGGTAAGTGATCACCGCCGCCCACGATCCCGTGCATCACCAGAGGAGCTACAGGTGCGTTGCCCGCCTTTAAGGTGGAGAAAATAATGAACCCAACCATTTTATACACACAAAGTTAATCCCTTAATGCTACAAACTATATGAATATAAAGATGTAACGTAAATATGGAAGACGCCCGACACTCGGGAAATTGTAAGTAGTGATAAGGAAGTCGACAAAGCTCGCTCCCCGCCCTAGCGCGGTCGAGCGGGGCGGGTGGGGACGGTGGCGCGGGGGCGGCGGGTGAGGGCGGGCGGCGGCAGTGCGCGGCGCGCGCGGCTCCCGTCGAGTCGCGCCACCGCCCGCAGCGCGCCACGTGCCCCGGCTGCCGTCCACACGCTCGCACAGGGTGGGCCGCACTCGGTCCGACAATGGTATCTATATTGCATGTTTCTAGTATGGTCAATAAGTCCCGTAAGGACTGAGTACAGTCCTCTTACTGCAGTCGCGCCTCCGCTGCAAGTGTTGCAGTGTTTGTGAGCGACTTTCCATCAAAACTAACGTTTCGTCACATTCATCTCCAGACAATGCGATAAAATGTAAATATTTAAATCATTTGTAGTGTTTACATTCAACGCGACTGGCTTTTGAACAAACTTTACTTCAAAGTCGGTAAACAAAATATAGACAGAGGTGGTTTCTTTATTCTGTTCGTTATCTCTATAAAATTATTATGATTCACGTGAATTTACATTTATAAAAAATGTGATGAATTCTCTAAAAATACGTGTAATCAAATTCCACTTGCTGTAATTGTTTTGTTATTTTTGATTGCTTTATATAATCTATACTAATATTGAGTGAATTCAATACTTCGTTTATTTTATAAAAAAGTGAAAAAGATAAAGTAATAGATTTACGACACGCGTTTACAAGTGCATAAATTATTATGGTAATGTCATAAAAGTTGTCATGTTAGACGGTCGTGCAGATCCGCAAATACATGTATTATATTGAAAAGTACCCGTCGTAAAGTGTGATAGCTCAGTAATAAAGAGGAGCCGACAGGCGGCGACGGCGGTCCAGCATTTTAGGTGGGTACTAAATATAAACTAAGATTGAGCTACATCGTGGAAAAGAATTGAAATGTAGTTTTGAAGACGCTCAGACTCGCGACGGCCGCCCACAGCTACTGCTTCACGATGCAATAACTACCCTTCCGCCCGCAGGAGTCACGCGAGGAGTCGCCCGTGCCCGCGCCCTCGCCCGCCACGCTGGAGGCGCTGCGCCGCCACTCGCGGCAGATCGCCGCGCGTCGCGTGCGCCGCGTGCAGGTATGTGCGCCCCATAGCGCTCAGCGCCGCGCCGCCTTAACGCGCCTCCTAACGTCTGTCCGTCTGTTTCAGTTCACGGAGCGCACGCGAGATGGCGGTCGCAGCGACGGCGCCGGTGAGTGCCGCCCTCGCTAAATATAACCAGTCAGGCTGCGCCTGCGTTGCTCCATCGCGCTCATATCCGTGTGTCGTCTTTGTACAGAGAGCGGCGGGTCCGAGATGTCCGGCGGCAGCGGCGAGCGCCGGCCCTCCACTTGCCGCGTGGAGCTGGGCGCACTGCTGGCGTCCGAGCCGCGGCCGCCTGACAACAAGGTTAAGGTACGATGGCGACAGACGGCTAGAGTTCAGAGCTCATGTAGTAGATGATAATATTCACACATCAAGACAGGTAATTCGGGTCCCCTATGCAATGATGACTTCCTTGTGAGGTCAGAGCGACCCACTTGCATAACGAGTGTGTCAGTCCCCGAAGGCTTCGACACTTTGACAGCGACCTTATGACAATTCAGCATTAACTGACCTACTTCACGTTTATCGTCTCGAATCGCACGACAACGATAAACGAAGTAACGAAAGCATTCATCATTTTAGTCTACTAATGTCTACTAAATTTCAACATCAATATTGGGGGTCGGTCAGTATGTCACCAAGTAGGTACGTTACGTATTCCCACGTTACGAGTATCAGTACTGACTACTGAGACCGAGTACTTCGCACGCGGCTGGAATGTAGTTATTTTGGTAATGTAAATAGAAAAAAATAAATACACGCGTAGTTCATTACGTTAACTAACCAAGTTACTCGTAGCATGTAATGTGTACAAGGTGCAGGCGCGACTACAAGGTAACATAGTTCGTAGATTTGATGACCGTCATTGTTTTGTTCATTTAATGTAAAATATACTTTTTACAATAATAATAGGACTAATAAAAATATTGAATCCAAACGAGGCTGGTGCTACGACACTTATAAATAGAATAAGAAGATTTTTTCTTATGGTAAAGGACACGGCAAACGAGGGTTCGGGTCACCTAGTGACCCCGTGCGACACCAGAGGAGCCACAGGTGCGTTGCCGTTCTTTGAGGTGGAGTAGGTTGCCTGAGCCCGGTATTACCTAATGCGCAACGCTACTTCACGCCGGTTTTAAATGCCGGGGGTGGTATTAATCCGGTCGAGTCTGCCCATGCGTGTTGTTACTGACGACGTGACTCTACCACACGTACTTTAGTCGCCTCTTACGACACCGACAGTCCCAGGGTGATCCTATTCTAGGCCGGGATCACACAGCATAAATTAATGTGTTTGTTAACAGCGACACAGTATTCATGGTATGACAGAGGAGGAAAATGTGGTCCGACCGCATCAGGAGATGGCCGTGCTGTCTCTCGAGGAGAAGAAGTACCTGCTGGGCGTGGAGCGCGGGGACGTGGCGGGCACCCGCCGCGTGCTGCAGCGCGCGCGCGACACCGGACACATCAACGTGGACTGCGTGGACCCGCTCGGTCGCAGCGCGCTGCTTATGGCCATCGACAATGAGAACCTCGAGATGGTCGAGCTGCTCCTCGAATTTGGTGTTGAGACTCGAGATGCGCTACTTCACGCTATTTCCGAAGAGTTTGTAGAAGCTGTAGAGGCGTTGCTGGACCACGAGGAGAGAGCCCGAAAACCTGGTGAACTACATGTAAGTCGAACGTATTTTTTACTTTCCTACAGTCACAATACTTAATAGCAGGCTAATACTTATTTATCTGTCGGTATACAGAGCTGGGAGGCGCTGCCGCCCGAGACGGCCACGTTCACATCCGACATCACACCGCTGATCTTGGCGGCGCATCGTGACAGCTACGAGATCATCAAGCTGCTGCTGGACCGCGGCGCCGGCCTGCCGGTGCCGCACGACGTGCGCTGTGGCTGCGACGAGTGTGTGCGCTCGCGCTGCGAGGACTCGCTGAGGCACTCGCGCTCACGCATCAACGCATACCGCGCGCTCGCCTCGCCCTCCCTCATCGCGCTCTCTTCCAAGGACCCAATCTTGACGGCCTTCGAGCTGTCGTGGGAGCTCCGCCGTCTGTCGGCTTTGGAGCATGAGTTTAAGACTGAGTATCAAGAGCTTCGAGTGCAGTGTCAAGAGTTCGCGACGGCCCTGTTGGACCACACGCGCACGTCTCACGAACTACAAGTGCTCCTCAATCACGAGACGGGATCCCCTCAACAGCCTTTGACCGAAACTGGAGCACCGGAAAGGATGCGATTATCGCGACTCAAGTTGGCGATAAAATTGCGCCAGAAAAAGGTGAGCAAAGATAATCGATTTCCCTTTTTATTTGCCTTTTGTTTATAACTCTGTGTTCGATTTTTAAAAAATGATGAAGATGAGATCTAAACTTTTTACACACAAACGTATTTTCACATTTTTTTTAAATCGTGTTAGGATAGCAAATTCTCTGACGTTTCCTGGGATCCTGTTGTAAAAGCTCACACGTTGTGCCATTAAAGAATTACAGATTCGATGCAATCGAGATACGGGTGCACTTAGTTTAAGCCGATGGTATTAATATTATGCACATCACCAAGTTTGGTAAAATCAGTAAGTTTTTTTTAACAAACATAACATTTTCAAAAATATATAGACATGCAACGGTCAATACATAACAGAATAACTTAAAGACAAACAGTTATTACATATTATAATGACAACAAGAACATTAATTTTAATTTGGCTTATTGCAGTCATAAACAATTTGATATTTATTTCCTCAATACAATACATCTTGTTATAGTAATAATGGGACTACCGTTCAGATATCCAATATCAGAACTCTACGAAAGATGTAAGGTTCTAACAGTGCGAAAACTATTTGCATACCAATGCCTTCTGCGCTATCACTCAGAGACGGTTCCACACATACCAATCACGAACAAAAGAGTAGAAAGATGCCCGGTGCCTCCATACAAAAGTCTAATTGCATGGAGACACTACAATCATATTTCTCCAAGGCTATATAATATAATTAACAGAATTGAGAAAACTAAGCATCTAAATAGACATAAAATGAAATCCAAGATTTTAAAATGGTTAGAAAGTCTAAATTATGAAGAAACTGAAAGTCTATTCTAAATAAAAACTTATACCTATACTCATGTAAACTCAGACATACTTAACATACTCATACTGACATATATTCACACATACTCACACAAGAATAATATCTATGGAAAACATAATAAATAGGGAAGACACTCTCCTCCACACCACAGTCTATATTGACTAAAGTGGAGGACAGTGCTCCAATATTTTTTAATTTATTGTTATTATTTGGTAAATAAATTATTTTATTTTTTTATTATTTTTATATATTTTTTATTTATTTTTATAAGACATTCAATATAGGTATGGGAGTCAAGCTGGGGTAACGTCGTTTTGTCGTCGTTTGTTGAAATTCCAGTAATTTGGTTAGCAGTGCGAATAGGGTCGTTATGGTTGCAGTTCGTGGCGCATCCCAACGTGCAGCAGCTGCTGGCGTCCATCTGGTATGAGAGCGTGCCCGGCTTCCGGCGCAAGAACATGCTGCTGCAGGCGGCGGAGATGGTGCGCATCGGCGCCATGTTCCCTCTGTACTCGTTGGCCTACATTGCGGCGCCGCACACCGTCCCGGGCCGCACACTGCGCCAGCCTTTCATGAAGTTCCTGTGTCACTCCGCCAGCTACTTCATGTTCCTCTGTGAGTTAACGTACTGAAACGAAAATTTAATTCTTTCACCCTCTTTTCTCACACACTGTTCTGGACTTCTGGATTCTTTGAGAATGAGCTTACTGTATCTTGCCCTCTGGTGGGGTGGGTTTTAGAATTCACTAGCGCGGCAAACGCGGCTTCACTCGCTTAATCTATCTTATTGTTAATTATTATGCTATATCCAAATTATACAAAATCTTTCCATAAATTGTACCCTATGGGTTATTGTGATGTATAAGCTATATTACTACAGTCACGTTGAACGGGGGCGTGGGCAGCGGTGATCGCTTACCATCAGATGACTCGAACGCTCATTTGCCTTGTCTTTTTCCATTAAAAAAATATATATCTCCAAAATTTGGCAGAAAGATGGGAGCGGAGTGTCTCAACACTAGGTTCCCTCTGCCTACCTAGCTGTGTGTGGGTCAACTCATGTTTGCGAGACGATGCTAAAACCAATACTTTTTTATTTGCTTGCAAAATATGTAACAACAATGTATAAAATTTGATAATATTAATTTTATTTGATGTTCATCACTGCGGTCAAATAAACAAGAATTGTGGTGTAGGTGTAGTGGGTTTCAGAGACAGCGGCTAATTAAATGGAGTTCCATTTAAACAGGTGGTGAACAGTGACTTTCACGATGAATAGACTATCCAACAACAACACATACTGGTACTAGGGCGTCCAACCAAAAAAACTCTTTAATTTTATAATCAGTACTCGTATTATAAGCCGTTCTTAGAATGTGTCATATGCTGGTAAAAGCTAGTTTAACTATTAAAAATTAAATATTTTTAAATATAAGATTGTATGTGTTCGTAGTCCTGCTCATCTTGGCGTCGCAGCGCATAGAGACTTCGGGGGCTAGCACCTGGTGGGACGGGCACACCCCGGCGCTGTCCCGCCGCGGCGCGCCGCCCTCGCTTGTCGAGTGGCTGATACTGGCCTGGGTCAGCGGTGTGTATACTGTATACAGTGTGATCCTTAGTGTTATACGTATTTCATTTCGTGAAGCCACGCACGCCACATAGTGGCGCAGTATCTGATAGTACGATAGTGGGCTTGATAGTTGGCTTTTCCCGACTTAGAATGGGATCACCCCGGTACCGTCGGTGTCGTAAGAGGCGACTAAAGTAGGTGTGGTAGAGTCACGTTGCCAGTAATGGCAACACGCATAGCATTTCGCATGGTAATGCCGGGCTCCGGCGCCCTACATCTCCACCTTAAAGGCCGGCAATGCACCTGTAGCTCCTCTGGTGTTACACTGGGTCGTGGGCGGCAGTGATCACTAACCATCAGGTGATCCGAACGCTCGTTTGCCTTGTCCTCTCCCATGAAGATGATTAAAATATTATCCACTACTTATTTAAGTAATAACAAATCTAAATACACGAATAAATCTAAAAAATAAAGAAAAGAATGAACTAGAATTTGTAAAAAAATATTTATAGGTCTGATTTGGAGCGAAGTAAAGCAGCTGTGGGACATGGGTCTCCGTGAGTACGTGCACGACATGTGGAACGTCATCGACTTCGTCACCAACTCCCTGTACGTGGCGACCGTCGCGCTACGAGTAGTATCGCACTTTCAGGTATCTACTTTTTTGCCTAGGATACCTCATATGTTATCCCATATCCAATGTTATCAGTAAGCGCATGCATTTGTCTTAGCAATCTCTTAGGCGTCTCCAATATTTCCTTCCCCATAATACCAAAATGAGGTTAGCGCAATCAGGCCCCTCTTCCCCACTGGGCACTATGGGCACGTGCCCAGGGCCCCGCGATCGACTGGGGCCCCCTAGTTCCTGCCAGATTACCAAATGATAACCGATATTTAGGTATCCTATTTTTTTATAGTTAGTAACTAAATAAATTTAAAACCTTGTTTGTCTAATTTCTTTATCTATTATACTAAATAGAGTTTTCTCAAGGTCATAGGGGCCCCATGATCTTAATGTACCCAGGGCTTCAAATAGTTTAAAGACTGCACTGAGCGCAATGTCTTCTCCTTCCAATTCTCGGCTATGTGGACGTGTGCTATTTGGATGTGACTGACGAGTTACTTACGAAGTTAGAGCGACTTCAAAATCATTAAATATATATTATTATTATTAGTCATAACTACCATCCACTTCTATTGTGTTAACAGATGTTTTGTACTTTAGTAACGTTTTTTTAATATATTTTATTTCTGTAATAAAAAAATATGTGTACCCATTTATGAGTAATAAATTATTAAATTGCACTTCGTTTTCAAAATTGTAAATTTTTAAAACGCAGGTCCGTCGAGAAATGGCGATGGGCCTGCAATGGAATCAGCCACGCGAGAAGTGGGATGCATGGGACCCTATGCTGCTGTCGGAGGGTCTGTTCTCTGCCGCCAATATCTTTAGCAGTCTAAAGCTGGTGTACATATTTAGCGTGAACCCGCATCTGGGGCCCCTACAAGTGTCGTTGAGTCGTATGGTGCTCGATATACTGAAATTTTTCGTTCTGGATATACTCGTCATATTTGCATTTTCTTGTGGTAATTATTTTGTTGCTCAATTAATGAATACTTTTAATAATTTATGTATTTAAAAATATGTACAGAAAACATATAAACGATTATGAAATTGAGAATAAGCTGAGATTGGATTGATTTTATTGTAGCTAAAACTTAGTATTGTATCATACAAACTGTAAAATCTAATTTTATCGCCCACTATCGTCAGAGGCCAATTGAGTCGCAAACACACAAAGTGTGACTGTAACGTTACTGGTTGTGGGTTCGATCACCAACCGGAGGAAATGAAATATTTCCATTTTCTTCGCTCTCGTGTCGAGACAAAGCGCGGCTTTGAGTTCCACCACTCAACACGCAAAGCCTCCAGAGTTCTGCGGAAAACGGGGAATGAATTGTCTTAAAACTGGGTTCCCTCTGTGTACCTTCCTGAGTGTGGGAAATAGCATGGCACTAATTTTGTCGTCTGAACGCTCTCACAGGACTCAACCAACTGCTTTGGTATTATGCGGACATGGAGAAGAAAAAGTGCGACTCTGGTTCTACTTACACCGGCGCCAACGGCACTCTGCCCGACCCCGACGCCTGCGTCGTGTGGCGCCGCTTTGCTAAGTAAGTATACAAGGCCCAAAAGTGCACAGTATAACGAAAACTATAATGTTTATTCAATAAAGATTATTTATTTGATCAAAGACTACATCACTATTTTGACACAAAACATGTTAATTCATTTATTTCGCCAGTTTGTTCGAGACGATGCAGACACTATTTTGGGCGGCGTTTGGCTTGATCGACTTGGACTCATTCGAATTGGAAGGCATCAAGATATTCACGCGTTTCTGGGGCATGCTGATGTTTGGTACATACTCCGTCATAAATGTGATCGTGCTTCTGAACCTGCTCATCGCTATGATGAACCACTCCTATCAGCTTATATCGGTTTGTACATGATGCACATTTCTCTAATGATAGTATATAAAAAAAGATTTTAGTCAAGATAAGCTCTGAAAAGAAAAAATATATAGTGTATGAAACAATAGTAAATTTTGTAAGCTATGTAGTTAAAGAATCTCGAATAACTTATAGGAACGCGCCGACGTCGAGTGGAAGTTTGCACGTAGCAAATTGTGGATCAGTTACTTTGAGGAAGGCGGGACGGCGCCGCCCCCCTTCAACGTGGTGCCGTCGCCTAAGTCCACGCTCTACGCCTGGCGCTGGCTGCAGCGCCGCCTCTGCGGGCACGCGCGCGCCAAGCGGGAGCACATGCGCACAATAAGAGTACGTAGTATATATTGTCCCTATTGCACGACTTGTGGCCAGCCCCCCACCAAGTAGACCGATGAACAGATCAAGGCCGCCGGAAGCCGATGGAAAGGCAAAACCGATCGTCGTGGAAATTTTTGGGGAGGTCTAATGTGCGTGCAGCGGTGGGCGTGTTAAAGACTGAAATTATGATTGAATAGATTGCTTCCCCAATGTCTGAAATGCCTGAAATATAACTATTATAGTCATTAGAATCATAATCATGAACATTCCATTATAAAGAAATTAAAATAAACGCGTCCCAAAAGGGTTTTCCTTTTCCTCATTACTTTAATGGTGAAACAAATGAACATTCTAATATATTTTTTGTAATTTTTAGAGAAAAGCAAAGCAGGCCAATGAGCGGGACTTTCGATACCAAGTAAGTGTAGTCACAGTCAGTAAAATCTGAAAGCATGTTGTTTTTCAAATCTAAGTATCATTTTTCTGTCTATAAAATAAAATTCTTTCGTCAAAATCTTGTTATAAAAACTTCCCAATTTTACAATCGATCGACTAAATTAACATGTGTGTGTATCGAACTGTAGGCCATTATGCGCAATTTGGTGCGGCGCTATGTGACGGTGCAGCAACGGCGCGCCGAGTGCGGCGGCGTTACTGAGGACGACGTCAACGAGATCAAGCAGGACGTCAGCGCCTTCCGCTGCGAGCTCGTCGAGATCCTGCGCAACTCTGGCATGAACACCTCCACTGCCAACGCTGGCGCCCCTGGAGGCGGCGGTGGCAAGAAGAACCGGCAGAAGGAGCGGCGTCTCATGAAGGGGTTCAACATTGCCCCGGGCGGGTCGCTGGCGCCCGTCGACGAGTTCCTGGCCTCGCTGCACCATGAGCACGGGCCGCACGGCGCGCACTCCTCGCTGTCGGTGCTGCTGGGCGGACGCCTGCGCACCAGCCAGTCCAGCCTGTCGGACGGCGGCGGCGGCTTGGCCGGCTTGGGCCCGCGCCGTAAGCCCTCGCACAAGCGCCGCTGGGGCACCATCATCGAGGCTGCGCGCGCGGCGCGCGTGTCGCGCCTCATCGGCCGCTCGCGCTCCGAGGACTCCGTCTGCGATCACGCCAGGCCGTCGCCCAGGTATTACACGGATCGTAAAAAAAGCGGTGTAAAAAAACCTTATGCTATTTTTATTTTATATTTTACAAGTAGGTGCATTGAAAATCATTTGAATAGTCTTGAAAACTCACCCGTCCAAATTACTCATCACTCATTCCAATCACTCATCACTATAATATAATGAAACAATGTCCGTATCGGGTTGCGGTACGCAGCGGCAGCGAGCGTTCAGACTCGGGCAGCGACTCGCAGCGCAGCCCGGAGCGTGCGACGCGCGGCGTCCCACTGCATCCGCTGTCGGCACTGGCGGCGCTCAAACGCAAACGCAAGAAGTTCTCGGACTCGCGGCGCGCGGCTGAGGCGGAGGCGCTGCAGCGCGCCAGCTCGGTGCCCGCGCGCGCGCCACCCGCGCCTCCTCCGCGCGCGCTCATGCCCGCGCCCGCCCCCTCGCCACCCGCCGCTCCCTCGGCTGCGCCAGGCCAGGGCAGCCGCGAGCCGCTGCTGGCCAGTCTGGACGATGACGCGCACAAGGTATCGCCATCATTTTCAATAAGTTTTCCAACGTTTACTAATATTATTTCAAACTGGCGGCCCCCCGCTTGAACTACATGATTAATCATTTAATTTTTTAGTTTACAGCATTTCTCGTAGCTCCCAATGCATATATATATATTATAAAGTTTAACTGCTTAATAAATTTTACTTGTATAGCCTCAACAGAATTTATATATTTACCAAACTGAGGATTCCAGACACAACTATTATACCATACTCTAATATGCTTCTCATAAGTGCAAAATTAACACTGAACAAACAACAAAACCTAAAGATTTGTAATCTTTATTTGTGATGTAATTAATATGTTGATTCATTTGCAGTTTGCTATCCAATAATATCCCTGAATCACGAACCAAATTACTTTTGTTAATTGGAGAGATGTTAATAATATAGGTGTGATCGATTGAAGCGTTTTTTCGTGTAAAAGTAATTCCCAGTGATTCTATTGTTTCTGTAATATTCACTTAACCTCTCTAAGTCACTTTGGATCTATAAGCAGTATCGTAATTGCTATGAGGATTTTTGATTGTTTTCAATAAAAAATTCGACCAATGTTGATATTTCACATTTATAATAACATACTTTGAGCATTGATATATAGACGTAATTATTTATATTATTATGCGTACATACATGTTTTTGTATTATACATGTACGAGTACGTTAAATTCTTTTAACCTATGTTATGTTCGTGTTATTATCACTTTAAAACTCTGTTAAATGTGTTGATGCCAGACAGACAGACAGACAGACAGACCGACAATAAATTAAAAATATATTTATGCTTTCTATTTTTCTTTATAAAGGTCCCTCTATCCATTTGAGTCAAAAATACTAAATGTACAGACAAAATATTTTTACTGTTTTATTATATATAAAGTTAGTCGAATAATTCTAACCTCAATGCATATTTAATGAAAAAAAATATCGTAGCACGAGCTATGCGGGCAGTGCGGCTACGACGGTGCCGAGACGGGCACAATGGGCGCATCTGCCGACAGTATGAACGGCGCCGGGGGGTCGGAGGACGGCATCGTGGAGGAGGGTGAGGGCGCATGCGCGCGCTGCGCCGCCCTGGCGCGCCTGGCCGGCGTCACGCCGCTGCATGGCCACGCGCCGCACCACTCCGCGGGCTGGCTGTAGGCCACCCGAGTAGGTTGAGGACAATATACTTATAGACAGTAGGTATAAGTTAGATGCCAGGCGGATGACGAGTGTCGATAGTTACAATTGTGTGTTTACCGCACAAAACAACTTCCAATAACTTGATGTATGCAATTGTTGTCAAAAACCTTAAACATTTGTTATACTTTAAAATATTTATAATAATTACGCGTGTTTCGTAAGTAACATATTTCTCACAGCGACGCTTCTACGAACACACGCACAAGTATAATACTTAGTGAACGCAGAAAAGCGCAGCTGTCACTACATAATAGTTTATCATATAGAAAGATATAAACGTTTAGATCTCTATATTCCTATTAGAATATATAGTGCGACACGCGATCGATTGTTCCGTGTCAGTAGTAGGTATATAGTAAATACAATTTTATATACGTGTAGCTTATATGTATACTGAAGCAGAATTATATATATTATATACTAGGCTAGGATAGGGGCGTAGAATAAATATACAATACATGTGTTCCAGAGCATCATCTCCAGGATATATTCCATACCGAGCTCAGCCGTCAGGTGTAAGCAAAACAGGGATTTTACGTGCAACATGTTGTCCAATTTACTATAGTTTTATATCTTCCGTTAGCTGCCCACGAGTAACGATATGGTGCGGTGTGACTGCCAACCTCCATGCCCTCTTATAAACACCCAGGCAAGAGCAGCCACTTTTCAGTAATAAATTCTGAGCAATTACTGTAACTAAGATAGAGCCTAATCACTCACATTTAATTGGAATTGTTGGAACATTTATTTACAGTAGGTCTACGCTACGAGTGTGTACTACGTAGGCGACTCGCACTAGGAATATTATTGTTGTTATAGGAATGAAAATAAGAAAAAAAACAATGTTTGACATTTATTGATGTTTATTGATTATTTTACATCGAAGTTGTGTCAGAGCTCTAAATCTACGCGAATTATTTAATGTTTGTAGAGAAACTGACTAAGAGTGTTTAGTGTCGTGTGTCCCGCGACGCGCCGCTTCCACGCCCCGTCCAAACAATATATCTATCTCATAAATAATTATTGCATTTAATAAAGAAACCTATATTCAGTCAATTTTACAAAATATATTTGATGTAATGTGGAATTGAGTGAATATTGTGCAGCGCCAGTGTGGCGGTGGCGGGCGGCGCGAGTACGCGGTTATTATTGAGTCGAGTGTATCGAAGTCACCGGAGGCCTTCTCGCGTTCAGTCGTCGCGTAAACACATAAACGATTTATATTTTGTAAAGAGTTGTTGTTTATTTATACATTGTATTTGTATATAACTGTGCGAACTTTAATAAAGAGCACTGCACGGCGTGTCTTGTTTCACTTGTCCGGTATGTGGTCTAGATCGAGAGGAACGTAGTCGCGGGATTGGGGGGCTCGTACAGCCAGGAGGAGTCGTCCCGCTCGAGCGCGTAACAGAACAGCGCATCCACGTGGTACAGCACCGCGCTCGGCCGCTAATGCGAGCTGGTTAACCAGGCGGCGTTCAACCTCGTGCTTGATGCTGCGGGCGCCGTAGTGCACGTCATAGCCGTCAGCAAGGGCACCTAGCACACCGCCCTCCCAGCGGAGTTCCACTGCGTGGCGAGCACGTGCCTTATCAGCCCACGCACGCAATTCAAGCTGCACCAGCGTGAGCAACTCCTGGCGGGAGAATGGCAGGAAGTATACTATTTCGTTGATACGGCCTAAGAACTCGTCGCGGCCGAAGTGCCTCTTCAAAATGGGGCGTACGACGGAGTCCTTGAACTTGCGAGACACCTCTACCGCCTCTTCCTCGTTTCCCCCCACCCTCTTGTCCTCCACTCCCGCCTCGTCCCCCGCCTCGCCGTCATACTCCTCTGCAATCGTTATAAAATATTAAAAATTAAATTACCTTCACGCTGTATTCCGCACAAAGCAGGGTAGGCAAAGGGAACCTAGTGTTAAGACTGCCCACTTTATGCCGAATTCTGGAGGACTTGCGTGTTGAGTGGCAGAACTCAACGCCGCACTTTGCCTCGACACCAGAGCGAAGAAATAAAAATATAGACATAAATAAATATTTTACTTTGCGGGTTCCCCACTCAAGGAAGAGCTCACCATGCGAGGATCTGTGGGGAACCCACAGCCGTCGCGTTAAAGTCACACCTTGTGCCGCTGCGCCACGACGGTCTATCATTATGATATTTGATAACACATTTCAATTAATATATTTTTAAAATGTGCTGGTAAGTAGATAAATCAATATCTTATAATAAGTTCTCTTGTAAAAAAATCGATCAAGTGCCAGTCGGGCTCGCCCACCGAGGGTTCCGTACAAAAATTGGAGGTCTCGAGCGATTAACTTTTAGGATTTAACCACAAATGTAAAGTTTTCAGATTTTTCCCTGAACTAGTACTTCCTGTAGATGCTAGCTGCCAAACTTTATAATTCTCCATCAACTGGAAGTACCCTACGAATTTTGATTCCCTTAGTGTCGAAATACGCGTTTTTTACGACATAAATGACTATATCTTTTTCTAAGTTCAAATAAAAATGTTTTATCAGGAAATCATGGGGCCGTAGATCTGAGAATATGCTATGAATTTCAACCCGATATCTCCAAGCGTTCCTGAGATAAAGATAGATCGGTACCGAGGTAATCTAACATAGCTAATGATAGGATACCTCGAAAAAATTGTTAATTTGAGATTACTAAGTGTCATCTCCCCCAAATATTATGCTAAAAATATTTTAATCCACAGAGAAAGTGCGAAACAGTCATCATTGTTTTTAACCTCTTATAGATGGGTAATGGTAAATATGGGATACAGCTTGAAGTTAAGTATGTTCTTCAACATAATAATCGTAAACACTCAACACCAGACACTGTAGACCATACAGTGAAATGATATAACACTAGATCTACCCGCACTACCTGCCCTGCTTTGTTCAAGAAATACATGAACTAAGTCTGAGGTGACTAAGCGTTACACTCACTGCGAAGTGATGATAATAGGATCAATTAGAGGGGAGCGTGGGGAATTCAGAACAGTACTGCATGCGGGATAGAGCGTGAGGATAAACAAAAGTAAGCACCTCTAGGTTTGTCGGACACGGGGGCAGGCGTCACAGGCGGGGGAGAGGGTGCCCGCGCTCGCTGAGCCGCACGCGCCTCCGCCTCACGTCGCAACTGCAGCCCGTACTGCGCGATTTCGTCCGCCGCCAGATTGGAGGTCATAACGAAAATCGCGTTCTTGCACTCGATAAGTTTTCCTTTGCCGTCCGTTAGTCTTCCTTCGTCGAACAGTTGCAGCAGCACCGTAAGCACATCCGGGTGAGCCTTATCCACCTCATCGAACAACACTACGGCATCAGCGCGACGAGCTAAGGCACGCGTCAGCTGGCCACCCTCCTCGTGGCCCACGTAGCCGGGCGGCGCACCTATGAGCTTGGCTACCTCGTGCTTCTCCTGATACTCGGACATGTCGAGGCGAATGAAGGCAGCCGGGTCGTCGCGGTGCATGTACCGCGCCAGCTGCTTCGCCAGCTCCGTCTTGCCAATCCCCGAGCTACCCAGGAACAGGAACACCAGAGGGTGCTCTTCGTCGGCCCAGCCGTTCTCCTTGCGGCGCACGGCGGCGGCCACTGCGTCGATGGCGGCAGTCTGCCCCACGATGTACTGCTTGAGGCGCTGCTCCAGCGGGAAGCGGCGGCGCTCCTCGGCGGCGGCGGCGGCGGCGCGTTCCTCCCAGCGGCGCGCGTGCTGCAGCAGCAGGTCACGCGCGGCGGACGGGTCGCGCGCGTAGTGCAGCGCGCGCCGTCCCGCGTGGTCGCGCGCCGTAGGATCCGCGCCCGCCTCCAGCAGCGCGTGCGCCACCTGAGCCGAATCCGCCAGCGCCGCGTAGTGCAGCGCCGTCCACCCCAGGAACGACGCACGCGCGTTCATGGCGCTGCAGAACTCGTCTTCCCGTCTTTGCAGCACTTCCAACGGATGAAGCCCGGAGCTGGAAGCAACAGAGGAAGCACCCGCATATTGTTCGCGTAAATCGGGCTTGGCTCCGAGGCGTAGGAGCTCCTGGACAGCTGCCGGTTGATCATTTGCAGCGGCCACCATTAAAGCAGTCCAGCCGAGAGCGTGTCTATGATTGGCCGCACCGCCTTCCCCACTGTCACCTTTGTTGGAGCTTCGACCGTCATCATGTACAGCTGCTATTTGTCTGCAATCATTTATTGTCTATTGTGATATATTTCTTATGCAAACAATTAATTATTCCATATTTATATACTTATTATACAATTGTGTTACATTTCTCTATAAATTCATATTATTATATAATAAAACATGCCTAATAATTCGACAGAAAATGGGTATCGGAGTGTCTTAACCCTAGGTTCCCTCTACCTACCCTGCTGTCAGCGAAATACAGCGTGAAGCTAAAATACAAAGATTTTTAGGGGTTCTGAACTTTTTAAGGAAAAAAGGAACCTTTATAAGATAACTTTGTGGCCATCAGTCTGTCTGTTAAGACCCTTTTATCTCAGGAGCGCTTGGAGATATCAAGTTGAAACTCAAACACTTGACGCCCAATTCCTGTACGGAACCCCCCCGGGGCGAGCCCGACTCACACATTTCTGGTTTTTTGTAATTTCTTGTCTGTATTTCTGTGCATTTGGGCATACTAATCTTGGACTGCTTAACCAATTAACTCAAAATCATATTTACCAGAGTAGAAAAATAAAAATCATTTTAAATAAAATCATGCAGCCCAATAGGTATTCAGCTTGCAAACATTAACATGATGATAGATAGATAGTTATACTACTTCTTTTGAAAAAACAGGAATAGAAATATGGAAAGAATTTCTACCCATGATGAGAATGTGTGTGGTTTAATGGAAAGCAATATTATGGTTAACTTTGTCAGATACGAGAGTTATTTTCCACTACATACCAGGAATGGACCAAAATAAAATAGGGAAGTACTAGATTACAAAAAAACAACATAACCTGTTCCCCCAGTCAAAAGTTAAAAAACATAACAAGCAAACAAAAAAAAAGAAATTATCACTTACGAGAATACCACACATTTAATTTTAAGAAACTTACATGGAGATGGACCAGTCATACATTTAGAGAAAAAGTGGAGTAAGACCATTACAATATGGTACCCAAGAACTGGAAAACATAAGAGAGGTCACTAGCCCAGCCCTGTATTGAAATGGTAAGAGATGGGTGAGGCCTTTGTCAAAAGATTGACAAACATTGAAATCTAATTAGCATTTAATTTATAGTAACAAATATTGTAAAATTGGACCTGCCTGAATAAAGAGGTTTTGTTATTATTATTTCCAAAGCAAAACAAAAAAAACTTACTTGCAAAGTTCTTGAATATTTCCAATTTTTGCAGCTTTAAAAAATCTTTTTTCTGAAAATATTAATAAGTATTATCACAATTTTATTTTATATATTCTTTATTGCATATAAAAATACAAAGTAATAATACAAATTGTAAAGGTAGTTCACAATCTCTTCCAGCCAACCCATGGAAGTGGATGAGGACCAAGTTGCAGTGTAGAAACAATTTATGCAATTAAAAATAAAGAAAAAAGATAATAGAAATTAAAATATATATATTACACACAACCATACATATTTACATAAATATATAATATACAAATACACAAAATATATTAAATTTATAATTATCCACATATATACATACATATTCTAGAGACTATAAATAAACAGATATAAATTTAAAAAAAAGAACATGTTTAAGTAAGGTAGTTATTAAAGAATACTGTACTAGGTTAATCGTTAACACTTGCTAATAAATGCTTTTTCAGTTGGGATTTAAAGGACATTAAGGAAGGGCTCTTCTGGATAGGTTTAGGAAGTAGATTCCAGAGGGATGAGGCATACACAGCAAAGGATTTTTGCTATGCTAAATTTGGTATTGCTCTTCGGTATGTCAAGTGACAGAATGACACATGACCGCCTATTGTTAGGGAGTGGGAAGCACGGTAAAACGGGAACGCACGTACGGAGGAGAATTCTGGAAGTTGAGAATTTTAAAAAGAAATATAAGGATGTGCATATCACGGCAAAGTTCAATCAGGTCAATAAAATTATAGCTAAAATTTAATTTTAATAATTACTAAAATGATTTATTTAACTATAGTTATAGGCAAATATGATAATATGTATATATATATATATATATATATATATAGGCAAAAGGAATATATGTTCAGTTTAATATAGAACAAAAAATGTTCACAAAGTATTGATTATATTTTCTTTAAATGTTGAAGTATATCTTAACTTAGCTCCCATACAGGAGATTATAAAATTTCAATGATCACAAACCATTATAGACATATTCAGCAGCTATCAGTGCTACTCCTATTGAAGCGGCCAGGTAATATCCATTACGATCATGTTGTGGCCGTGGTTCCGCATTATTCATACCACAAGTAATGTATTTACGCACTGGCACAACGGTTAACGCTAGCCGAGATATAGCTGAAGTCCTCCGAGCTGACCTAGTGATTGCAGATTTCATCGTAAACAGAGATGACATTTTATGTCGCTTTCAGATTGCAATTGAACTAGTCCAATAATTTAAAAAAATTAAAAATAGGGCGGAGCTTCCGCATCATTTTTCTATAAAATTTACAATCATATTTTATGTTTTTATCTAATTTCGTATTTTCTCATTTTGTTACTTCATTGTTGACATTTTAAATTTATCAATAGACAGTTGTCAGTTGTTTTGACACAATGTTGTCGATTTATAATTACTATCCCAAACGTTCTCTATTCATTCTGCAACTGATTGAACAAATTAAGTATTTTACTTTTTATACGAGCTTGCAAATAATAATAAAATCTGAAATTTTTTTCAATATAATTATTGTCATATTTTTACTCATCGTAAAATATTTTTCAACAACTTAACTATCCTATATGTTTTATATCATATAATATTTCTGGACGTTACTTGCCGTGTGATGTCTCTTGCCGCACTTCGCCTATTATCAAATGACAGTTCAATGACTTTTTATGTTATTCAAAGGTGTTCATATATTATAATGAATTAGACTATTGCTAATTAATCAAATATTACGCTGTACATATCAACGTTGATGTAATAGCTAAATAGATTAATCTTTGTATCAAAGAACTATAACGTGATTTTGATAGGTTTGTTTATAGTGGCCACCATTTATGTGTTGACATATGAAGCCTGTCTGTTTATACCAAAAAATTCGCGGGGAATCGTTGTTTATTAAAAAGAAATGGCATTGGGAGGAACTGCCATTCTTCAAAACGCCACAATGCTGGAGCAACTCCTCGAAGAAATTAATTTCCAACGCACCAAAGAAATGCGACAGCTGATGAAAGACGGTAAGTTTCAATAGCGTAATTTAATGTTCAATGTTTTTTTAGTGTTTAAACGACGAAATTTATTGTAGCATATATATGTAACCTGATATGAGTACCCTTACCTATCAATTACGTACGTTATATATTAATCATTCGAACATAAGTAAAAATATAGGTATTAATCTTACACTGAATAAATTATAAATACGTGCTTACGATCAGCTTTACCAGATACGAGTTAGGCGGACGTTCCAATTTTCAGCCCAAAAATTAAATGCCGATTGGGACAGGCATAGTAGCACTTTTCACAGATTATTCCATGTACTGTATGAAATTGTTTTTTTATTACATTGAGATTTTAATTAGTTACTAATAATTGCATAGAAATACAAATAAGTGTATACAGAAGTTACAATTAAGTTATAATTATTCCGAAGATTTAACTGCCCTACATATATATGGAAATCAAAACATTATTATAGTTTAAGTGTGACATGTTTTCCAAAAAAATATTTTATATTGATATCTATTACCATTAAAAGCTTTATAAAAACTCAAATAAATGAAAAAAAACAATAAATTAAATCCTTATTATTAAAGAATCCCACTTTTTTATTTAAAATGTTCAAAAGTCCCACTTTTCATTGAAAGAAAATATGGCAACACTGATTTGGATATCCATCCATATTTGCATTAATAAATAACTTACTAAGCAGGGTAGCCAGAGAGAACGGAGCGCCAAATGCATACATACCTCATACATTTCTACATACCTCTTTCGCCTCGTCCACTGTCATCAACCACTTCATGCATGCCCTCCGGAGGGTCCACGTGGTTTTACGTGATCTTCCTCCCATATCTTATGTACTGTGTTTTCGAAGGTCAACCGAGGTCACCCCTTACCTCTCTTACCACTCACTTTTCCATCATAAATCTTTTTTACCATTCTTTCATCACTCATTTGTTTGACGTGCCCAAACCAGCTGAGCACATTCTTCTTCATTCTCATCCTCGTTACTACCTGCCATTCTGTGTAACTCTTCATTGCGAATTCGGTGAGCTAAGCTGACTCCGCATATCCTACGAAGAGATCACATCTCCACGGCATTCGTCTTTCTTCAGTAATACCCACGTTTCGCTGCCGTATAACAACGTCTTCGTCTCATCCATGCAGCTAAGGCGCCGTTAACCCTATTACCGGCAATACGCCCTTCCACATACATCTCGTATCGTCCGTCTCTGCAGGAACATACTTCCCAAATACATCACTACATTCACTTGTTCCAATATCTTACCATTTCCGTCCTTTCTTCATCTCTTTCAATAATCAGAACCTTCGTCTTGTTTACATTCAGGCTTAGACTATTATTATCACATTCTTAATTCAGCGCGGTGAACAATGCCTGCAACTCGCATTCTGATGATGCAATGAGCATTGCATCATCCGCGTGCAGCAGGCAATTCACATTCAAGTCACCTACTTTCACTCCCATCTCACTTTGTTACAAGCACACCAACAACACCAAATACAAATTGAACAACCAAGTTGACATGGCGCAACCTTGTTTAACACCCGAATGGATGTCAAATCAAGGCGATATGTCAGCTCCTACTCGCACGCAGGCTGAGTGATCTCTGTAAAGAGACTTTACAACCTGCAACGAGGGTCCGTTCACATTGTACCGGGGTAATATCTCCCATAATTTCGCTCTTACAACTCTGTCAAACGCGTTTTCCAAGTTCACAAAAGAACAGAAAACTTTTTGGTTAACAGCCAAAAATTTCTCCGTGATCATGCGGAGGGTAAAGATCTGATCCATACACAGAGGGTGTATGGATCAGATCTAAAGCCTCATTGGCCCTCCCACAACAATCTTTCAGATCTCTCTTGCATTCTTCTCGCTAAAATTTTTGCATAAACTTTATTACATAAGCTAATCAAACTGATAGCCCTATGGTTTACGCAGTCTGTGAACCGTTACCATTATACAAAGGCACGATGACTGCACCTCGCCAATCGTCTGGGACCTCCCCCGATATACAGCATGAATTGCACAAAAACCAGAACAAGTCCAAAACGCGTGGCCCACCATATTTGATCATCTCGGCAGCAACTCCATCTGCTCCTTCTGACTTACCACATTTCAGGCTTCGTATTGTACTCTCTACTTCTTTTATACTGATTTCGCCATCAGCTACATAAAAATTCAGCGTTTCGCTATTACTTGAGACTGAGGCGTCATCACATTCATACATCTCCTTATAAAACTACCCCCATTGCTGCAAAACGTGTGGTCGTTCAGTTAAAATTTCACCGTCCTTCAAAAGCACCCCTTTCATTCTACAGGTTAGAGAGCAACCCCGAGAAACACTAACTTCTCACAAATCGTTAATAAATAATATTGGTTATTATTTGGTATAACTATTTAATTAGTTACATATTATATATTTAATAATTTTATTTACTGTGTTCAGGTACTCTATTTTAATTTACTAATTCACTTGATGATTATATTCTTATTGAAATAATCAGTATAGGAGATAGTGGATTATAAATAAATTATGTATTCATTTATTATGATAGTTTAAATCTTTCCATTGCTTATCAGTATCTGTTATTCTTTTTACAAATAATTGATGTATCATTCCTATACTATTGGTATACAAATCAATTACTAGACTTTTAATATACAGGATGGAAGTGTCTGCATTCAGTTTACGGGAGCAGCAGGATTTTTTTTTCATTTCACAATGTTTATCCATACTGTATTATGTGTGACACAATTACATAAATACTTACTACTACAAGGATATTACTAAAGGTTAGACAACTTTGAACTTTGCCCTCAAAACTTACGAATTGATTTCTGTGATAGGTTTATGTCCGCGAGCGTCGTTCTTAGCTAATGGGGTTTTATTTTAAATGATAATACATAACTATTAACTATCAATCAACGATAATACATAACTATTAACTATCAATCAAACATCATCTGTCACTGTATCTAGTGACAGATGATGTTTGACGTTGATTTAAATATCAATGTTAATTTATTAAGAACTGAACTGAATTGTTTTTTTAAATATTTATATATGCAGTTAGTATAACTCTTAATAATTTTACTTTAATGTAAATAATGGTTAATGATTGTGTTTGTTTGTTTGTAACAATGTGTAAACACATTATTTGTTTATTTTTTACTCTTATTTACACATTATTTCTTTAATTTTTTTTCTTTGTTTTTAATTTGGAAATGACTTGGATTATATATATACCTATATGTAATCCAAATGAGAGAAAAATAATTATATGGAATATATTTATCTCCTATTTTTCTTTAGTTGGTTTCATGTTTTATTTGTTCTATATAATAATATATAATGAGCCAAATATTGAATGTGTCCCATGGATCATTGAATTCTGATAGTATATATGATTCTATTATGGATTTCTGATGACAGCTTGCCTTTAAACACACTCTTCGATTCCAAACTCTCCTCTGTTCCTAAAAATTTTAATGTCATTAATATAAATTCTCAAAACATTCCAGCTATCCCGACCACCTTTCTCTCTTGATGTCTCTCATGATCTGTTCTTGCTATACTGGTATCTGAAATCTTCCTGAAAACCTGTTTTCCTTCTACTTACTATTCTATTCCAGGTTTTCATCTCATACGCAATGATTGATTCAAAAGAGGTGGTGGTGGTATAGCTATATACCTCCACAGTCACATTCCTTTCACAATATTAGATAATACACACTATCAGTACTCAGAAGTGGCTGAACAAAAATTGTTGAAATTCTGTTTGGTTCCTTAAAGGTTCTGCTACGCCTAGCAGAACCTTTAAGGAACCAAACCTCTTTTATAATCTATCATTGCACATTAATTACTTTGAATAATTTGAAATACTGGTGGAGAAGTATGTGTGGACTACTCCCACTAAATAATAATAATTTATTTAATAATTTCATTAATTACTTAGCGTTAGCACAAAAGTATTTTTAATTAAAACTATAAACCTTACAAAAGACATTTATTGAACTTTAATTACAACAGCAATGGTATAAACAGTTAGTCATACTCGCCAACTGACATCAATCTTTATTTTATTAAACATTTAAGGATTCTTTTAAGTTAAGGTGACACTCTTAGGATGTAGTCGAGTTCACTATCACATCATCTGTACTGTAATTTGAACACAAATATTTTATATAAACACCATGTAAAAATGTGTCATTACTGCAAACATTGAGATCTATATTGGAACCCATATTATTTAAATGTCTATTTGGCTAGTATAAATATATAATACAAACAATATATAATAAGACTGCCTTTTCGGAATGTTTTTATACAAAGTGATAATTATTGATGAAAATGGCCGAATGGAGGCGATTGATTATTGCTTCTTATTTTATTTTGTGCTCAAATATTATTTATTACCTTTGAAGAAGTTCTTTTAGGAACATTTTCACCAAGATATATCACTACACCCAAACAAATATTCTTTCAGTAGCAAACTAATTGAAATAAATAATTTGTTGTTTAAAAATATATATGTATAACAAAGTTTCTTAAATGATTTTATAAAAATAAATGAGGATTTTGTGTACAATCAAAGGCAGACTATAAACAATTATATATACAAACAGCGCAATCCACTGTGGCCGTAATCCATAATACGCTGAAAACAATAGAAATCATAACAATAACGTTAACTTAACTAAATAAATAACTAGCATGTTGGAAGCCAACCAACGAGCTTTGCTGACCGGCGGTGGCGAGGGTTCCGCCACAAGCTCATACAGATTCCGCGTCCGCCTTTATCCATGTTCATATATCACATCGCAGATACAAGGAAAACTTTAAATACATTTCAAGCGCTGTAGAGTTAAAACTTTTATGCAAATTACATCTATTATTACATTTAGTTAAAGATTTATTTAATAGTTTAGAAGGCACTTTACATATAATTTTCTAGATTCTTAGAACCTTGTCCCGGTACGAGTCGGACGTTAAAATGATAGTGTCCGACGTTACAGAGTCGGGGTTCGTAGTGCTGCAAGGTACCACCTACTGGACAGATCTGTTCGTGCGACACTTTCTCTTTCAAGAGGAGCAGTCCATAGACTGCGATGATTTGCTGTTTTTTGTAAGGAAGCGACACGTTAAAGGGTCTTCACGATACCTGCCCAAGTATGAGGTAAGTTTGATTCAAACATTACAAAAACTAATATACTTTTGTGATATTGAGTACAGCGAGAAGTATAGTAACTGCACTATCCCTCTTGCGTACATATTCTTTTTAAATTTGATACTAAAATAGGATATCTTTCCGTTAATTCTTATTAAGTTATGTAATTTGAATGTAAATGAATGTTTTTGAGTGACCCCCTACACAAGAGCAATGGCTGAATATATTTGTTTCTATACTACATCTAAGTCTCTACAAAATTACATAAATTCATTTATATAAAAATATGATTTCCTCGCAATTTGTTAGTTTGTGCACCCAATGATCCCAAATATGTAATTATACAAATAGTAGTGTAGCCGAGAACTGTAGACGAGAACGTAAATGTCATTCCAAAGGAGGTGGTGAGTGCCGAGGCGCGTGCTATACTAGCACCATTTGGATCGTTAACACTTGTGTACTTTATTTGTAACAATATAAAAATATTATTTCTTACAGTAGGCTGCTATTATAACACGACACTGACAGTCCACACGCGAACACTCCCGTCAGATCCTTACGCACTTTCACTCATCTCAGATCGAAACGTAATCACAGTATTTTTGTTAATAAATATTATGCTTTGTTAAACTCCGAATTGTTCAATAAACACTTATAAAATACACAATTTACAAAACAAAATTCTACAACAGTCGATAGTACATTTGATCGATTACAGTTGTCCATGAAACGAGAATTGAAACTTACTTCTACTCAACAATAAAAGCATACGAGGTCGCCGTTAGAGAGTAGCAGTTCGAACTAGAGCTAAGGTCTAACTGAAGCATCACTTGTCCGGCGTCGGTCGGTCTGTTCGCAGACGGACGTGGAGGTGTTCCGCAAGGACTCGAAGAAGCTGCCCATCGGCGATCCAGAGATCGACTGGGAGGAGACGGTGTACCTCAACCTGATCGTGCACCAGTTCGACTATACGCTGACGCTCGCCATCTGCACGCGCACCAGCCCCAAGGAGCTGCAGGTGCTGAAGCGGCACTCGCAGAAGGTAAGCGTCATACACGCTCGGGCGGCGGGGGCGGCAGCGCGCGTCACTAGCTGAGCCGGCTAAACAGCTTGGTGCGCGGCCACGGCAGCGGCCAGTCGTAGCGGCGTGGCACCGGCCCGCGCACGTTGCGCTCCAGGTACGTGAACAGCCAGTACCACCACTCGCGCTGAATCATGTAGTGGCTGTGGCCGCCGCCGGCACGGTGCGGCGTCACCAGCAGCGAATGGAACGTCCAGAAGAGCCGCGTCGTGATATAGTACGCGATCACTACGTCCACCGTATAGTGCCCGTGCGCCAGCAGCACAAACGACACGCCTAGCAGTGCCGAGCCCCACATGGCCCAGTGTACTGGCCACAGCTTCTTGGGTGAGTACTCTGTCACGATCAGGTAACTCAGCACGAGTACCATCGTGTGCCCCGAATAGATATAGTCGCCGCAGTACGTGTGCTTCCCGTTTATCGACAGTCCGAACCCGGAGATCAAGTAGAACATTCTTTTTATAACTAGGAGCGGAGTCGTAGCGTTGTTGCTCTTGGGGCTGCACACGTATGTTTTGCTGGACACCGGCAGCACCGTGACGAACATAGTGACCGACCTGTACAAATACAGCAGGCCGATCACGAAAAATATGCGCCGCGCGACGATGAAGCGGTGCTTGTGGAATACGACGACCAGCATGGCGACGGTCGTCGATATCATGATGAGGTACTCTGACACGGCCAGGCCCCAGTCATGGGCCTCCACGTTGTCCAGCACTATGTCATTGAGCGGCGGAGTTGTGTTCCGGTCCGGAAGCCGCTCGTGTACCAGCGACAGTGACATCATGTTTATGCACACGCATACAAATAAGAAAAAGAACGAGAGTATTGTCTTCCATATTTCCTTGGGATACCTCTCTTCGCGCACGGCGCCAGGGGGCATCTCCACCATGAAGTCGCCGCCGTGCGTGCGCTGCGGCGAGTGGTCCTGGTCAGGGTCGGATTCGTCGGTGGTGGGTTGCGGTGCGTCCGCCTTGGCGGCGCGCGCCAGCAGCGGCTGGCGCTGCATGAGCTCGGCTTGGCTGGGCATGTCGCGGGCGCAGGGGTCTCGGGCGGGGCGCGGCGCGTTGTTGTTCAGGTCATTCCGCTTGAGGCGCGCCTCGAAGTTGATGCCTCGGATGTCCTCGCGTGCGGGCCCGGTTACGATGTCGACATGGCAGGCGGGCGGCGCGGGTGCTGGCGGTAGCGAGGGCGCGCGCGGCACTAGTGCTAGCTGCTTGGCGGGCAGCTCATTGGCGAGGTACACGCGCACCGACTCGACCAGCGGTTCTGCGAAGTTGATCTGCTTTGGCGGCGACGGCTCCTTATCTGGGGAGCGTGCTGAGATCGTCATCCAATCACCATTGGTTTGTATTGCACCTGGAACGTACAAAAGTATATATTATTATCGTACACCTAATGCTTTGGTTCCCAGTCTGGAGTACAGCACCACAGAAGTATTTGTTTAATAAAAAAATCGTTTAATAGTTAAATTATTTTCTGAATTTTGCGACAGTTTACTCGTAAAAATATGACGTGACTGATTCATTGGCACGTACCTAAGTGGTCATAAGTATACAATATATAAATATCCGATTCCTCTGTTAGATGACTAGGCTATGTAATCGTTCTCAGATTTTGTTAGCGAATAATAAAATATGAAAGCTTATGAGGTAAATGTGTGTAAACGTCTAACTATACTAACTACTTTGTCTGTATTTCCTGCAAATCATCCACGCATCGCTACGTTCGGAACTTCATTTGCACTCACTTTTAGTAAACACGAAGTCGATTCACAAACGAGTATCGCAGTTCAAAGACCGTGGTGACAAAGCGCGAGGGGCGCGGAGGCCGTTCTCTTTTGTGTTATTTGCTAATTAGCGCTCGCCGTTTGTAACGCGATGCGAACGTCAAACGTCGCGACTCGCGGCCTACGAGATGCACTCGCTAAACTGACAAATATAGATGCGGCGTGCCCAGTGTGCCCAGTGTGCCCGCTGTGTCGATCAACACAACTGTGCTTATGTACCGGGAGTGAGACTCACTCGATCAATGGGCGAACTCTCATTCCGGCCGAGCGCGGCTCATCGATTCAGCGTGTCCCGAGCTGTGGCGGGCCAGAACGGCGGCGATAGTGTCCCAACTCACTCGGGCTGGACGAGGTCACGGAGGATTAGATCACTGGCTATATGCTGCTGTGTCGGGGGCTCGTGGTGGCACTGATGCACGTGACGCGCGCGACGGCGGAGAGCGACTGGCGACGGCGGATGGCCGCGTACTAGAAAACATGTAACCGGTCGGCGCCGGTCTCGGACGCGCTCGGCTCTGTGGGGACCAGCACGAGGGTGACGTCATGCCGCCCCGCACCCCGCGCCCCCGTGCGCGCGCACCGTGCGTGCACCTGCACCGACCGCCGCTTTACGTTTCGACACTAATATGTTTATAGCACTTTTACTACGAGGTGTTTTTAAAGTTCTCTAAAGCGTCGTGTATTTTGCATATAAGAGTTACAACCATGTGTTGTGTAGCTTTAGGTATATAAAATGCCGAGCTGTCAACTGTCAAACAGATTTTAGAATGGGGAATTACTGTTTTTTATCCAATGGACTTTATTGCTGTTGACCTGGACTGGACTGGACTGGACTGGACCTGGACGGGAGGGAGCACCAGTGCCTTATATATATTGAGTTCGGACTTAAAAGGAAGAAATAAATATAATTTCGAACAGATTACACAGTACAGTAGTCGCAATCGGCTCGCGGCAACTGCACTTGTAATGTAGGCCAGTTAAACAATGTACTACTGCTTTGTTCTTCAGTTAATTTAGTTTGTGATATACCATTAGTTGGTCTCAGGACCTGATTAGCGGGCGAGCGCCATATGTGTTTACAGAAACACAGATAACTTATAATTATACGTAAATAAGTTAATAAAATTAATAATTTGTATATATGTACATTATTATTATTGTGTTTGATCCCCACTCGAGGAAGTGAAATAGTTATTTACGTTTATATCCATTTCTTTGCTCTGGCGTCGAAGACAAAGCGCGGTGTTGAGTTCTGCCACTCAACACGCAAAGCCTTCACCATTCGGCAGAAAGTTAAAAACGTAGTGTTTTAAAACTAGTTTCCTATCAAATCTTCTAAATGTCACTATGGAAAATACTATATGTATGTGATGGTATGACGTAATATTTAGAAATAATTATTATAAAATTAATGTGCCGCTTATTATGGTGCTAGATCTTTGCGCGACCTCTGACGATATTCATTTAAAGTTCTTATCGGTCAACCATTATTAATGTTTCTATTGTTTTGAAATTAGATTTTTTAAATTGTATTCTAATCGTACTTCTCAATTTCACGGTCAGAAGAGAGGGGGCACGTCGGGGTACGTCCTGACAAGGGCGAACGTCGGCCTGCACGTCATATTTAAGAAAGTACATATTTGTTTGACTGTTACGAAATCACTTAACTCATTTTCAAATTATTTTAAATTTGGTCATGTCATGTTTCTCTTCTCTAATCTGCTTTAAAATAAAGGTAATTCATTCATACATATAATAATAATGTGTATAATTGCCCTGAACAACTGAAGGTGGATTGAATGTTACTTCAAAATCTTAGCTATATTTATTTAAGTAGTTATCGGATACGTTAGTGCAAAATGCGAGAAAATCAACTCGGGAGTGGGAATCGAACCCCCTTGGGGTTAGTGGGGCAACTGGCTTCGGAGAGATAAATCCATAGTTGACGCGGAGCTATACGCACATAACATGCGTCGGGTGACGACCACACCAGTCAAATTGACTCGCGCACTCTATTGTCGACTTTACTGCACACGCAGCGCGCAGCTCTTTGGTCAAGGTCGCTTCATCTCGGGCAACGGCGGCGGCGTATGTTCAATTTAATGGTATTGGCTGTGGGAAAGAGGAAGTATTCTGGAAATTGGTTTCGATATTTTGGTTAGTATTTCGTATGTGTATCTGCGGAAGCCGCTTGTTCCTGGATTCGTTAATACATTAGTAAGCTTTTGAATACATCAAAATTACGAGTTCAAATTAAAATTGCCACGTAGCATTTTTTATTTATTATCATGCTATATTTAATAACAAAAAAAAATCCGGTTAAGTGCGAGTCCAGGTTGTCCAACCGATTCTGTACCAATTTCAAGACTGTAGGTTAACGAGAAGTACTTATATAGCAGGTATGCGCTGTTTTGTAAGAAACAAACAAAAAATATAGTGTCCTTTTTCGTATGTTTCCCTTTATTTGTATTGTATAAAATTCTTTTTAGGGACGAAACTACAAAACACATTGTTTATTAATTTGCAAGTATCTTCTTAAATGGTCTTTGAATGAGTCCAGTAAAGATATTTTTCGACAACGTCCCATTCGATGAAACCATAACATATATAAAACTAAATTGCGTATCAATTGTGGTAACAAGCCTTATATATAATACACTACAAGCAATCACGAGAATTCAATTGTATTGAATTGTAGGGCGTGGTTCGTAAAAACAGCAGATTTGTCCGCTTCACGCTTAGCTGGTGCCTGCTGCTGTCCCACTCTCATATGCCACGTGGTGAGTTATATGCCTACAGCATTACTCTGTTTTTATAGATATAAAAAAATGCATTGCGTTATCCGTTGTATCTTCAATCCATGTCGAACTTTTTTTCTATAGAATACGAATATATCCTTACTCAGCGTGAGAATTTTTTTTTGATATTTTCTCACGTCGATGCCATATTTTTTGCCATTACCGTCGTTATGAGCGCTCCAAGTGTATCGAACATGGGCTGGCTATTGAGAGGACGAGGCCACTTTTTGTTATTTTGGGGCTGGTCAGTGGTCAGTAGTCAGTGCCTTCTAATGAAATAAAGTAAGTAAACGCTTAATAGCGTCGACGCAGCGCGCCGAAAAGTTCATTATAAACTCAATACACTAAAATTATTTTTTTGTTTTCAATTTAATCATTTATAATAATTAATTTATAGAAAAATTAAATGGTCATAGATATTTTTATTAAATACAATTTTCATACGTAAAAAAATAAAAAAAGGCGTGTGCTTGAAGCATCTTTAATAGCCACTGCGTTATTGAACATCTTTACTGTAGTTTAGGTTTATAATGTTTGTATGTGTGTTAGGTATACGCTTCGCCGAGCCGCCGCAAGATGGATACGAAGGGCGAGGGCGAGGAGATGACCTACCCTCACATCTGCTTCATGGTTGATAACTTTGACGAGGTCAGTACTTTAGATGTACATATTTATATGAATATCTTATATAATGCTTATGTGCCTAATGCATTCATTTTATTAATCAATCATATTGTTATGGTTATATTTTCGAACGGCTTTAAAGTCTTTAAGTCTCGGGCGGTACGCGTAACACGCTTGGCGCTACAAATGACTAACTACCGAAAGTAGAGTTTACTTGCAATCTTTATTGTTTCAATGTTTATTTCTTTCAAATATTTTAAGAAATGTCTAACACAAGTATACGATGATCGTAGATTTAATCTTATTCACTAATTATTTATATTTTTGGGGCACAAGTGCATGACTAAACGCGGCAGATGCGGGTTCATTTCACACCATTCGAGAAAATATTTTCATTTATTTTGCTCTGATGTAAAGTAAAGCACAATATTGAGTTTCGCTATACTCAACACGCAATGCTTTCAGAATTCGGCGAAAAGAGGGAGGCGGAGGGTCTTAACACTAGGCCCTCTTTGCCTTCCTGCTGCAAGCGGGATACAGAGTGAAGCTCGAAAAAGACATATCTTTTTCTTAATGAAAATAAAGAAGATTTGTTTATAAGTTATTCCATTTTACATGTTAGATAAATTATTTTAACGTTGTCAAAAATTAGTTTCTGAGAGTAGTAGTCTACCTCGTATTATAAAAAGTTAGGGAAGAGCTGATATTGGTGATAGCGTAAGTATGCAAATGTATCGAAAGTAAACCGGACAGGGGCATCGGCAGTGCGAAGCGATAACGGGTGCTGCGTTAGCAACGGCAGTAGACTCACTCAGTATTAATATAATATACTAGTAATGTACTACAATGTTCCACCACTATCGTGTTGACTCAGACACGCGCCATCTGTGCCACGACGGTGACAATCTATTTAAGGAAGAAAAGAATGTTAATGTTAGTCCCGCATAATGCACGGGGGCTCACATCTGCTTCTGTGGTGCTATAGTATGGTGTCCTACTATACACCATAGCGGCGAGGCAGTCTCGTCGCACACATGCTCATAGTGAACACAGCGGCGTACATAATAGCGATGTGAACCACTTTTAATGGGATTAAAGTAGCGTCACGAGCGATGTCTCCAGGAAGCCCTGATCTCATTAAGCAATTAAAACCGACCCCACTGCTTTACGTCGGTGCGCGCAGGTTATTGTCCTTCTAGTGCTGAGTTACTTTAGATTTTCACACGTAATGGGGTTTCTGGCCATTTTTGAGACATTGCACGTTGGCACAACTCAACGCCGCACAATTATCGGACCGTGGCAAGCCAACGCCATATATAATTTATTTCCTCATTAATTAGATTAATTGGTTATGAACGACCATGGCGGTATACTGTACCGAACAATTAACCAATTTGGATGACATTCACTGAAACTGTCCATGAAGGTGGACGAACATGACCGAAATATACGCGTTTTCTCGGCTTGCAGTCGTATTTAAAAATATATTATAATACATTTAAAAATATAAAATAGAACACTCTTCTGAGGCTGGAGGGAGGGTAGGGGCTAGGGTTCAGAGAGAGGAACCTCCTCACAATACGCGCCGTCTCCAACATATATATATTTGTTTGTTTATATTATTATAATACACGCGGGATTCTGTTGGCAAGGTCGAAATAGTTAACACTACGAATAAAAATGTATTGTTTTGTATAATAATAAATAAGAAATACGACTTTGCAGAAATGATCATTAGTTAGATTAGTTAGTTAGTTCCATCACCGCGACCGCGGCGGTGCGGGCGCCCTTCACGACAACTCGTAAACTAAACCGGTATTTGGTATTCGGTATTCGGAATGACGATAAAAAACTTCTGTTCAGGAGTTTAGATAAGCAACCAACTAGGAAATTCCTATACTACTATAATAGTCATTTACGACTACAAATTAGTTTTTCATGTCCATCCAAAATGTTTTATTCTGGAGGCATTGCGTGTTGAATGGCGGGACTCAACGCCGCGCTATGTCTTGACGCCAGAGCGAAGAAATGGAAATATAAATTCAAGTAAACATTTGCTTAATTACTTATCGAGAATTTATATGTAACTAGTTAATAATACATTAACTACGACGTAACTAACGATCGACGAACTAATTTGAAAGAGTTTTAATTATAAAATAATGTAGGTAATAAGTGACTAACTCCGTATTTATGCATTGAACTGCTGATTCACTTCATTTATGTTTGATTATCTACATTTTTCCATACATATTACGCAATACATTTTCTCAGAAAGTGAGTCATTTTAAAATTACCTATTTCTGTGTTTCCATTTTGACAATCATAGTATATTGCATTTGTCTTCTTAGCTTACTCAACCTAAGCCAAAAGATAATTCTGTGTTACACAAAAACATTTTGTGCTTAAATCTATTTTAGGAAATTGTTAGATTTATAAGCGAGAAGCTAACGCATCTGTACACCTTAATGTGCAATTACTAAAATGCCATTTGCGCGTACCATTGTGCAAGTATTATTAAAATATTTCAAACCAATACCTAAAGAAATTAATCAAGATACCTCAACAGTTTAGACATACGATTTCTTTTTCATTTCACGATTTTTATCCTCTTTATTTACTTTACTTGTATTTCGTGTGACGCACACATACATATAGTACTACAAAAATACTACTGAGCGTTAGTGTGCGTGTTTATGTCATACTTTACAAATGGCGTTTTATTTTAAAACGATAATTTTATTATTTATTCTGTTTGGAAAATCACTTTTTTGTCTGGGAATTTATTAAATTCTTAATTATATAACGCTTTAATAGAGTAGTTAAAAGTGTGGTTTCATTTAATGTGTTGCTTACACTTCCATTAATGCGATGTATACAATATAGAAATTCTAAGAATATGGAGAAATGCTAATTAGCGTGCCAAAACCATCCCTTACACATCAGGGTAGGCAGAGGGAACTTAGTGTTGAGACACTCCGTTACGCAGTTCCCGTCGAGTTCTAGGCATTGCGTGTTGAGTGGCGGAACTCCGACTCCGATCCGAGATTCTTATTTGTCCCTTATATGACGTTCAGCTCAGACTTTTCTGCTATATGAGGGATACAGCGTGCTGTATCCCGCATATAGCAGAAAAGGCTGAGGAAACCGTCTTTCACACACCGCCTAATTTTGGATAGCTTGTTTAGTGGCGGAACTCAACGCCTCTTGTTACCAGAATCCACAAATGTCGCGTTTGCAGTTGGACGTATTATATAGTAATAGTTACGCTAATGGTCAATGTTGATAGCAAAAATGTATGACGTCCGCGATAAATACACATGATAAGAGCGGTTGTTGTGGGGGCAAAGAAACAGAGAGAGTTCTCTTTTAATGTAATTAAATGTGTAATTTAAAGCATATAGCGCTTATAACGCTTTGTTCTCAGGCAAGCGGCGTGCCGCTCGGCCGACGGGCGTGCGGGGCGCGCGATAAGCGGTCGTCGTTATCGCGTTATCGCGCTATCTCGGAGCAAGATTGCGCGTATTTTGGATAACGTCGATGTATATGACCTTACCACATTCTTTTGCGTTCCGATATTTGTATAATTTTTATTATTTATTAATAAATTTAAGAGTATTATATTGTATCATTTTATAAGTGGTATGCAAACTCTGACGTAACGTGCGTAAAAACTTAGTATTTTTCTTTCTACGTTGTAAACGTGAAGAAAGTTATATAAATTCATATTTTAAGCGCTTAATTGCGTTTTGCCTGTAGGTACAGAAATAACATAATGCGTACTTTTATTACTATTTATCTTATCTATCAAATTTTACGATTACATGTTTTGAAGAAGTCAAATATTTTGAAAAATAATAGAATTACATAATTGTTAGGTTTTTTGTCTAGTGTTGAGAGACTTAGCGCCCAATTTTGATACGTTGCGTGTGCGTGAAGTGTCGTAAATGAAAATCCCGAGTTGGAATCTATCCCACAACCTGTGCCGCTGCGCCAAGACGGCCTATATTATAACTTAAATTTTAGTTGTTCATATGTTCCCAGAAATATGTTCTTTTAACAGGTGTTCTGCGACATCGTGGTTCGTGATGGCGAGATGGTGTGCGTGGAGCTGGTGGCGCGAGGTCGTGGCGGTGCCACGCAAGCTGTCATTTTCCTAGGATCCATACGATATGATGCACTCACAAGAGTATATGATGCGAGAGTAAGCATTTCGGTGTTTTAGTGTAGAAGTTTTTTTAGTGTTGTGATTTCTAGGTATTAAGTAACGTCTAATCCTAAAAAAAAAATAATAAATTATTATTTATTTATAAAACAATATGGTAAGATAAATAACAATTAACTGCAGATAATGATCCTTATCCGCCTGCAATAAATCCTGTTATAAAGAGCTGTCAAGGTCCTTATCAGTGCTCAACATAATCACTACCTTTTCTTATTAAAAAATATCAGAAAGCAATCATTATCAGAGGCCGTCGTGGCGCAGCGGCACAAGGTGTGACTGTAGCGCGATGGTTGTCTGTTCGATCCCCAGTCGAGGAAATAAAGTATTTATATAGTATAATATATAAGTTAAAGAGTGTTAAGATTAGTCGCATAGCTGTGCGCTAGGAAGTAATTAGCACACAACTACTCATTACATTAAAGCCAAGGTCGGGCCTTGGCTTTAACTTACTACGCTAATATATAAATACAACTATGATAACTAGCTGACGGCCTGCATTAATAAGTGATACAAAAATGTAATCTGTTGTCTTTATAAGTCTGCACTCCCGAAGGCCGCCCAGATTTGTCATAAAACGGCGCTCTCTAAATCTGTGTGAAAAAGATCATATTATGTACAACGACGACTGTCAACCGTCGAGTGTTCTCGATTGTTCCGTACTTTTGTATTCATTACATGATAATATTTATCGGTTGTACCTAATACATTCAGAATTTGAATTTGCGGTTTTATATTTAAGAACAGTATGAATATTTTAAGTCTAGTAGTTTATTTAAAAGTTGTACAGAATGCTTTTTACGCAAAGTGCGGGGGATGTTTGAAAGTAGGAAAAAAATAAGACGGATAAATGCCACAATTGTGTAGGTGAATCCAAATATCCAGGAGACTGCCTCAGCAGACCTGTGGGTGTAACACAGTTAACTGACTAAGTAAGCCATCTCACGCTTAAAAGCTGTCACATTGGCCTGGAAGATGTTTGTGTATGGAGATAATGCATTGCTACGTAATAAGGGGGACTAGAAACCTCGCAGCAGAATGACACCAATTGGAGTTGATTTATAGGTAAAGTTAGTTCGCTCTTGACGTCAGTTCTCCCCCTCCCCCGCTGCCGTGGGATCGTCGGGACTTATGGACTATATCAAAACTGAGTAGGCCATTTGTTTTATTTCTGGCGTGCCTCGAGAGCCTCGAGAGTATCTCCTTTATATTACATATTTACACCATTGTGTTAACGATGACGTGTAAAGTGTTATAAACGAACAGACTGTTTACTAAGCCTTTCTTAAATTATTAAACATGCAAACAGTTAAATAACTGATTTAGATAATTTTTTTAGATTAAATAAATTTTTGTTGAAATTCCTAGAAACAATCGCTGTGGATCCGATATCTTCGGCGTAAATTACATGTAATAAATGAAAATTACACAATCTTTTACAAATATTCTATATAAATTTAAAATAAACATAAAGATACTCAACATTAAAGTAGGCGATTACAAGCTGTTTTATATTAACGTTTGATTTATAAAATGTTAGTATTGTCAGCCCTCGCTGGTGGTAGACCAGCTCACAAGGGCTTACTATCAAGAAAACTCGGCGAGAACTGTTGGTATTACCGAATCTATTTATATGTATATATATATATATATATATGTGGCCGTGTGGTCCCGGCTTAGAATGGGATCACCCTGGTACTGTCGGTGTCGTAAGAGGCGTCTAAAGTACGTGTGGTAGAGTCACGTTGCCAGTAATGGTAACACGCATGGGCAGACTCGACCGGATTAATACCACCCCCAGAATTTTAAACCGGCGTGAAGTAGTGGCTCTTGCTACTGCGTTTCGCATTAGGTAATGCCGGGCCCCGGTGCCCTTCATCTCCACCTTAAAGGCTGGCAACGCACCTGTGGCTCCTCTGGTGTTGCATGGGGTCGTGGGCGGCGGTGATCACTTACCATCAGGTGACCCAAACGCTCGTTTGCCTTGTCCTCTCCCATAAAAAAAAAAAAAAATCTCTTTTATTGACCACTCTTTGGAATTCACTTTACGGATATTGATTCTATTCTTGCTTCAAGGTGAATATTGTTTATCTAGATTTCTTTGTACTCGATAATTTGATATTTATCTAATTAATATATTTCAAGTATTTTTCATACAAATTATTCAGACGAAACACTTTTACATACGCGTTGGTGAGAAATATAAATTGTAAGCAAAACATCCTCTCTTATTTAAACTGCCTTGGCTGGCTTGGTCCCAAAACTGCTAACCTCATGATTTTGGATATTGATACTGACTAAACTAACTGTGGCCTTCAATCTTCTGAAATATCTATTACTCATTACAGCTAAAAGGGATATATGAAGTCATACTTTGTGGCTGGGATTACAATGTAATTGGATAGAGTACCTGCTACTATTTATTTTACTACACTTATTGTAGTAAAATATATTGTTTGCACATTGCAACTTGACGGTCATTGATTTGGACGTTCGCCTTCTCTACAAGAATACTTTGAAATGTTGCATATAAAATGCGTTCATCAAAAATAATCGTAAAGTTGAAGCATTCATAAATATTTAATAAGAATGTAAACGTGTTTATAAACATGTGATAATATGGCAGCAGTTGACATGTCGATCAGTATTCATGATAACATAGCATATGTCTGAAGGCTATATTGTTTGATAGAGATGTTCGGGAGGGCGGGCGGCGACTCGACGACGCCGCGGAGTAATGGGGCCGCTCCGCTGAGTTGCCACGTGCCTGTGATCGACTCTGTCTTCATATAGCGATAGATATGGCGGGAATGGGATCGAACTGCTTAATTATACTTACTGCGCTATAAATATAATACAGCATTTTCACATATTACTCAACTACCTATTTATTATCATCGTAAAAATGAAATGGATTTTTATCTTCCTATAATAACTGGAGCTGATAAAAATATATCTTATATCGATTTTGTTAAGCAATTGCACAGTTAAGCGTTATTATAACAACTGGGAAGTAAATTTTATCACTAGAACAGATTTAGTGATCTATAACAACTTAGCTTCACGCTACACATCTCTTTCACTGTCATCAACCTCTTCATACATGCACTCCGAGGGAAATTGGGTGGCGATCCCCAGCGCCGTCACATCCATATCAAAATATCTTTATAGTTTTCTTTACACCATCTGTATCTATTTACATCAATTTAAAAAAATGTTTATTAAAATTTTTTGTAGCAAGATGCTAATGCTTTTCCATTTTCTATTCTTATGATAACTGGAACAACACAATAGAATTTTTCTTTGCGCCTTTTATCTGGGACGTGCGGGTTCTTTGAAGCCCTCATTAACCGCCGAGGTCACAGTCGGGGCGATAGCCCAAATAAATGCTTTTGACTGTTGTTGAACCTGCGCCCCTTACCTAGCCTCACAACTAGGTAGCAAGTACGCCTTAATTGTTAAGCAAACGATAGCCTTTGTTATTTGAATCATGACCCACAATTCTTTATCTTTTTGTTTGGTTTTAAGTTGGTATTTAAAATACACATTGTCATCAGTCATCGTTGTCGTAGGTGTCACCTCTTGTACCCGCCGCGCTTTGGGTCTTTCAGTGCTGATGTTGACTTGCCGTTTCTAATAAGTCATAAAAAGTATTAAGTATAGTTAGACATGGTTGAATTTTAGCAACGTCACGTCACGGTGCGTGCAGCTGACGTGACAGGTGGGTCACTACCGGACTCTACACCACACCACCTCACCTGTTACAGACAGGTGAGGTGGTACATGTAATTGTGTGTATACTCGTATGTGTATTATCGAGATAACACTAGTGTTCTTCAATTTTATTGCACTATTTTAAGATCGTATTGTGACTGTTAATTATTATTGTGTTCGGATGAAAATCAATCACCATTACGCTACACCCCGAGCACAGCAGGGTTGGCAGAGAGGAAAGGCAGGCCCATGAGTGGCGGACACCAGAGCGAAGAAATGAAGTCCTTGGATGAGTGGGGATCGAACAAACATCCAGTCGCGTTTAAAGTCACACCTTGTACCCCTGCGCCACGACTGGCCTGTATATTATATTGAAATAATTGGTTAGGGAACAGATTAATAAGAAAACTCCTCTTTACTCATGACATCATACATCAATATTTTATAACTCGTGTAAGATTATTAGCTTAGTTAGTAATAAATGAAAAATAATATTAGAACATCTTGTACCTACTCACTTTAAAAAGATATGTAGGTACCGGTAACACATACACTAAATAATGACATTTTTCAAAACATATAAAGTCCTCACAAATTATATATATATATTATATATATCTGACGATATGTCAGTAATTTAAGTAATGTGACAAACGGCATTTTAATTCCGGTTCTTGTCAACGTTTTTTTATTAAAAATGACAACTTTTGCGAAAGTTTACTTGTTTTGTTGTAAAAATATGAGGTTAGATACAATCAGTTCTTGAATGTTGTAATCTAAGTACCCCTGAGGTAGCTCTTAGGTAGATTAAACCATCATAGATATAAATGGGCTATCCCTAGCTAGGCTAGTAGTTCATGAGCTTATGACGTTGAACCATACAAACTGTTTCTTTCCAACTTCAGCAATCATCGCTGTCGACGAAGGTGGCGCAGCGCATGTCGTTCGGGCTGCTGGGGCGAGGCGCGGGCGCGGCGGCGCGCTGCGAGTTCGTGCGTATGAAGGGGCCCGGCGGGAAGGGGCACGCGGAGGTACGCCCACTACGACTTGTTTCTTTACTTTCTATGTTAAAGCTACAGCATCATTCACTAAACTTGGCGCTGTTGTACAACTTCCAGGTGGCTGTGTCCCGTCCGCGCACGTCCGGCGTGCACACGCCGAGCTCCGAACCGGGACTGGCCGCCTCGGAGCTGTGGGACAGCGACTGGGAGGACGACCCGGACGAACTGTTCCTGTATAGACATCAGGTATACTATCATCAACGAACTTAGTTGATATCTGATAGACAATAGCTAGCTTATAAGGTGGGTGGTGAAATAAGTTCATTACCTTACTCTTCAGCATAAACACTAATTATATAACGCGTTAGAGGGGAATGATAAGTAAATAAAAAACAGAACAAGCGCGAGTCAAGGATTCTATCCAATTAGTGGGGCCTAAAAAATGAATATGATATGTATTGGAATATCACATCAAGCCCTTTCATCTGATACATCACTTGAACTACCGGCTTTAAAACTAAATTTTGCCTTTAAAGGTACAATTTTCCAGGTACTAGACCTTTAGATGTAGAGAGAGCTAGCTGTCAAATTTCATAATTCTAGGTCAAGCGAAATTATTCTAATAGTTATAATTCCCTTTATAGAAATGAAATACGTATATAAGTTAAAAATAGATTCAAATATCGAATCGACGCTATTAATAAGTGAATATATATATTTGGCATTCACCATAATTGAACGGTGTGGTCCTCTAATCCTATCAACAATAAATATAACTAAATATATAATAGTGTACAGAAATAGGTTTATAGTGACCCGCGAGCTGTTACGCACGTACGACCGCGACGACGACCGTCAATCATGTGCACGCGATACTTACTACTTGAAAACAAATTCTCATTCACGGTATGAACCTAACGATTTATAATAGTGGAAATAAATTAATTTAATTTATAATATATATACACACACACATATTGTAAGTATATATATACTTACAAAGACATTGTGTATATATATATACACAATGTCTTCCACGTTACTAATTATAACAAATTGATATATGCTCGTCTTACGATATTTTATTATTGACATTACAATTATAATTTTTCGAAATTTTACAGGGATAAATTATGATGATAAAGTTAGTTGTATTTTATTAGATCTGACTTTGGAAGACTCAGTTGGATAAGAAAAACGTGACTGTGCTGAAGACTAATAATGGATCACGGTGTAAAATTTTGCATTTGTGTAAAATTAAATTCTCTTATGATTTGGTGCTTCATATTTCTTATTCAAGTGTTGTGAACTAAACATTTTGACAATAGATGAGATTAGAGCGTTGCTCGTGTCTTTAATTTCACCCTAAAATAGTGTTGTCTCTTTTCACTTCCACCATATCGAATATATATAATATATAAGTAATAATTGTACATTTTTCGTTTTCTGCTTATCTTCTTTCTACTAATATATATCTAGTGTTTTATATACATGTTACTTGTAAAGCTGCTTTTGGATGTTTCTAAGTGTTATTAAGCATTCAATTTATTATAAAATATTCTAAAAACAGTGTAAATTGACATTACATAAATAATTATTATGGTATAACAAACCTTGATAAAAAATAGGTTCACAATTGGAAAGTGACATCAAAGTTGTGAGGCCGAGGTAGTTAAGCCAAGTATTGCTGCTTATTAGGCTTATGGGACAGTAACGCGTGTAACTCTACTCACACTCAACAAAATAAATAAATGATCCTCTGATTCATTTAGAAAATATTATACGACCGTTGCTACTTTTGCGCTGAGCACTTCTGTGTCGATAAATATGTTTTATTTCATTTAAAGCGGGAGTGAAAATATTCTTAGGTAATATAGCATATATAATAAGAGGATTATAAACAAATTTTCTGAAATTTATTGAAAAATTACAACAGATTGAGTGTGAATATGCCCGTAAAAATAGTTTCTACATTTTGACATTCTTATTTGAATTTTTTCCCTGAAAACTTGAAAAGCATGAGTACATTTTCATCAAGATTTGAAGATTTGTGAAGAGAGGTTTTAAGATTTCTGGGTTAAAAGTAGGTTAGCCCTTTACTGTTGGTGTAATTTAAGTGACACTTAAAACAGTCAGTATAAAGAAAGGAAACTTGACGTCTTATCTTTTTCCACTTCAGTTATATAACTTAAGATCCACTTTTATATTGATACACATTAGTTTCATCTATGGGTAAAAAAAATAGTGTACTAATGAAGTGCACTAAAATTAGTGTAGTGTAGACGATAATCATCATAATTACATGTATTATAATTTATTATACCTACATACTAGAGGGTGGAAATCATGCTGCTTTATATAGATTTGTAATATGATTGGTATGACACCAGTGAATGAAAGAACGCCATTTTTTATTTGTTTATAGAACTGTGGTTTGTGTATAGAATTTATTCTATAGATAAAGCTTGTATTTTTTTTTGTATACATACTCGAAGACTGTGAATGTTTGAATGTAGAGTACGATACAAATCGGGGCCGCTGGATGTTAGCTGTACAGATTTGATTTGAGAGTTAGTTCGTCAAAGTTAACCCGTCAAACGTACTGTAGTTTTATAACGTATCCTTGCAGCGTCGCCTGAGCGACCCGAGCGCGAACATCACAACGTTCGTGCGTGGCGGCTGGCGCGCGCGCGAGCGTTCGCACGACAAGAGCCGCTCCGAGAACGAGGGCCTCGACGTGCTGGGCGACGGCGAGGCGGAGGTCGAGGCCGGCGACCTCAGAGATGGTACTTGACTTGGGTTACTCCTTTTATAGCAAGTGCAACAAAACTCAAAATCGTATCTTGTCTTGTTAATTGATATTATTATGATTCATAGTGTCTAAGGTAAGCATGTGCGTAACGTATGTAATAGATTTGTAGTTATTTATTGTTGTGACTCTTTTTGCTGTGATGTGATGCAGAAACGTCACGCGTCATGTAAAGATATGTGTGTTTCTAAGGAAGAGAGCTATTAAGCTCGCGTATAATTGCTGTTTTGTTATTAAATGCTTCTATCCCTTCGAGCCTTGCTAGTTAGCTTTATAGGTCGCTGGAGGAAGCCCGCACGCCCTTAGGACACTGTCTTGTTACATACGAAGTAGTCTCTTACTGTTCTGTATGCTCAAATGCATCTTTTAACTAGATTTTGTATTACATTGAAATAGTAATTCGTCAACTTTAAACTTACTTTCATTAATAGTTCAATAGTCCAAGATTCAACGACTGTCAACAACAATATACCAGTCGTTCATGAACGTTAATCTCGGGACCACACTAACAGTAGTACTGGTGTCCTGTAGGGCGCCGGGCTCCCTCCATGCGCGACGTGTACCGGCGCGCGCCGCCCGACCTGTCCCCCGCCTGCCTGCACACCGTGTCGCCGCGCCGACGCCCCGCGCCACTCCGCGCGCCCGCGCCACCGCCTCTGCGCCCGCTGCCCGCCGCGCGCGCGCGCCCTCCCCGTCATCTGCGCGCGCCCCCGCCGCCCGCCGAATGCGCCTACTGCGAGCTCGCCTGTGACGCCACCCCTGGCCGCCCGCCGCGCGCCCCCCGTGCCCCAGTCCCCGCCGTCGACGGCCTCACCGTGCGCGGCGAGGAGGAGCTGCCGGCGGAGCGCGTGTTGTCAGCGGGCACGGGTGGGGCGCGCGGGGGTGGCGGGGCACGCTGGAGCGCGGGCGCGCGCGCGTACGTGACGCTGCCGCGGCGGCGCGGCGTGGCGGCCGAGCTGTTTCGTGATGCGCCGCTGCCGCCGCGGCGCACCACGCCCGATGGCACGGACGTGTACTACTGGTGCGACGTGCCGCGCCGGAAGCCGCGCGGTATGGTGACGAGAATGCGTGCTGATGCGTGCTAGTGCATGCTCACGGGCCAGTGACGTCTAACGGTGAGCGTTTGTCCACAGAGCTGGACGACGGCGCGTACAACCCGCTGTGGGCGATGCGCGGGTTCACGCAGACCTTCCACCTGTGGAAGGAGGGGCGGCGCGCGCAGTCGGCGCCGCTCAACGCATTCCTCACCTACGTCACTCTGCCCTGGTGGAGCATCGCCAAAGGTATACTGAAAGTAACATACATATACTAACGCCATGCTGTATTCCATATAGAGTTAGGGGTAAGCAGAAGAAAACTAGGACATTTTTATTTATTGAAAACCTGAAAACTCGATAAACGTAGACAAAAAAACAATACAGACGATCTCTAGATATTTTAAGTGGCAAATTGCCTGAGCAAGGTCTGAGCATATCAACAAAATCGGTGAGAAGCTTGAGAGCTACCCGTCCGGATCTCATCAGTTTTGGGCGCTGAAAGGCTTCGCAAATTTAGCCAGCCTTCGCTTCGCCATTCGCCATTACGGACCGGAAATGACATCTTGGTCCATAAGGTAAAAGAGAAAGCTTGGGCGCTCTCTTTACCTCGAACTCGACTTTGGATAAAGGAGGAACAACGCCGTCGACCATCCCGCGGTGTCAGAGCTCAATGCCTGACTTTAAGTTCAACCAAAAAGCTGTTAGACGAGCTCCGTCCTTTGGACATCCACAAGTCGAATGGGCCAGATGGCATCTCTCCTTAAGTGCCCCATTCATGTGCTCCTGAGCTGTCACCGGTGTCACTTCTCCCATACTCAGTCGGCGTAGTTCTAGATTCGTGGAAGAGAGCTCTCATCCACCCGATCCCAGAGAAAGGCGACAGTTTCGATCCGATATCGGTGTCGAGGTAAAGCGCGGCGTTGAGTTCTGCCACTCAACGCGCAATACCTCCAGAATTCGGCAGAAAGTGGGGAACGGAGTGTCTTAACACCGAGGTTCCCTCTGCCTACCCTGCTGTATGCGAGATACAGCGTGAAGCTGAATAATAATAATAAGTTGAATCTAGTATCATAGGGAGTGAGGGACTTGGTACTGGGATGAGGACAGTGTCGTTCTCGTCGCCGGCGCGTTTGGATTAGTCTTTTTACAGCGTCATCTGTACACTGGCTATAGTAGGTGCAGCAGCCACGACCGGGGATCCGCCGCCTTGAGGGTAACAAGCCGCCAAACTGGATGAAGTTGGCGATCCCGTTCAGTTCAGATGGAATTAAATAAACCTAGTGTTAAAACACTGTCCTTCAAACTGCCCATTAAAAAAAATAAATAAAATGTCTTATTAGCACTAGGATTGAATTGAGATAAATGATCGATTGACGCATTACAAATATAGATATTATATACTATTAATATGTAAAGTGATCGTAAACACAATTTGAAGAATAATTTATATTCACTTTGTTGTTCTGGGTGTTTCCCACTCTACACGCGATGTCTCGATTTTGGACGGCATATAGGAAAGGGAGTGTCCAAACACTAAGTTTACCAACCTGTTACATGAACAATACAAAAAACATATTGTGTAATATTTTCAAATATTTCCAGATATCCTGGACCACCGTGAGGAACCTATCCTGACTTTCTAAGAAGATTTTTTAGGACTGAAGTTACCTTTAAATGTCATATTTCACAACAAATGTATATTTTTAATACATTGATCTCTAAAGTGTGTTTTCAAGATATAATATTTTTAAATAATAATTTAAGTTATGTTTGATTTATTTATATGCGCAACTAGTCAATCGAATGTTATACGTTTTTGAAATAATATGATAAATGTATAAAGTTATTATTTAACAGCCAAAAACTACCGGATCCAGTTGATTTTTTTTTATGGTGCAGAGTCCATTTATCGAGGAAGGATTGCAATTATACCCACTGTACCTGTGGTCAGGTTCTTTCCATTGCGAATGGGAATCCCGAATGGGATTTGAACCCACGACCGTCGCGTTTAAAGTCACACGCTTGTGCGCCACGACGACCTCACATAAACTTCATCTGTATTTAATATCGACTAAGTATTATTAATAAGATAAAGACACACATTTTTAAATATAAAAAGAGTTTCGTTTAAATTATATTTGTTCTGGTTTTCGTAGGAATTTCAGAAAGCCCTTTCAAAGTGTCTCTCTGCGCGCCTTAAGTAACCTACAAATCATGTTTCAGTCACCCAGTAATTTTATTAACACCCATGTCAACGAATACAAAATAATTTATGAATTTAAATTGAAGCTCATATTCTAAGTACTTTATAAACAAAATATTTTATTTATTTATTTATAATATACTTAGAATGTGAGCTTGCGGGCTTATTTTATAGAATACTGTAATCCTTACTTTTCAGTAGTTATATACGTAGTGTGTGTTAATTTTCTTACAAATATGTATAATCTGCAAACTCGTTAATAGATGGTATCCGCGACCGCTTTATAATAAGTAAGTTACTTTAGTTATCTAACAAATTACATTTTCAGTTAAGTTTTTTTGTAATTTTAGTAGTAAATAAATATAAGTTATATTATAAAATATAGAAATGGCAAAAATAACGTCAGTTATTAGAAGTGTATCTTTTTAATTTGAATATTATTTATACGCAGTACACATTATGCTATACTTTACTTTTTAAAATATTGTTTTCTACTCCGATACCATTTCAAAGATATTGAAACAAGTCGTGCACACATATTACTTGTGCTGTATTTTCATACATTGAAAACGCACGTCTTCTTATTTATTGGTTAAGTGGCTATATAATATATATTATTTATAAACAATAAAAATTTTCACGTTTATAATTTCATTTCACAATGTTTATATATCTTCAAAATATATATTACATTTATTTGTACCATTTTATTTAAAAAAATATTATTAGATAAGTAAATTTTTGTGACAACCAGCGTCATCTATTGAAGATGGCGTAAACAAACGGAAAATACTAATTATGAACAATACAAATGATCTAGAAGTTTTAAAGATTATTTTCTAAATATGTATGTATAAAGTACGTGTTAATTGTTTTTTTACTTTCACATTTCTGACGTATTTATAAACCAGGCCTATTTACTTTCATAATTTATTTAGTACATTATATAACCTAAACTTGATGTTAAATTGCTTTCACTTTCACTGGTTTTAGAAGTATCAGCTGTTTACGACATTCTGACTGCAAGCGCGAAGGTTGTGAATGCGACCCCTCCTCTAAGGAACCACCACTTAACGCTTAAAAAACTTAAAAAAAAGAAGAAATGTAATGTAATAATTAAATTAAAATAGCAGGATTGTGTGAGTAAAGTAATGTTTTTTTATTGCCGAATGGACTACCATTATCCAACTATAATATATTTAACAAATGAAATTGTAACATATAATGAGTAAGACATGTTTGTGTGTATGATGTGTGTATGTAGTATTAGTGTCTAAGAAACATATTCTAGTCTGAAGTGCGCATTTATTTTTATCGTTTGATCAATAAAATAATACTCGAATTAGTCCTCTGTTTTATTTCTATTACCGTCACTTGTTTCTGTTCACTTGTCAGTAACGTGGTAGCTCATGCCTTGAGTAGAGTAGGGTGAAGTTTTCTTTTAAAAAAAGGAGGAAGTTGACAGTCGTTGATTCATTCTTGTGGTGTTTTTCGGAAAAAGAAATGACTAGTGTCAAGAATCTGCTACGTTATTCCTGCTTGCATTGACCCACAAAGAAGACCGCAGGTCCAGTAAGAGTCGTTTGCGATGACTAGAAAATGCGAAAACAGATGCTCGAGCATGGCTAACAACTGTGAACATGTATTTGGTGGGTCGAGAATGTCAGGGAAGTAATCTCATCCTTACACTTCGTAAAGCTATGAAGGTTTCAGCTTCTACTTGGCTTTCTCAAATTGCTTTTCTTAATACGAGTAATTGCGACTATTTTAAAGGCGAATCTTCACATTTTCAAATAGATTATTACTTCTCATATATCACGTTGTTTGATTTAGATTAAGATGGATTAGTGGCAGTGATCCTCGGTTTCAACGTTATTTAATACTCTTTGCAAAATGAGCCGCCAGCTACAATAAACGTTGTTTTCAAGAATGTTATAATAATGCAACAGATCTTAAGCTAGGCTAGCTAGGCACTACGCTATTTGTAGATGCTAGGTGGCAAATTTCACAAATCTATAATATAAAAAAAATTGTGTTTTGTTATTTTTATAAAAGAGACGGCAAACGGGCGCGCGGGTTACGGGTACGAGTGTTAACTATCTAGTCAGTAATATTGCTAATTTAAATAAATATTCCGTAAAAAAATTGTATGAATTGAAAATATATTATAGATCTTGTTAATTCTAGTTAACAATGGAGATTAATTATATGAAATGCGGTAAGAAGTCATTGAAAAGAAGATGGTGGCCAAAAATGAGTACATATCCTGTGTTCGCGGCAGTAGGCGGGCGTAAGGAGAACGGCGTGCGCACGCGTCTGTGTACTTCACTATCGGCTAATGAATAGGGTACCCAAGTTTTATTATTTTTTTATGTTATATAAATGGTTTTCACTGAGAAAAATAGATAAAATAATGGATAAACTGAATTTTAAGTGAATCATTATAATGTGTAGATAAAGAAAACAACACCTGTTGGATTTGGTGTACAGGGTAATATAAAAAGCAATGTTTTTATGTTCTCCGATCTACGTAGGGAATTTGAAGTGGGGAACGGGTGCGGGACACAGCGTGGGCACAGCACGCGCGCGGCCGGAAGCGGGCAGTTGCGGGCGCGCTGTCTTCGCCTCATTACCGGGACCCGCGGGACCCGCGCCGCTCGGTGAGTGCTGCTTAGATCTCTCTAAACGACCGCTTTAAACAAATAATAATGTCTTTCTAAATTCAGTTTGTTTTAATTGCTAACCTTCATTCCTTATATTCGTTCAAAAATTACAATTTAAGTGACAAACCTTTTTTCTTGTTAAACTTTTATTAAAAATAAATATTGTGGTAATCATGAATTTAAGCAAAAGTATAAAACATCGCACATACCAGATCGCAGATTGCCGGTCTATTAACATTTTTGTCGTTAGTCTATGAAGCAAAAGCTGGTTTTACACACAATTACCTAGCACAAAATTATTATATTGGTATGTCTATTAAAAGCAACAAATCAATCAAGCAACATCGAAAATCAACAGTTTATTAAGAAATTATTAAACTTTTCCAACATACGACTTATACACATAAATTACGTATATAAAATAAATATTCTTAGGTTTTTTGTATTTGGTTTTTTAGGTTTTTTACATTGTATTTTCTTAGCTTGCATAAAATAATAATCGCAGTTTATAGTCCTGTTAATTGCGAATCCGTACAACTGAGAGCCGGATAAGCGCGGCGTCACTGGCTGACCCAGTTACCTGCATGCCACATGTCACCCGACTCGATTATCTAGTGCAGCCTTGACCTGCGTCCTGACGTCACTCTTACATACAGTTAAATATTAGGGTGGGTCCTGACCGCCCCGCCCGCCCTAGCCGCCATACGACCACAATGTAAATTGTAAAGTACAAAAATTATACCTATAAATATATCTTTATACCCACGAGTATATATCTTTGCGCATAGAACAAAGAGTTCTTTCTTTTCTTTTCGTTCTAAATGAGCCTGAGCTGAGCATACACGATGCTCCACGAGCTGCTAGTGAACAAGGATTGTAAGACGCGCACGCACAGCCGTAACCGCTGTGGGTAGAAATGTGAAAATTGGACAGATATTTATTTACGTAATCTGGACATCCAATAAGAAGGAATTTTGAAAAAAAATTACTCTAAAGGGGTGAAGTAGGGGTTGAAAGTTTGTATTGATTTTTTTTTTAATCAGCAGCGATTTTTATAAAAATTGAAATTCAGAACCATTTAATTGAAAACGTGTTTCATGGTTTCTTTAGAATTCACCCCTAAGGGTGTAAATAAGTAGGCGAAGCTGCACGTGTTCCCCAGTGTCCATACTCGTATGTTATATCTTCTTTTATTTATTATTTAAAAAAAACATAGTTTTTTTCCTTATGGATTGTCTTCTATGAACTGTATAATAGCTAAGAAGAATAGTTGAATTTGTTATAAAAGTAATATCTATATGATAAATACTATGGCAATAAATCGAATATCGATGTCGATGTTGTACAAATTTAAAATATGAGGGCGAGCTTCAAGAGAGCTTTGAGTAAGTAGTGCGAGTGTTTGTGCAGACTGTGGTCACTGTGGAGCACGATATTCGGGAGCAGCGGCGCTTGGCCTCGTGACATCTGACCCCTTATCAGCCCCTTATCAGCCACGCGCCGCACTCCGCCTGCCGTCCTCACTACATTCGCATTGCGGTAAGCTCATTGTTGATTCATTAATATAAAAAAAATCATTATTTTATTTCTGAAGACTAGTCCTATTAAATACTATTGTGTATAGATAGACCTCCCTTGACTGGTTTTGTTATTATCACTATTATACACACTATATTATTATTTAAAATGATATTTGTTCAGTTGGTTTCTAGAATTCCTTAAATTTGCGGACATTAGAATTTGAAATAATTTGAATCAGTTCAAGTTTATCTGCACCTTAAAATAAACATATTTTTTGCAGCATGCGGGGATAAGGTAAAATGTGGATATTACTGGCGCTATTAGCGTCGAGTGCGCTCGCCTGCGATCTGATCCCGGGGGACGACGCCGGGGACAAGTCTCCGGGAGATAACTTCTACAGGCTGATCATTAACGGAGAAGTGGAGAGATATGCACCTGAACAGCGATACGTTGGTAAGCCTTCCTTGCCAGTGACTAAATTATAATTCTTATTTAATTCGGTAAATTTTTTGGACAAAGGTATACTATCTGAATTCTAATTAAACTAATTGTTTCGAAGGTATAAAAAACAAAAGAGATGATATTTGGTATATCGCTTTATATCCTCAATATTTCTAAATCACAACTTATATGGAAATTGTATATGTATTTATTTTTAAAGTAATATTAACATCACCATCACATAAGCAGCCATTACTGTTTATTTATGTGCGTCCAGTATATGCTGGAGTCACGCCTCGGGCGGTGACATCATAAAAATACTAAGCATCGTCAGTGCGAAATAACAGATGTTTGTAATGAAATATTGTATTTCGTTTACGAGAACTTAATCACACACGCAGCATATCACGCGTTGAGGACATCCGCAACGGCAACACTGTGGCGGTCTCCGTTCGCTGCGGCATATTCTCTGCAGATAAGAAAATAAAGTAGCCACAACCTAAATTTAATAAATTAATACTTCCATTTATTATGCTCTTTCTTTCAATAATGTGAATTGTAAAACTTTCATAAATAAAATTGGTCACGAAATGCATTTTTCTTGCAGTAACACTCGTCGGGTCCCGCACACACAATATAGTCCAACAGTTTACAAGGTTTCAAATAAAGGCCGACCCCCTGAACCCCGCGGAGCCCCGCACCCCTCGCAAGCAGGGGCAGTTCCAGCTGTTTGCAGACACCCTGACCAAGTTCGATGAGGAATGCACTAATTCGGTCATAGAAGCTGATGACTTGCCTAAGACTGAAGTGCAGGTCATGTGGAAAGCTCCTCCTGCTGGATCTGGATGCGTCTTGCTCAAGTAAAGTCGGTTTCATGGATTTAATAAAGTTAATTTTGTATTTGAATTTTCAATTCCTACTATTAGTTATCACATTCTCTGGTTGCTATATACCACAATATAATACGACAAGGAAAAATCAGAAGATTTTGACAGTTCTTTAGGATTATTATTTTCATTTTGTGTGTGAGGCTGTACAGGAATCTTAGCTTAGAGCAACTTTTTATGTCTTTGTCTCCACCTTAAAGGCCGGCAACGCACCTGTAGCTCGTCTGGTATTGCATGGGGTCGTGGGCGGCGGTGATCACTTACCATCAAGTGACCCGAACGTTCATGGCAATATTATTAAAGATAGAATTGAATTAAAATCAAAGTTTGAATAGGTATACCTACAAATTACACAAATGAAATTATTTAACCGAATTAATCGAGTATATTTAGTGTTATCAGCTTGACGCTGTATCCCACAGATAGCAGGGTAGGTCCGTGGTTATGGGTAGAATGAGCTGACTGTATCTTGCTCTCTAGTCAGCTCATCCTGCAAGAATCCAGGATAGATCATGAGATAATTAAGAAATTGTTGGCAGTGGTTTGATATAATTATAATGGCAGCTCAGTCTACCCGTGACCACGGATTACTGCAAAGTGTTCAAAACGTTGGCTTTACAAAAATTAACAATATTAAATATACGCGATACGAAATCTTGTTAAATAGCTTAATTTGAACACAATGAATGAAATGAAGTGAACTGACACTAGTCACACGCACAGGGCGATGGTGTTCGAGAATACGAGTCGCTGGTTCGCGGAGGACGGGCAGCTGTCGCGGCGCGTGTGCGAGGACACCGCACGCTCCGCACCTGACTGCTGCGCCTGCGACGACGCCAGATACAAGGTGCGTAGTCGAGCTGGAGCTGCGACGTCACCGGACAACTTCGAAAGCCCCCCACTCTCATATTATGTCCTCCTACGTCGTTTGTAGGTGGTGTTCTCCGGCCTGTGGTCGCCGCAGACGCACCCGAAGGAATTCCCCACAGCTGCTCTGTGGCTGACGCACTTCTCGGACGTGATCGCCGCTACGCACCGCAAGGACTTCTCCTTCTGGGGGGAAGGAGAGATTGCCACGGACGGCTTCAGGTCGGTATTGTTAAGTTTCGTCCTGTTTTGACATTTGTATAATTTTAGATATATTTCGCAAAAAGTCATGCAGAGTTCATAGGTCTTTCTATCCATTTTGACTGATAGCTTTCACAGTAAGTATAGACATTTTGACCATTTATTAAATGGACGTCATTGTGTTATCGGCACAATTAGTTCTATCGGCCTTTACGCAAAAGTTAATAGGTTTCCTTAGTAAAAATGGGTAAGTATCTCTCATATACATACAAATAACAAGTGATATGGTACATTGGCGTCAGGTCGTTGGCGGAGTGGGGCTCGGTGGGGCTGTTGGAGCGCGAGCTGCGCCAGCGCGGCGCGGCGCTGCGCTCCATCGTGAAGGCAGGCGGACTGTGGCACCCGCGCCTCAACGGCAACACCAGCGCCGCCTTCACGGCCGACCGCCGGCGTCCCTACCTGTCGCTCGCCTCCATGTTCGGTAACACCTCCATATAAAAGGTTTAGGTACCACATTAGTCCATATAACCCGTGTCTTGAGAGTGTCACTTACGTGTCAAAGTTGGCTGCGGCAATTAAACCAAGGCGCTTTTACTTGCCTCTACGTCTTCCGATGTTACTTGATAGAGAAATCAACCTAAGTGCCTAAAAAATTCATATGAACATTCGAATATAATAATGAATATCAATACACGAAAAAGATTTAACTTAGAGCGTGTGTGTCGCAGGGCCGTCCCCGGACTGGGTGGTGGGAGTCAACGGGCTGAACCTCTGCAACCAGGACTGCACGTGGGTGGAGCAGAAGGTGGTGGACCTGTACCCGTATGACGCTGGAACTGATAGCGGAATATCTTATATGGTAACCATTTTGCTTCTACGACTAGTTTGTTCCTTGCATTTATAGAATTGATAGTATAGTATGAATTTAGTAATTAAGATTATTTATTACTAAAATATAAACATACATTTTTTAAATTAAACAATATCCGTGTGCTCACATTCGCTTGTGCCTTTTATAAGATAATGTATTGAAAAAAAAATGATTTACCTACATATTAATGCGTAAAATAAAATATTTAAAATACAGTTTTTACTTGATGGATAAGTGAGACCTCGGTTGATCTTCGAAAACACAGTATCAAAGATACTGGAGGAAAGTCACGTAAAAAGTATGAGGACTCCTCGGCAGGCATGTATGAGGAGGTTGAAGGCAGTGGACGCAGCGAGAGAAGTAAGTAGAGACCGTAACGTGTGGCGCTTCGATCTCGCTGACTACCCCGCTAGGGATAAAGCGTAAGCGTAAAGTAGTGATTTTTTTCCTTTTTTAATTTGTATTTATAATTTTTAAACACCTTCTTCACTCCAGTCTCCAAACTCAGAAACGATCCCTCGTGAAAAAATGTACCGCATAACCACCATGTATCCGGAGGACCCTCGAGCACCCTTCTACAACCCTGACAAGAAGGAAATGAATCCCATGGCACGTCTGTACCTCACCAGAGACAAACTAATACCTCGCGCCTGCGATGAGGAGACCCTGCAGTCGATGGTGCTGGAGGAAACGGAAAATACAGAATCTGTTAATCGCCGTGAGTTGTGTTAATTTTTATTGTTTTTGGGCAATACGGAACGGTTTAACTATATCTATAAGTAAAAATAAAATTGAAGTTTCTCTGTAGTTCAACATAGGTAGCTGTGTTTTTTCAAGTTATGAACTTGTTATTTATACGATACTAAACACAAACAATAGCTTTCATGCAAAAGAGTAAACTCGCAAATATATAATATGTGACCACAGCGGAGTGCGCCACCACCGCGTGGTCGTCGTGGTCGGCGTGCTCGGTGACGTGCGGCAAGGGGCTGCGCATGCGCACGCGCGAGTACAACGCGCCGCAAAAGGCCGCCATGTTGGCGTGCGACCGCCAGCTCGTGGCCAAGGAGATGTGCGTGGCCGCCGTCGCGGAATGCGAGTTAGTTGCTGATTGCCTTTTATATCATTTAAATAAATACCTATCAAACAATTACAACACACACTGATTACAATAAAGCGTACATACAATAAGATGTACATACTCGTATATCTTACGACCAGCGTCTTGTTTACTTTGCGGTGGAGGACATTGAAAACGGGTCTATAAATATTAGTGTCCTCGTGCGACAGCGACATTGATTACAAATAGTAAACATTCATCCAAATCTGTTATTTATTGACGAAATCATTTTTTTTATATAGCGCTTATATTTTAATTAAGTAAAATAATCTTCATTACGTTAATTACCTAACGTATAGATCGAAACGATAGCTTATATAGATGAAATATCTTATATGCGAGACTAAATACTTAATTAAAAGTAGTTTCATTTAGGTCTCCTTTTTTTCTCTATTTTCCAGTGGAATGAACGAAATGTGTAATCTGCATGCTCACTTCGTTTTTTCCGCTTAATACAAAGAACACAAATTTAATAACAATAATGAAGCACTGTTCTAATCTTGTACGACTGCAGAGGCGACTCGGCCAACTTGGCGTCCCCGGACGAGGATGGCCCCGCCGGCGCCGTCACCGACGCAGGCGGCTTCTGCGAGACCTCCGCGTGGGGCGAATGGACTGAGTGCTCCGTCACGTGCGGCGTGGGTTTCAGCACCCGGCGGAGGCACTTCCTCAACCAGATGGGATTCAAGAAGTGCCCGCTCGTTGCTATTGGTAAGGTACTTCAATGCAGCTGGATAGGCAGTGTTAAGACGCTCCGTTCTCCACGCTCCACCCTGGTTTCCGAATAACACTAACACTATAGAGTTTCCGAGTTTATGAATTACCAGATCAAGGAAATGAAAGTAATTAATTCCCCGAGTATTTATAACATTAAAGTTATGATTATGAGACGATTGACGTGCTGCAACCGACTGAACCAAGGACATAGGTAGGGTAGGTAGGGTAAGAAGGTAGGTAGCCTGAACAAACGAGTGTCCGGGAACCATCTGCTTATTTTATATAACGCACATACTACCATTTCATTTAAATTACAATCGTAAAAAGATTTAAACACTACATACAGAGGATACGCGCAAGTGCATGGAGCCAGCGTGCACGGAGGCGGAGCTGGAGGCGGAGGCGGGCGATCCGCAGTGCCCCGCCACGCCGTGGTCCGCGTGGTCGCCGTGCTCCGCCACGTGCGGCCGCGGCGTCAGGTTCCGTACGCGCCTGCTGCTGGTGCCGGCCGACCGCGCGCCCGACTGCGCCGCGCGCGTCGAGCTCATGCAGCAGCAGCCGTGCACGGAGAGGGAGGATTGCACGTTGGATATGATGACGACGAAACGTGAGTACATGTGTGCTAATAGACGATTAATACTCAATTTCTTATAATGTTTTTGTTTGCTTAAATTATTTTAATTTTCTTAAAAGTTTTCCATTAAATGTGAAGTTATAAACTATCCGAAAATAATGAATATGATATCTCGCAAATTTGATCGTTTCTCGACTAGTGTTAAAATGACATAGTTTTGAGGCCGGTCGTAGCGCAGTGGTACAAAATGTGCTGCACAATCGACTGGTTGTGGGTTCGATTCCCACTCGAGGAAAGAAAATATTTATTTATGTTTTCATTTCTTCGCTCTGGTGAAGTCAGCCGTGTGGTCCCGGCTTAGAATAGGATCACCCTGGTACTGTCGGTGTCGAGGCGACTAAAGTACGTGTGGTAGAGTCACGTCGCCAGTAATGGCAACACGCATGGGCAGACTCGACCGGCTCGAACTCGACTCGAAGTAGTGGCTCTTGCCACTGCGTTTCGCATTAGGTAATGCCGGGCCCCGGTGCCCTTCATCTCCACCTGAAAGGCTGGCAACGCACCTGTAGCACCTCTGGCGTTGCATGGGGTCGTGGGCGGCGGTTATCACTTACCATCAGGTGACCCGAACGCTCGTTTGCCTTGTCCTCACCCATAAAAAGAAAAAAAACCTACTGTGTAAGATTTTATTTATCGAGTCTGTGGACCAGGTATTCACAAAAATCTTACAACCTACGCCTCGTTTCTGTAGTGCGCCTCTTCTTCAAAATTAAATTAAATAAAACACTGCCGCACTGCCCGCAGGTATCTGCATGGAGGAGCCGCAGCAAGGCCCGTGCCGCGGCGTGTACCGTCGTTGGGCCTTCGCGGCCGCCAAGGGCATGTGTGTGCCCTTCACCTACGGCGGCTGTCGCGGCTCCCGCAACAACTTCCTCTCGCAGGACGACTGCCTCGCCACCTGCTCCTCAGTACTCGGTGAGTCACAATGATTGTAAGCGAGAAAGAACGTGGACGACGAGACGATGATCGAACCGGATAATAAATGATCTCTACCTGTTATTAATCTTATAGAAAATATGTAAAGATAACAATATGTGTAATAAAAATAATGTTGTTGTTGTTTGTGTGCACTCATTGCTGTTGGTTTCATTTATTTACATATATTTACGTAGCTTATATACATTCTTACGACAACATTTAGTTGAAAACATTTGTCGCAGATTTTAAAAGTGAAAAACGACTGAGAAAAAACACGCGGCTTCGACGCCTAAGACTAACGAAAAAGTCCTAATACTTGATAGCATTTAACTTAGTTTTAGCCGTGTGTTCCCGGCTTAGAATGGGATCACCCTGGTACTGTCGGTGTCGTAAGAGGCGACTAAAGTACGTGTGGTAGAGTCACGTCGCCAGTAATGGCAACACACATGGGCAGACTCGACCGGATTAATACCACCCCCGGCATTTAAAACCGGCGTGAAGTGGTGGCTCTTGCCACTGTGTTTCGCATTAGGTAATGCTGGGCCCCGGTGCCCAACATCCTCCACCTTAAAGGCCGGCAACGCACCTGTAGCTCCCCTGGTGTTGCATGGGGTCGTGGGCGGCGGTGATCACTTACCATCAGGTGACCCGAACGCTCGTTTGCCTTGTCCTCTCCCATAAAAAAAAAACTTAATTTAAATATTTATTTTTTACTTTTTATCGTTTGTAAACATTCAAAAAGTCCGTTTCCTTATTGTTGTCCTCGAGTGTTGCTTCTTGATCGTTAGATAAACGAGACCGAAAAGAGAACGAAAAGTAAAACGTAACCAACGTCGTGTGCAGGCGCCGTCGTGGTACTGAAGTAAGCTACTTCAGTCAGTTGGACAACTGTCATGATCGGCCATTTATATAATCAATATATTTAAAATAAGCTCATATTTGTGTCTCGTAAGCGAATGTCTAAAGCGAGGTTATATTTACGCTTTCATATTGAATTAGTTTTGTTTTAACGAGCTTCTTCATTTATCACATGATTTATAAAAACCAAAGCTTTTTATTTAACCTAAAATATCCATTCACAAATAAGCAAATACATAGCAAATATGAAATATCATACCAACAAAAGTATGTTAGATTAGCTGCGAGTAGCTCGTGCCGATGTTATCATCGACACTTGCTAAGGTGTTGGTAGGCGAATGTCGACGTGCTAGCTTTTGGTATGGGGCCATTACACCTGCCATACCTAAGTTAAGTAAGGTATTTTATCACTACATGGATCTCTCCTGCTTGGGCTACGAAGTGTCTGTTCGGCATTTTCCGTCTAATTAATGAGTCAGCAAATTGATTGGCAGACTTCAACAAACACGCATTAATTTCTAATTGAAATAGGAAAGATTTTTTTAAAATTCTTACAACATTCTTCCTCAACATTCTCGCAACACAAAAATATAACATTAATTGTATTACAGGCGTACTTACAGGCGTAAAAACAATTTATATATAAATAAAAAAGTAGTTACTATTTGTACAAACACCTCATGTCACCTATCAATCGTCCTTGACCATTTCTATATAGAATTAAATTAAAAAGATTCATTATTACACGTCATTGAATGGTGACAGATTTAAAAACCAGATATTAAATATATGTTACTACTTTTTATGTTATTTTTTGCAGACAAAGTAATTTGTGTATCATAACGTGTAGACATTAGGAGAACTCTATGTAAAATATTTATTTTTTATCTTCCTACGTTTTCTGACTCTATGCTACTTACTGCGTTAAGTGACGGGACGCAACTCCGCAAGTAGACTCAATCTCAGTTATTAAAATAATTTTATTGTAAGTAAAACTCAAAAATAATGCTTTCTTTTCTCTTTGGGACTTAATATTTTGAGTAATGGTTGGTTTGAGTAGAAATTCTTTAATTCTGTTTTGATGTCACTGTCACTTTCGTCAAGGAGAATACAAAATGAGTTGACACAAGTCGGAATCAGCCAACGACTGATTCTATTACATCTACAATAAAAGTTCATAATATTTATAAAGTATCACTTTTTAACTTGACTCTATAGACATGTTGACCTCTCTCCTTTTTTTTTTTTTATTATGTTAATTATATATATAATTAACGTAACTTCTATACAGCCTTTATTAGATTTTCAGAGAAATATTTAAAAGAAACTATATAATAATTAGCAATATGTTCTCAATATTTATTTGGTATCTTGATTATATGAAACTTGAACATCGCCGATAATATCTGTTCGCCGTCGTGGTCTTTGCGAAGTCAGTGATGTCATTGTATGACCTAGCTTGAGAATCACCACACCCCACGTTAGGTAGCTACTTTACACCTAAAAAAATATTTTAAATTAAACAAATTGTAAAAATACACTGTACGCTGTACAGGTATGTATATGTTAGTTCCAATGACACGAATGAGGCCGTCGTGGCCTTTTGGATTTTAAGAAAGTTTTTGATTATTTTCTGTAAAAACGTCATGTTTCTTCGCCGCATCTTCAACACTTCAATCACTGCTTTTCGTCGAAATTGAGCCGGTATACAAGGACTGTCTCTAGATTTTTTTTCTATAATCCAGGAGGAGCTGTTCCTGGGGTACTACCAGGTGCACCAGCCTCACCGGTAGCTTCATCCAACTACGCTGGGCCCAGCATTAGTTCCGTCGTGCCTGCTTTGACTGGTAAGTGTATGTGTGTATATACGACTGTAATATATTATAATACAGTGAAAAACTATTTAAATAAATTATTTATCTTCTAAAGAAACATCGTCGTCCTGTGTCTCGTTAATAATGCTAATTACGGCTCTAATACGTGTTGCACTCACCTCATTGATATAAATGTATGATTGAGACTACATTGATATATACATTTATAGTTTTTGGTTAAAAACTTTTAAATCTTATTATTTTAATATTATTGAGCAGTATATTTAAGAAAATTGGTTAAGGTGGTGTATGATCTAGTGCCAGCAGTTTGAGGAGGTGAAGACGAGTCTAAGATTCGTCCACGATTATGATTATGATCATTATGACTGATTTTAATGGGCGTAAGAAAATTTTGATATTTGGTCGGAACAGCTGTACCGTTTTTTAAGACTTCTTTTTTACTTTTTACTATAAGATGGATAGGTCAATTTTCCATACATACACATAATTAAGTTGTATTTAATATATATTAGTACAGTTCAAGCGAGCGAAGCCGCGCTCGATCACGCTGCATTTCTTGAGTTTCATATAGTTTACGACCGCACTGGTTCTCTGACGTTACTGCTTCTGACCTGAGAAGAACATATGCGACCATTTTTTTAAAGAATAATCTCCGTATTGTCTATGATCAACAACAGGAGTGCAGCAGGCGCAGGGGGGCGAGTGCGTGCTGTCGGGCTGGAGCGCGTGGTCGGCGTGCAGCGCCACGTGCGGCGTCGGCTACCAGGAGCGCAGCCGCACCGTGCTGGTACAACTTTGGATACTTTTGATAGCTTTGATAGCTTTTCTTGAACTCACGCTGGGTTTCTATATTTTGTGCGCAGGCAGAGGAACTATTCAATTTTTTTAAAGGACGCGACGCCTCGCTTTGTTGTATTACGAGAGCAAGCCGGGATAGGTAACAACAGCTCATTCTCCGAACGCGTTCAAGTGAAACGCAAACGACGCTTTCATACAATCGGACACTATCCCACGACGGTATATGGCCATTAAATTTCTTCATATTCCCTTAATAATTCCTAAAACCCTCTCTTTAGTGAGTGCGGCGCTCCCCTACACATTTTGCAAGGTTATGAGTATAGTATAGGCGGTGCACCAAAAATGAAATTTCTTCAACTACAAAGAGTACAGAGATCTTTGTTAAAAGTAATGTTTTTTAAGCCGTTTAGATTCTCCACTGAGAGCCGGTCGAAAGCTATATATATATCTGTACTACAAAGTACTTTAAAAGTGCATAGAGTCACCACTTTCTCAAGTAACTCGAAACATCATAATAAAAGAAGAAATGTGACGGCATAATATATACCTCCAATGAGAACAAAATTTGGAAATAGCCAATTTACAAATCAAATTAGATTTTTATATAATAGAAGAAGTTATTTAAAGTATGTTATAAACTTGTAATAGTCGCAGTCTATCTCTGTTCGGGAGTTCGGGTTTTAATAATAAAACCGTCCAACAAATAGCGCGACAATCAGTACCCGCGACGCGACTGTAGTCATCCGTTCAAACTGAACTGAATATTTATTTGTCTTCCAAAGTGTTATATAATATAATATAAAATAAAACCAGCTTTTTAGATATAATTTACATAATATTAGATTAATACACAAACGTCTGTGTACTATATTTATTATTCCATATTCTTCATCATCTTTATTAGTCAAGCTACGTTAAAATGTCAGAAGTGTCAGTTCTGGTCACGGTATCACTGCATTGGCTCAGACGATATTTTACAAAGATACAACTTCCTGCTAAGTACTGATACAAACCAGCAGACACCGGCCATTAAAATTGGCTAATAAATAACATATATTGATATCGTATTATAAATACATTCTGATGGTAACAAGAGTAATAGCTGAAGCTTAAGGTGCTCTGGTGACGTCAGCAAAGTACTCTACAGTCCAGGTACCCCGTGGAAGCATATACCATATTGTTTCATAGGGAATTCATCATTAATTTTTTCTGGATAATACTGACATTGAACTAGTGGGTTCAACGATCTTGTGACGTGTGGAGGTTTCGTTACCTCTAAATTCTTAAATTAAATATTTTTTATAGTTTTTTATATTTTCAATATAATATAAAACTTAAATAAGTCGAAGTTTTTACAGAACTGATGCCCATTTTAATTTAGACTTAAAGATATTATAGTGGAAATTTCAATCCAATTAACTGTAAAAACGTAGGTGGTGGCCGTGACCGCAGACCGGGCGCGACGGGCGCCGAGTGTATAAACTTATTAAGTCATATTTAAAAGTTTCTCGGGGAGTGTAGATGAACTGAACGTTTAGAAGTCGTTCTCGTCGTAGGGCGAGAATAGACTCCACGTGGTACAGCGGACAGGTAGCAATAAACAGACACGCTGATGTCATTACATCAGAAATGCCACTTATGTTGTACAACTCAAGCTATTTATAGTAGGTTTTTTAATATGGATATCACGAGACTTGTCTATTGTAATTGAGTCAAAGTTTACGCGGGTAACCGTCACTATCACAATGTAATTTACAATCACACCATGTTTGCTAAATTTACTGATATTTTTTTATAATTTTAAACGACCATGTTACTTTTTCTATTTTCACTATTTACTATGAGTATGAACTGCTCTAAATATTTATGTATTATAGCTAATGTAATAAATGGAATGCTACCAGGGAGGGCCATAGAGTTTGTATGTTTATTATTTTGATGTATTTCGTATTTATTGTAAAACGTGCGAGAAGCTCTTTGATTATTATCAGTAACAAATAACACAGTTGCGGGACTTGACAACGACCCAATTGTCAATATAGAAAAACTTTATTTATATTTTCGTCCCAATAATAACTCGAATACGTTACCCGCCTGCGAGTTCGAAACTGAGTTCGATATGTGCAAGGTCGGTTCTGTTGGGAGATTACGCGCCGCTACAACTGTTCTAATATCATTATGATTTCGTTCAATTAAATAATAATTGGTAGCTCCATGTGGGTGGAGTGGTCAGTGAGGAGTGCTGATTGCGGGAGGTGAAGGTCAACGTCATTATTAGGGGAATATTTGACCTTTGTAATTCAGTTTAGAAGCGGCTAACCGTATGACGGAAAGTGCAGAATGGAATGTATTTTAGCTAAAATGAGAAAATTGTCTGTTCTGTGGGTTTTGAAAAACAAATTTAAAAAATACATAAATATATACCAAAACCGTTTATTTTATTATATTATAAGCCAGATATGGCATAGTATGGCCATTTTCCGCAAAATTTTGTGGGCAGTGAAATCAAACCCATAACCTGTCGCGCTTACAGTCGCAGGCTTATATGGACGAGTTGTATGATTAGACGTTTAATTTTTGAATAAAATGTAACATTTCCAGAAGGCGGCGGGCGAGGGCGCGTCGCCGTGCCCCGCGCGCCTGTCGCGGCGCCGGCGCTGCTCGCGCGCGTGCTAGACTACCACTGACCTCGCGGATGCACTTGCACTGTAGATAGGTAATACTAATGTAACAATAGATGACAACAAAAAGTCAAACTCATTCGCAATAGTCCCGCAATAAGTCTACATTAGATTCTCTTCTTTTACTTTGAAGCCAAACTATTCTAATTGTTTCTTACATATTAATCATATTTTTTTTATTTTAGTTATGAATGGTTTAGTGAGCAGTGACTGTAACATAACGCCGTGTCTACTTACTCGTAAAACTCATTTTTTATATTATTTTTATTCTTAAATAAATATTACTGCAACAGGATGTGTTTTTATTTAACCTTATATTTATATTGAATATTTAATGACAATATCGAATGTTTTCTGCATAAGGAAAGTAAGAATTGTTTTAAAATGTGCAGTATTATTATATTTACTTGTTCCAGGTCTTTTAAATGCAATAAAACCAATTACTAAATATTAAGTAGAAATAGCAGCAAATGAAATGATCTGAATGAATTTATGCCGAGGCGCCGCGGGTTAGCTACTAATTGTTAGCACATTGGATACTACAACATACAGCTAAAAAAAAAAGTGAGTCTTTGATAGTAAATATTAATGGAAATACCAAACGGATCAACGCAATCACGCTGCAATTCTTACAGAGAGCGGACCGTGTTTGCAGGTGCGTGTTTTAGAGTAATGCTGTAGTCTGCTGAGAGGGCTAAGATGCAAGAGTTAGAACACTCCGTTTTCCACGTTCCATCCAATGATTAATATTGATTGGGTATTTTTTAAAATCATAACGTACTCGTAATAATTTTTGTTAATGACATACGTTACATGGAACACATAAACTGCAGTGGGACTGGCAGAAGAATCACCATTTCTAAATCCTTCACCTTTTCAAACTCGAAGGTTTTTTTCTTATTACTGTATTTTTATAATCTTTACTCCTGAATGACTTCGAACCCAAAACTCCATCGTTAGATGAATCTACTGTTAGCTACAAATAAACCACCGTGCACTAGAAAATGCGATAAATAATACTTTTAAAGGATCTCTAACAAAATGTGATTATAGTGTATACAGTCTATGACTACGTAAAGCCTGTAGGCACTTCAAAACCTCCGAACTATGTTAATAAAATGTTATAGTATTTGAACGTCTACTTAATTACAGTCGGTGGTCACGTCGTGACAGCTTTTAACAAACTTTTGAACAAATATTGATATCGAAATACGAAATACTCAGTACGATCTATATCCAGTAGCCTTGTCCTAAAAACGCAAACATTTATGAAGAAGAAGAAAGTTGAAAGGACCGCTTGTTGCGGCGCACAGCTCCGCCAGCTCTACTGGCGCGTACTTATGGTCATTACTTTACTTATGATCATGTTCATTTTGTAATCCAAGCCTTTTTTTCAATTAGTTTGAACTGGACAGCATTGGTCTGTTGTAAAAAAAAAAGCAATTAACTATGAAAACATTTACAGTTATGTCGAAATAAAAAAAATATTAATGCAAAGTCCGTATTATAGAAACAATGCTACTGTAACATTACCTATAATACATAATTATAAAAATGAGGCATTTCCGTCAATGTCAATTACTAGGAACATAATAGTCAGTAATGAATGATCAGATCTGCCTCCATCTGCCGGAAGTGCTCTCGTGCTGCCTTATGCTGCAAACAATACGCGCCATTGTGCTAACAATGCCCCTTCAAATATCAGTCTGAAGAGCTCTCAATAGCGCTTAGCAGCGCCATTACCGTTACGAATTGGGAAACTGCGTTTAATGAATTTAATCCCGGCCTTTGTCGGTATTATGTGACGACCTCTCCTTCTGCTTCCTGGCCGCTAGTCGCCCAAGCTGGGTCTCCTCTGGGAAACCAGGGGTCTCGCCTGGCTGGGCTGATCCTTAGAGTTGTACATAGCTCCTCCCATCCTAATCCCCTACTTCCCCAGTCCTAACGGACTCGACCCCAATAACGCGCCCATAACTATGGACGGGGTTTGTTCACAACGGTCAGAGGGCTTAGCCTTTGCACGGTTGCCCCTCTTCCGCAGAGGGTTGAGAGAAGAATTCCTGTAGAACAATCGGGGCAACTGCTTGTAAGGCAACGGCTCTAATCGGAAGAAAGATAGAAACATATAGACGGTATGTGTCTTTATCTTGATTTTTTTAAAAACTTTAACCGCATCCGATGCCTAACAATAGTATTATTTTATGAACTTCACGCATGGTAGCAACAGCGGACACTAATTGGGCATTTTGGCTGATCAGATATATATTTATCTAAGATCTAACAGGATAGTTTCTATATGTCTGATTATATGTACCGCACAAACAAACTAAAGTCATACTCAACACTTGTATTATTTAAGTGAAAAAATGTGACTTGAAATGTATGTAGTTATAATTTATAAAGATTTATCTATTCAATAATGTTTCAAAGGGCGACATTTTAAAACGGCCATGTAAACAAACGGTTTCATGACCAGACGAGGTCGAGATGCAAAAACTAGAGACTAAAAAGGATAGTTTGAAGCACAAGGCCGCCTACATTTAATTGTGGCCAAGTAATATAATACAGAAATTATATGGGTAATATATATTACACCATTTAGAAATAAATATATTGCGGATAAAAATGTACGGGAGCACGCAATGACATGCAAGCAACAACAATGTCATATGTATGTATGACATAATAATAAAACGATGACCGTTCCGAGGTTCCTTCTGCCTGTTCTGCTATGCGACAATAATAATGACAAAAAAACTCTTGATAGCTGCCAAATCTGGAACACTTGTAATAATCGAAAGCGATTCCAGTCACGAATGACATAATGGAGTCAACAAGCCCTCATTAACCTTGGGGAGCTTTCGCACCTACACTTGCCTCTCGCCCGTGACGTCACGGCCAGACGGCGACGTCACCGACACCACCATGCTGCCCTACAAATATGTAGGGAATTTGTGTCGATTATGCTTTTTTTGTTGTTAGGTATTTGTTGTATATTGCTATTTATTTAATATTTTTCAGACGGTACCCAGGAGGTCGGCCTGGACTGTCTCGTGTTCCGCAACGTTAACATTTAATACATTATATATTATATAATGTATTATAAAAACTATTATAACATTTTACATATAGTAATGGAACGACTGACGTTTCTTTGTAGATTTCTTAGTTTTTGTGTTTGTAATTATTTTAAATGCGGTTTGAGTCAATTATGTTTTTATAAGAACAGTAAATGTTCTAATTTACTTTTTCTTTAGACAGATTCAATTATTTTCTAATAAAGTTGGAATGATTATTTTTTTATTATTATTAAAAGAAATAAGCGTGAAGCTGATTTTATTTATTTAAAATCAGCTTTACACTGTATTCCGTACACAGCAAGGTAGGCAGAGGGAGCCTACTGCTAAGACACTTTCCGCCGAATTCCGTAGGCATTGCATGTTGAGTGGCGGAACTCAACGCCGTGCTTTGCCTCCACACCAGAGTGAAGAAATGGAATATAAATTTAAATAAATATTTCAATCGAACCCACAACCAGTCTCTTAAACAGGCATACTATTAAACCCATGCGCCCCGACACGCTTTCCTCACCAAATCTAGGTATTTTGGACACGGTTTGGCAGGAAACTGTATTTTTTTCTAATTTCTATTTATTTTTAATGATATGGATCCCTAAAACAAAAGCGACCTAATTTAAAGTGTCTAATATTGTTTTTCAAAAGATGAATCATATAACAGTTATTATCCTATATATTTTAAATTTACTTTTTCTCTTTCTGGGCTCCGTATCTTGAAAGAAAGAGGTACGGAACTCAGGTTAGCAATCAAAAAATACGAGTGATACGATACGATTTATGCATCGCTTGTAGTGCCATTAGCACAATATTTTTTTATTTCTTACGTTTGATCTCTAACAGCCACTCGGCGGAGAGAAGCAGCACCAAACGCTGCGCTATTATTTATTTTATGCTTTATCTATTTTATTTTATTTATGTGAGTCCATATTTATATCACTTAATGGTCAACTATCAGTGTAATGAGATACTAACAATCAGGCACATTTCGGCTTAAATACACATTTAATAGTTGGTTGTGTCCGCTGCGCGTGCGCACGCTGCTAACGATGCGACGCTCTATTAGTACGAGTATACTATACATATAGTTGTTTCCATTTACTGATACAATTAGAATTTATTGTTTGTAATGAAAGTGAATATGGATCTTACGGATTTATTTATATTTATAATAATATAGTTATGTTTTTTGATACTGTCTTCTCTCTGGTATATGTCTCATAATATTACATCAATTAATGCATTCATTCCATATTCTGCTATTTCGATTAAGCCTTTGACACTCTAAATGTCAGTCACGTGATAAATTAGCGACTAGCGATTTAAAGTAAATTTAAAGAACTAGATCTGAGGTGTGTAGTGTCTACTATTACAAAGTGTAATGGAGACAGACAGGTGCGAGACAAGGTCGGTCGCGAGTGTTTACCGACATCACGCGGGTACAGATATCGTCACTTTAAATGTCCAATTGTCTTTATTTTACACATTTTTCTCAAAGCACTCGATTATTAAATTGCACGAGAGTATCTGTGTTTTTATGGGTATTAGATAATCCAAAGTAACTACTTTATTAGACCAGAAATTACAAAATCACTTCGGTCTAGTTTTCATCAAAAGATAAATTTTACGTTAAGCGGTGGGATACAGGTCGTTTTATCTAATATATTCAGTGTAATTTTTAAAATGTAAATTTATAGACTGATTTGAACCTATAAAGATTTTACCTGGTCTAAGAAGCGCCACGACAAAGTTGTAATTTATTTTGGTAAAGTCAATTTTTTATCCAAGGACTTTCTTCAAAGTTGTTGTTTCTTTAATAGTTTTAACTCATAACAAGTGTAAACAATGTTAAAATATGAATTATTGATGTTCTCTTATCGCTAGTCGTTGATGGTGGAGGAGGTGGAGGAGGGAGGAGGTGTGGTCCCAATCAGTGTTATAGCGCAGAGCCCTCGCGATTGCGCAACACACGTAGACGTACATTTGTTAGCTGTCACACGCTGACTGCTGACACGCAATGGTATACAATCAAAGTATTTCTGAACTACTAATTTCATTTGTTTTGTATATATTTTATTATTTGTTAACTGATAGTCATAGGATTATTGGAGTTTGACTAAAAAATGTAGGAATATAGTTAAGATAAAAAGCGGAGATTAGTATGATACTAGGGCTGTAGGGTTCTCTGTTCCTCTCACAACAAATCAGAATCTAACTCTTCTTCAAAATTTTTTTCTGATTTGTATGACTTCCTCATTAAGAGTTGCTTGATGCAGTAAATACTACTATTACCATAAAACGGTACCGTTGAAACAGTGTACAAGTATTCATTTTAGTGTTCAAAAATATTGAGTCTTAATGGTTTTTTGTTCTTTTTCAAATAGTCTTCTTTTAATTGATACTTGTATAAAATCCCTCAATGCTCGGTAGGCACCAGCACCATCATCCTCTAGGTGGTAGAGGTGAACCCACGTCCAGATGAAGGATGCCTCTACTAGCTACTAGACTGTAAACTAAAATATCATGTAAAAACATCATAACATGAGTATCTATAATATATTTTCTTTTTATAATAATGTATGCTATAACTGTTCCAACGAACCTCGTACTTTGCTCAGTTAAAACGAGGAGTAAATCTAATTTCGACATGAGCCGACCTGCTGCAACGACAGTTCAAAGAGAATGTACATATTGCGTTACATCGGCGCCCGCATCGCGCGTGTCGTGCTCTCCGCCTGCACCCTTGACACAAAACCTGTATGAATCTTGACCAACTGGTAATTATAGCCTCTTGAAACTTGAAAGCCTCGGATAAGACTACGATGCTACAATAAGCTTGTATATATATTGTAGTTGTATTAAGTGGCGTCAACATGCATAATCATAAAAAAATCGCTGTGCAAGGACGGAGTTTCTTGACACTACGCTCCCTTCTACCTACCTATATACGGGACACAGCGTGGCGTAAAATAATAGTCTTATATCCGTTTCTGTAATTCAACCACACGTGCTTAGAATCAAATAGATAAAGCACATTTAACGAAATGTTTTAAAGCTTGTGTATCCCACGGATAGTTATTAAGTAAGTATCGCGCACGCGCCCGCAAGGTCGTGCAGGCGGCGCGAAGATACTGGAGGCGGTCGTTCAGTACAAGACAAAGCAAGTTCGAAGAGGAAGTAAGAATACTAGACAGGTGAATGGTGAATGGTTAAGAAATAAATGTGTTTTGAAATAAGATTAATATTTACAGAATTAGATCAATTCTGCAAAAATCTGTAAATAAAAGAAGATCACTCGTTTCTGGGTATAAGTTTACTGTCTCCCATTACTAAAACCTCCAAATCTAATTAATGACATAATACCTATAGCCTACTCGTCAGCTGTCTTCTACATTACAGCGACAAAAGAACAGAGCCACTGCCTCACTTATCAGTTATCACTGCAGACATAACGCGGAGCTGACTAACGAATATTGCCGCATTTGTCGATGTGTGAGTGTGTGAAGTGCACACGTCTAATGATAGAATAGAATCTAAAACAATGGTATCCGCATGATATATTAGAAGGTGTAAAGGTAGACTAGTCGAAGGACAACCCGAAAAGGATGATGAACGGAAATGGAATGTTAGTACGTTCCATTCCCGTTGGTACATGGTAGTCCACTGTAGCTGTGTCCCACTGCGCCACTGCGCCACTGCGCCACTGCGCCACTGCGCCACTGCGCCACTGCGGGAAATAACAAGAACTGGGATTGTTATTACTTACTTCAATATTGTAACGTACCTTACAATTATTTTGTTATTGTTATTTATCTCGGAAATGTTTTTATAATTTAATGATTTACCGTATTGTAATACATTTTTGCAATCTGTTGGATATCTCGTATTACGAACGATAGCCTCGTACTCGCGTCTGCGTCGCATATTAATTACCGCGCGGCAGTAATTGTTTGTCTCTTGTGCATTTATGTTATATTTTCAATGTTCATATTTGAGTGAATGATCCTAATACTATTTTTTTTTATTTTTTCGGCAATCGTAGAACACATACACACATGAGTTACCTCCAATAGGATCGAACCCACAACTATCACTTATTTACAGATATTTTTGGCATGATCACACTGTCACTATACAGTAACCTATCAGGTTAGCAGTAAGTTAATAGTTCTTCCAAAACAATTCTCCTATTGTACAGAGCCAATGACACTCCACCATTCGTAGTCACCTCTAACTCCTGATTGATGATAACTCACATCAGATAAGTAAAACCAAAAAAAACAAAAGTCGCGTAAGACAACCTCTCAGGAATGTGTTCCTGTGTGTGATCTCTTTCAAATCATATGTAATTATGTAATTAATGACATACTCGAGTATACAAGCTGTTGCACACTGCACTGTACTGCGAGAAGCTCATTCTGAGTATATAGGCAACTAGTTATTTTAGTAATGAGCTACTTACTGATGCGCTATATCCTGTAAACAGCAGGTAGAAAGAAGCGCTTGTTTTATCTTGTTACCAGAGCGAGGAAAGGAAAACTTCGTACCCCCGTTTCGTAATTGTCCCCCCATCACGTCGTTAATATCGTATTTTGGGAATCTAGCCCCACTATCGGTGCGTTTATATTTAAAGGCCGCCGGTACGCCACTGCGGCACTAGACTGAGGTCCTCAATGTACATAATGTACTCTAATTAAGTATTTTACTACATTTAAAATTGTAAATATATAAATCTAATACTTTTGAATAATTATTGTATAAATTGGGTTCGAGGTTTTACACTAATCTTTGCTGCGTAACTAAAAAACTAACTAAACAATATCGCCGGCTGTACTGCGCTACATGTGACGAGGTCGTCGCGAGAGTGGTCAGTGCGCTGTGGAGTGAACATTGATTCTTTGGCAATTTAACTTTAATAGTTCTTCAGCTTGACGCTGTATCCCGCACACAACAGGGTAGGCAGAGGGAACCTCGGTGTTAAGACACTCCGTTCCTCACTTTCTACCGAATTCTGTAAGCATTGCGTGTTGAGTGGCAGAACTCAACGCTGACACCAGAGCGAAGAAAAATGGAAATATAAACGTAAAGAAATAATTAATTTCCTCGAGTGCAAATCGAACCGCACGTTTGCGGGCGGCACCCTTGTGCCACTACGTCACGAGAAGCCGTAAGAGAGGCCGTCTCTTGTTGTGTTTAATAAACCATTAGCAGGTACGAATTTGTTGTTGTAATTATTGTCTATGAACTATCACAGACTTGTATCCTTGGATACAGGTCTGTGAATTCTTTATCAGTGGAAGCACGGAGGGTAGAAGGAATTCCTGCGGTACCGAAGAGATCCAGGACTTTACGTTCCATAGCCCATGAACTAGGTTACGGGCTACAAATAGAATATAATAAAAACGAAAATTGATTACATATTTAGCATATTTAGCTATATATAAGTATATAGTATATAGGCTTTCCATTCTATATTCTTTAGTAGTGTGTATAGTTGTACCCAAACAAAGATCTTTCAGGATGAAGAGGTTGATTGGTCTCCTGAGGTGGTGTACAAACCACTTGAACGAATGACTCGCCTAGAACATCTATGTCATTAGAAGTTGATATGGACCTCCGTATTTCATTCGCTTGATCTGAATTGACTGTTTTAAAAAATCTATTACTTCCCAATGAAGTTTCATATAAATTCGACCAAAACTTTCCTATTCATTCTGACCTATCATGAAGTATTAAACAAGCTTCGTTTTACACGCACGCACGAAAGGGCGCTGGCCCCGGAGAGTTCCCTCGTTAATTACCAAGATTTTACTTTAGCTAGACTGTGACAGCGCGACGAATACCAACACAAACTGAAGAGCGATGAATAATGAAACCGGCAATTAGACAACTATTGTCAGTTCTATTTGTAAATTATAGCCTTGGTTGTAGACAGTAATGGTGATTACACTGCACTTGTATTGGATTGAGCAGTATGATGTCAGCTCCAGTGGATTCTACAGCGTCGGTACACTTGACTTAAATTTCTAAATTAAATTACATTTAATAATTACATTATTCCAGATTCACTGGAATTAATGGAATGGTTCGATTCCCACTCGAGGAAATGAAATATTTATTTAAATTTATATTACCATTGCTTCGCACTGGCGTCGAAGCAATGCGCCTCGTTGAGTTCCGCCATTCAACACGCAACGCCCCTAGAATTAAGCGGAAAGTTGCGAACGGAGTGCTTTAACACTAGGCACCCTCTGCCTACCCTGCTATGTTCGGGATACACGGTGAACTTGTTCATGTTTTACCCCAAGCGGGGTAGTCAGAGAGACTACGGTAGAACGGAGCGCCAAACGCTTCAGTCTCTACATACCTCTTTCGCCTCCTTCACTGTCATCAATACGTCATGGTCGTCACTGTCATCATTTGCTGATTTTTTTTATGCATAAAATATGATATTTAACCACGGGCAAGGGCGCCGCGCCCTGTCGGCTCCGGCAGTTCGACACAAATTATTGCTTTCATTCACGCGAAATTCCCCGCACGTATTAGTTGGCCGCAGCTATTTTTCTATGAAATACGTTCAAAAATCATGCAACACGGTTCATCAGAAATTGACACATTGATTTCAGCACCTGGTGACCGGCTGACCTTCGACCGATTGCTTTTTGATAATTTTTTTTTTCTTTATTATGATTATAGGCGAAGAGGGAAATTGGACATTTTGTATATTTGATAAACTGTTGTAAAGAGCAACTCCTGTGTCTTTTGCAAATAATATTAAAATTTAAACGCTAAGGTAGTGATAGCGCAGCGGCCACAACCAGATTGTAAGCGTTCTGGTAGTAAGTTCGATGAAAAGTTTTCTTTCCTATTTCTTGGCTCTGGTAAAAAAACACTTTGCGCTAAGTACACCACTCAACGTATAATGTGGAAAATTAAGTGGAAAATGGGAAACGGAGTGTCTTAACAAGAGGTTCCTTCTGCCTGTCCTTGATTTATGCATGATATATTATATAGTGTGAAAAGAATTCCGATTTTGTAGTAATGGAGAAAAAAAAACTATTGAATAATAAAACTGAAATAATTATGAAATAAAAATGAAAAAGAAATAAAATTGAAAAGTATTTTTGCTATTACAATGTAATACGAAGTAAGTGTACTCCAATAAATCCAATAAAATTTTCTGATAAAAAGTCATAATAAATTAAAATATGTTTTTTAATTCAATATGTATTGGTAAACGTTAGCTTGTTAAGAATCATCACGCATCTATTTCTAATTCCCAAGAAACTAATAGAAAGTACGATTAATGAAAATACATTGATTCCAGTGTCAATATATAGAGAATATTAGATTATATATTAGAACTATTGTTGCAAAAAACCATAGCATTAGCATTTCTTCTATCAAAGATGGAAACGACTCGACGAATAGAGCCACTTAAATATCCAATCTACTGGTGATTTATTTAAATTTTCCCAAATCTCTAATATCATTTCGTTCGTTCCGTGGAATACATGAACCATTGTACTTGACATCACGCTTTATCCCCAGCGGGGTAGTCAGAGAGACCACTGTCATCAACCTGCGGATTCGATCACCTAAGCTGACTCCGCATATCCTACGAAGAGATCACATCTCTATGGCGTTCATCTTTCTTGTAAATTTATTGAATTGGATTCGAATTAACAGCTATCGGTTAAGCAACTGCGTCGGACTTGCATTAAAATCTTTAAATAAACCGCAACTAAATACGTTGTTGTATCCAGCATAAACAGAAAGATCTCTTTGTTAATTAAAAACCATACAAAATTGCATCTAATTATCTGAGTAAAAAGCGTTATAATCGCCAAACATGTCATTATATACAACTAGCGCGAACTTGACACCAACGAGTGAAGGTCAGCGCTCTACATCATTTTTCATCCTCCTTCCTATATGTAATCCTTCAAATAAATACAATATCATACATGTAGACCTAAGTTATGTTACTTTCACTACAATTACTTACATTATGTTTCTTAAAAGAAGGTAATAAGGCTTGTGTATAGGACTGGTGAAAAAAATTAGTTGTCTCTTTATATTTTTTTAAAGGTAGATAACGAATTGATAAATAGTGTAATTAAAAATCTATGGAAAATAGTGAAATATAGTACTTTATATAATCGTATGTTATAAATATTTTAAACAGAAGATTATAGAAACTCTTACAGCTTTCTTATGGTAAGTTTATCAATATTTAAGTATTCGTGGATTTTCACTATTTCTCAATTAATTTAAAATTTAAAGCGGAACGAACACAAGGCCGTGTTTTGCTTGCCAGTTATCTCTCCATCGCGTTGCCAATGAGGTCTGACACTCACACTACTTCACTACGAGACCACAACCTAAACGCCTAAATACGTGATGATATTCTTTAACCAGCTATTGTTTATTATCTCACGTGTCATTTCGATCACTGACTAGATATTTCTTGTTTATAATAATTTGCTATTTTATTAATTATTGTATGTTGTCAGGAGGAAAATTACAGAGAAAAACATGATGATAAATTAATTATTCATAATCGCGATAAATAATGGATTAAAGAAAAGGGGGAAATAGAACACGTTAGCTATTATCACCAGTTTTTTTTGAAGTTCCTATGAAAGCGCAAAGTGGGGGAGTGCCACGTGTCCAGCTAGTGATTGTATCAATATCATTTTTGATTCTGACACTTGACAACAATGGCTAAGGTTTTATATGACGATAGTCACTTTAATGTTTAAATTTCAATAATTAAACGATAAATCAATATAATTAAATATGTCATATATAATTAAATATATACCTGCCTGCCTCGTACCGGTGTATAGTTATACCAAGTTAGTTACACCGCGGGAACGCGAATCATCAGAATATAGACGCGGAAATTTGGTTCGTTTATACGAGATCTGCGCGCAGGTCTGCTGCGTCTTGTGCGGCTTCGTTATATATTTTGTGTTCATTTATCAAAAATGTGAGTTTCTCTATTTATAAGAATATAATGTATGTAAGGTAAGAATTGAATCCAAACAATACAGTTAAGTACGTAGAATTGCATCACCAGTGCAAGATGCGCTCATACATTAGTAGTTAGCCACTCGTACAGTGGTGACGTCCTGTTCATGACGTACACTTGCGGGAAACCGCTAACGGATGATCAACCACCAGTTTAGTCGACATTGATGACTTTGTTATGCCAACTAGACGTTCAACCATAGTTTCAATCTTATAAATGACACTATTACTGAAATCTAAAATTACTTTCTTTCGCTTTGTCTAAAATATTTTACTTCTTCACATACTTCTTCTTTTTAATATATGTCATAACAGTTTAACAGTAAATTAATATGTAGAGAAAAATAAATGACGACTTTTCTACCTTCTCTATATATATATCACCATCAGATTTGCTTAAAACATTGCTTCGAACGCTGAATAACACTCACATACTCATTCTCATTGATTCAATTAGTTGCAGTTACATAAATAAATAAATAAATAATGCAATATTGGTAACGTCAGCATAACTAATACAGACATCAAACAAGTCCCAAAGCGCAGGTCCGCCGTAGCCACGTGTAGATAAGCGGAACTGCGGAAGTGCCTCTATTAGCGCGAGGGTGCGCCGCTGACCGCACCGCGCCTAGCACGGAGCACCCACCCATAAGGTATATATTATATTATACTATAAGTTGTTTATTTTGTTCTGAACTCGATATGTTTATTGGTCACCTTGACTTAATTATAGCAGAGGTTCCCCTAATTCATTAAAGCAATATTTTGATTAAGTTTCGAGCTTAGATTTAATTTTAGTAAATTAATATTTATTTATTTTTACAGTTTCACATTTGAAACTAGGGAACGGAGTGTCTGAACACTGCTGTACTCTGCATACCCTGTCATACATACGAGATGCAGCGTGACTAAGCATTAATTACAAGGTTTTATTTATATATTCAATGGCAAATTACTAATAGTTGTGAGTCACGGTGCAGATGAAGATGTCTTTAATACGTACGCACTGTACCACATCTTGGGTTTTCACTGAACAATTAAAGGATAAGAAAATTCCCTTTTTAAATGAATCTATTTTAAGCGGATTAATCGCGTATATTTAAGATAGCTGAGAAGGCAACGTACAGTCGACTCATTCTGCAGGAATCCAGGGCGAACCGCGAGACTATTAAGAAACAGCGATAGTTTGATGTAATAATTATCAAGGTTATTCCGTCAAGTAATGTCATTGGAAGTATTTTAACTGTATGTTCAAAAAGTCTAACACTACTTTTTCACGTGTTACAGTTTTAATACTTTTTTCAAAAGTACATTTATGGGCAAGGGCAAGTATGACAGCCGAGTTTTCCCTCACGTATATTTTTATAGCTATCACAAACTTCATCATACCTTATTTATTTATTCTATAACTGAATTTAAATCATCAATTTTAAGTCTGAATATTTTAATTCTATGATATAAAAGAAATCAAGGTTATTCCGTCAAGTAATGTCATTGGAAGTTTTTTAATGTAATATTCAATTATCAATACTAAAAAAATTCTTCAACTATTATGTTCATCAAACAATTTTTTTTTAACGTTACAATCTACAACTTTCAAAATTAGCTCTGTGACATAAACGATTTTCTCGTTTCATCCTTCAAATCCAACTAAAATATATCGTATTCTGTGTCACACATATTTATGTTCCCTCCATGCTATAAACAAAAACAAATAAATTCTGTCATGTGGGATAATCAAAAATAATATTTTCAAACTTAAATTATTATAAATCTGTTTATTTTTTCTACATACTCCTTATTTAAACAATGCTAGTAAGTTTCGCGAACATGTAGCAATTAATCATGCACTCTTCAAAAAAATTATTGAATGAACCACAATTTTTTGTAGCATCAAATACAGGATAGGTCCACTGTACTTGCCCGGGCCGTCTCGGTCATATTCGATGTGACAATATACGTTGATATGATGAATAGTTTAATGTGTAAATAAATTAAAGATCTTTTTTAGTTTTTTTTTCTTAAGGAAATAATTAATTACTTATAAATCTGTGCAATGAAAACGATTGCCGACCCCTGATCTAGGCCAAGATTTTTTTTCTACAATTTCATTTTTTACGAAAATCCAATTTCTTTTCGCGACACATTTCTTTCTCTTTCAAACTTGTTACTCTGGACAAAGCAACATAAGTCTGACCATCTTCGAAAATTTCGTTTCCTGCATCATTAACAGTATTTTATTTTCTTTTCGTAACGAGTCGTTTGTATTCTGAATTACATGCACGACGTTGTCCTCGAGAAATTAATACGAACAAAAATTATATTTCATATGAAATATTAATTATTTTATCGGTGGCAATTGAAGCTTTAGGTTATATGGTTATCTTGTGTTTATATTCACTTTTTTTATATGTAGAGCTGCATATTTAAATCTTTTGTTTCTTTAGTATTACCATACTATGCACGGTCTCACTTTAAGTCATTAGTTTTTGTAGTGACAGGACTCTCAGTTTTAGTAGTGTCATTTCTCTCACTCTCGTTTCCTTAGTAGCAGTAAGTCCTCTTTGGTTCCTCCTTGGTGTGGATGCAAAGGATAAAAACATTACTAATCTCACATATTTGATCGGAGGCCGTCGTTCGGTATTTCGATCACGCGGATCATAAAAAGCGGACTCTCCTTACAAACTGGAAGTAGTTACGGTAGTTCTGCCTTAGTTTTTCCGACATCCGCTTCTACGCCAAACCCGTCTCGGCCGACTCCGCCGACTCCGCCGACCGGATTGCTCAGGTAGATATAGTAAATGTAATATGTTAATAGGGACTAAATAACACTATGTGTGTTGCTTCAGAAATTTGTATTATAAAAAAAAAATTAGAAATTTTATTTATCTTTTCATTTGATTTTTTTCAAATTAAAAATTTGCACATTAAAAAGCACTGAAAAAGCACTTCCTAAATGTTTCCCGAGAATTAACAACAAGATTCTCTAGATAACTGGAAAATGGAAATGACCACAAAATTAGAAAATAACATAAAATATAAAGAGAGAAATATTTTTAAATTTGAAATCAATGTTGTGTATTCGTGATCAAATAAACCAATCCAAGGTGTTTCTCTTCGTGTTGTCTTTGTTGCATGTGCGCACGGAAGGTGTTGAAGCACGTGGTGTTGGAGCTCTTGCGTGCGATGAAAGATTACAATTGTTTTGTTGATGAAAAGCATCTTAGAACGTGCGAAAATCGAACTCGTGCAAATAAACATATTGATATTCTCAAGTATTTTCCCAAAATATTTTCAGTCATTTTGAATCATAACAGTATAATGTTTGCTTAAAATTTAAACAGTAATGCGTAATTAGACATGAAATAATAACAATATTTGCAATAATAGCGATATTAGTAAACGCAAGCACGTGGCACCGCTCGAGCGCGCGCCTCGTGCGGTCACCATGGTTTACATTTATATTTACACGATTCAAATTCACATTCCGATTCAATATTTTTTTATTCAAATAAAATTGTGCAAGTATTTTTGAAACCACCTCCCCCACCACCAACTCCAAGCTACCACCGGCTTTCCGGGTCGGCGATAGTCGGCGGCATCTTTGCTAAGAAAACTTGGTAAGAAAATCAATTAGTTAAATTTAAAAAAATAATAATAATAAAAAATAAAATAAAAATAATTTATTTCAGATTAACATCCATATACTGTTAGTTTGTTAGTATATAAAAAATGAAATGAAAATAATAATAATTTGTAATATTAAATAATAATAAAATTAAAACTACTATATTTTATTTTATTTTATTTTTCTATCCAATGTTTTTGGATACAACAATCTCGGCGGGCCGTGATTGTAAAGAAATGATAAATAAATTATATTATTATATATATAATATATAAATATGTAAATAAATTATATTATTATATATATAATTATATATAAATGATAAATAAATAAATTATATTATATACAGAAAAATAAATTATACATAAATATGTCAACATATCTTAGAAACCTTATTTGGAATTTAACATTTATACGTTTTTAACGTTTCAAATTTATAAAGTTACTTTTAGTAAGATTTATTGCAAACATTTTTATATTTAAAATATTATGGATTTCTTTATTTACTTATAAATAATATATAAATTTTGTTAATGAATTATGTTATTTACATTTCGGAGCCTCTACTAGGCTCGGCTAGTAAGATACACTAAACAAGACAATTTCCTATATCCTTTATTTAAAGCAATGTTATTTCGTATCTTATCTATAATTAGCAACGGTATATATATACATACATATATAGGTATATATATAGATATTAACACATTATTAGGGATTTTCATATGAAATTATCCTGTTTACGTCAGCCTTGTGGTTATAAAACAATCTGTTTACACAGCGCACTCGACCTCGCCCGTCACCAGTTACCTGACAGCTCACACGATACTCATTATAAGGAAACATGTAAAAGCTAAAGAAACGCTTCAAACTTACGTGAATTTCATAGTTTTAAATGAGATTTTCCAAAAATTACTGAAACGTTTGTTGAGATCGGCTACATATCGATAGTCTGGTGTTGTTGCCTTTTTTTGTAATATTGCAAATATTACATAATTCAAGTTTTTTCAAGTAATTCATATCTCATTTACGCTTTGTTTAGTTTACAGGAGTAATTGAACCCACAACGCTCGAGCTTACAAACTTCAATAATACCGAAGGCACACGAAATATGATGAATGTAGTCACCTTGGCACATCAGCCGTGACCAGTATTCATATTGAGCCAGTTAAGTGATCGTCGACGCGCGTCTGTTTACAAACGCATTGGACGGATACTCCATACCAGATGCTCTCTTCGACCCTGTCCTGATATCGCAGTAATGGCGTGTGACGTCACTAGAAAGTATTAGAACTTGTAAAGCATATACACATAGAATAAATAATATGTATATAAGAATGAAAATTAGAGTTGCTGGTTTAAAGTAGACAATGAAGCGATTTATCACTAAGTTCTACGTCAGATCTGTGTGAAATAAAAACTAGGAACGCAGAACATTTTCCCGTATAGCGTCGTAGGCAGGGGAACCCTCCGCCTTATTTTAGACATATTGCGTGTTGAGTGCAATAACTCAACGCCGCATTTTGACTACCTTTGAGTAAGAAAATTAAAATAAAAACAAATTTTAAGAGTTTGCTCATCAAATATGACTGATGTGTTTGCATGAGAATTGTTTCTTACATTGCGTAGTTGAACTCTAAATTGTGAATTAAAATACGTTTCACTCATTCAAATAAACAGTGAGTGAGAAATAAAATCTATTTCAAATGTCAGTAACTTTACTTTGTTATGTTAGCTTTTATGCTTGCAAAGTAAGCGTATGACTTTTTCATTCTGGTGTCGAGGCAAAGGTCGGCGTTGAGTTACGCGAAGCTGATTTAATAACTTTAAAATATCTATAAATATTTTCTAAAATATAATTTAAAAGTTTTCAAATACACCGTGTAGTGTTCGGTTGCGCTCGCCATGGTTCGCTAAAATATTAGTCGAATGAATCACGTTTCCTTTGCAATGATACATACCTCACTTTACTCTATACGCACTGATATAGGAACATTCAATTTAATAATAATGAGGTCGTTAACATTTCATTTGTAAAGTGCGTTGTTGAGTCCCGTCGTCTATCCGACGCCACAGGTCTCGAGAGCCCCGGACACGGGCCCCAATTAAAGTGTGCTGAGGACGAAATTACGTGAAAATACGAGTTTTTACCCAGTAGTATTAAATCTTATAATGTTTATCTGAGTGCCACAAAAAGACATTATTGAACATATTTTATATGACGTATCAAACCAAGTGATCGTTCCGTTGAGCAGAGCTTCTGGCGTTAACCTCGTGTTGGAGGAATGTGGCGAATATAGAAGCAACTCGTGCAGGTGTCGGTCGAAGCGAGACTTACTCTGTATCTACAGCAGGTTGAAGAGTTGGAATACCGTTTAACATTTAAGATGGATAAAAAATGAATGTAATAATTTAAAGGGAATGAATTACTTTCGTTTGTTCGCTCTGATATGGGGATAAAGTCCACTGTTGAATTCCTAAAATCTCAGCCTAACCTAAAGCAAAAGATGATAGACACGTTTTATCGTAGTAATATTATATGTTCAAAATGGATCCTTTAAACAAACTCTACATTTACAAAGAATTTAGATACATTGGCAATTTAGAAACTGCGAGGCAAATGAATGATTTATCTTTAGCCACTTCAGAATACTAATTTAATATCAGGTTTCTTTAGAGTCAGCTCGAATTAGATGAGACTTTTATGATTTATTGTCATATATAAACTTTTTTTAAAAACTATATCTAATTGCGTCATCAGCGCTTTAGATATTTTCACGCATAATGTGGTTTCGTGCTCTCATCTTCTGCTCCAGTTACCTACATGACTTTACGTAACCCAACACGCAAAGTCTTTAAAGTGTGAGGTTGCGTGGGTAACGTGGTGCCTGCACACTAAGTTCCCTCTGTCTGCCTTGCTGCATCTATCCGGCGTACGGAGTAAAAGCAAAAATAACATCTAATAAAACTAATTAAATAGACTAATATATTTGTATGTGCATTACAATCGAGACGTCAATGGAAGGTAGTTATCAGTTGATTAGATACGACAAACAAACAGTTAACTGCACTTCAAACACTATATTGTTAACAGATTTACACACTCGTTATATAATGTAATGTAAATCAATCATATCACTCTATTTTACAAAAGGCTGAATATAACCTGAAAATGTTTCACTCATTTGGTGCAACTATACAAGTCAGCTCTATTTCTTAGCCTGCTGTTTGTAAGAGAATGCAGGTTCAAAGTCTTCAAGGTAGACTCATTCTTTTCAACGACAAGTAGTATATAATGAATAAAATGACCTTGAAATATTATTAGATATACATTGCTTGTGGCCGCTGTGTACTGTAGTGTTATTCAAATTGGTTCAAGTTTATGGCAAATAGAATATTGCTTCCATGGTTTTGAACAGAGCAGGTTGTCGAGGACGTCGTGGTTAGAATTGTACAGAGGATGTGCATGATACAGCTGGAAGCTAACAACGGTGCTTTAACTAAAATAAACCATAATGTTTACCGACTTTACTCGAACTGAGCTGGTCCGGTCCTGAACTCTTTCATTCTCCACTTTGTATGTGTGTTGAGTGGCGGAACTCAACATCGCGCTTTGCCTCGTTGCCAGAACGAGGAAAAAGAAAATATTTTCTCGAGTGGTAATTAATCCCATTACACGTCCCGCGTTTCTGCTTCTCCCATATTCATATATATATATATATATATATATATATATATATATATATATATATATATATATAATTCCTTTTAAATCTTATAATATTATTTAATTTCAAATAAGCATTTTATGTTCATTACTTTATAAACTACTGTAAACTACTGTGGCTTCAGTATAATTTTGTAATGTAAATTAGGTACATAAAGGAGAAATATTTTTATATAATAATGTTGTTTAATTTTTGCGAAGAAATGACTTTTGTACAACAAAAAAAATTTTGGGAGTATCCAGATTCCAGCAGTCTCCATGTTGATTTGTAACGATCGACACGCCTATTAGATAACATTCAGTCATTACCATTCCGTTACACTGTTAATGTTTTACTTTAACACTATTTATCACCAAAGAGAATCGGAATATAATATAAGAGCGTCGTGTCGTTGCTATTCTAGTTTTGTTTACCAACAATGGGTCTCTCGCGACGCGGTGTGAGCGTGTGAATATATATCACCATATAATCTTACTTTAATCGCTTTTATTATATTTCTGAAGTAAATATACGCCATGAAGTATTTACATTCTAAATAACTTTGTTTTTGTTTTAGATCTGTAGTAAAAATATAGACACTGATCTCGCAAAATGCGGGAAATACTAAAATATGAAAAACATCCAAATAGTTTTTGTTCATTTTAAAAATATATCAAAATCAACTTAATCAATTGAAATATTTATTCAGTTAACTTCCGCGAGTATTTCATGTTGACTAACGATTACAAACCTTTATTATTCAGTTGCGTCCGCAGTCTGGTTATTTCCCTGGAGCGGCTTCGACTCCTGCGGTGTGCAGATATCCTCCTGGGCGAGCGCGCCATCGCTCTCCTCCCCTCACATCCCACCTCACTCACGCACACTAAATAACTAAACACTCAACACTGACACAGTTAAATTTAACCCGGCTATAGTTATATATTTTAAAACAATACACAAAAACGTATGAACAGAAGTGTTTACATTCCACAAGTTTGAATCGAAGCTTGCGAAGTAAACGGTAGAGTGAGCGCCGGCAAGGCACGCGTGTCGCGGTGGAGGCACAGCGAGGGACTGAGCTCTACAGTCTACCTGCTACACCTGCAGTACCTACTACGGAGTGTCGAGTAGAGTGAGGTGTCGGGTGTACCGTCGACACTCGACACCGTCTCACCTACTGATAACGTGATAACGTAACTGTGATACAGCCTGTCCTGTCCTCTAAGCCGGGTCTTAGGTTTTGTAGTAAATAGTGTATGTTCTAGATTTCTTTGGAATCTACAATGTTATTAGTCATTTAGTTAGTAAAACGTATTTTACATTATGTAGGTATTTTATTAGATTATAAAGTTAGCTGAAGGTGGAATTCAATAATAATTAATTTAATATTATAAGAGGCCGTTGTGGCGCAGCGACACAAGGTGAGATGTCACGTGACGGTTGTGTGTTCTAACCCTACTAGAGGAAATGAAATATTTATTTACGTTTATATTTCCATATCTTTGATAAATCTATATCAACCATTTTAATCGTAAGTAAAGTATCAAATCAAATATAATATAAATAAAATAACAACGAAAGGTCTTTATTTCAGTTGAAACGTAATATCTAGCAACTGAAAATGAATGAAAACGTGTATTTCTCTGAATAACATACAAACAAACAATAGCGTCGCTAATTATTGAGAGCAGTCTTGGCGCAGGCGCGACTCTAAGCGACAGGTTGTAGATACGACTCTCACTCTGGGAAATTAAATATTTAATACTTTAATTTTCCTCGCTCTCGTAAAAGAAAAATTAAAATATTAATTAATTCAGTTTTCAAAATCCGGTATAAGGTGGGTAATGGAAGTGCGTTAACATTAGGTTCCCGAGTTCCTTTTGTGTCCCCGAAACACTGTATATATTATATATCCAGTTTTAAAGTTTCAAGTCAAGCGAGCAAGAATTTAATGCGACAAATATTAAAGATCTATTGAACAGCATAAAAATTTGCAAAAGCCCGGTTTCTGTAAGTTCAAACAAAAGTTTTGTAGAACAAATAACAGGCAAACTAAAAGATTTGAATGAATCTGTAACTTAAAGTAATTTAATGATAAATTTAAACAACGGTAACTAAATATGTTATTACAAATTTAGTTAGAATGTATCTTGAACTGCATCTGTCGCCCGCACCAAGTCGCGAGGGCATTCAGATGTAGACGAAGTAGTGGGCGATACCAGTCACTGAGGCCATTTGCGGGTGTCAACGCGGACCACTGAGGAATTTTTTTAGGCAGAGGGAATCTGGAGCCTAGTGTCAGGACACTCCCAACTAAAGAATACTTATTCTAAATTTTTAACAACACTAACGAGTCATGAATATTTCCGAGTTTTCTTGAAAGGCATTTCGATTTGACACGTCGGTATACTAAGGATTCAACACACCAAACAATTTTAATCGGATTCAGCTCAAAATAACCCAACTTGTAGTTACGTACTGTTTACACAAATGCTGACGCCATACATCTCTGCTGTAGAGCTGGAGTGGAGATTCATAATTAGAGGTACACCAATTACACTAATTAATGTAACAACCTCCGATGGAAATATTCCAATGAATCAACTGCTTTAATACTCCTTGATGTACATCAAGGACGTCGCTGTGGAACTTGAGAAACAATACACGGCCGCCGAATGTACATTATTTTGTTCTAAATTAATGAAAAAACTTTTACTACATTTTTTGGTAAAAAAGTATATAGACTGTTTATTCAGTCTTATAACTAATATAAGGTCGGGGTAAAAGTATTTTCGTGTTGTTCAAAGGAAAATATTTTTTTTGGTGTAATTTTTTATTTCTTTATAATATGTGTGTTGTTCTGATCGACGACTTGTTGCCATCTTATGGGTAGTGCCACGATCCCATTCCTCTGGACATTTTTGATTAAAAAACTCTGACAGGTAGTGTTCATAGTGTTCTTTTGTGGTTAGCTTTATGCTTCCTAAAGAGTTCTGCAATTACTTAAACAGGTGGAAATCTGATGGATCAAGGTCAGTACTGTACGCAAGATGCATCAACACATACCAGCCAAGTTCTCAATTTTTGCTGCGTGGCTATAGATGAGTGCGTTTGGTGTAATGGCACTGATTTTTTAATTTTTTTTTTATGGGAGAGGACAAGGCAAACGAGCGTTCGGGTCACCTGATGGTAAGTGATCACCGCCGCCCACGACCCCATGCAACACCAGAGGAGCCACAGGTGCATTGCCAGCCTTTAAGGTAGAGATGAAGGGCACCGGGGCCCGGCATTACCTAATGCGAAACGCAGTGGCAAGGGCCACTACTTCACGCCGGTTTTAAATGCCGGGGGTGGTATTAAATCCAGTCGAGTCTGCCCATGCGTGCTGCCATTACTGGCGACGTGACTCTACCACACGTACTTTAGTCGCCTCTTACGACACCGACAGTACCAGGGTGATCCTATTCTAAGCCGGGAGCACACGGCTGAAAATGTGACAACACTGTCTAGAGCGAATCTCATGTTACACACTAAATATTATATTATCTATTTTCAAATTGTATATTTAATTTGTATTGTAAATTTTCACTTTTCACCAAATTTGATGACAGCAGGTCAACAGGATGCAGGCTTTATCTTGCGATCGTTAAAATGCAGCATAAGCGGGCGTATCTTTTTTTTCCTTCATTTTTCTCTAGAAAGATGATTGCTTTGAGTTTGTAGTTTGATTAAGATTGCAGTTCCGTAGGCCAATCAACATACAATGCCACTAGACTGCGGCGGAAAATGGGTAGCGGAGTGTCTTAACACTAGGTGTCTCTTTACTTATCCTGCTGCATGCTCATGCGGGATACAACGCGAAGTTAAACTGATAAGGATGTTTCATAAATAAAACAAATAATTAAAGAACGAGAACCAATTATATATTTCTGTTACATCCACATTTGCTTACATTAAAGGCAGAGCTTAGAATACGTTCGCTGTCATTAAGTAACAAATTGTACTTTACGTATGTATATGTGTACAGGTACTGCGTCAACGGCCCATTGGTCCCGGGTTCATATAAGTTGATGTTAGGACCATGATGTTAAATTTTCATACTTTAATGATTAAATAAACTAGTAATTTCTTTGTTGTTCAGAGAAATGACTTATTAGCAGAAGCCACGTGGTCTTTGTCACATTTAGAGTACTATATGAAAAAAATGTACTAACAATATATAATACATATAACAAAATAATATTATAAAATGTATATATAATAAAAAACGGTATTCGAAGCTCCGCCGCCTAGTTAGAATAAGTTAACAGTCAACAATAATAAACTGTTAAGAGGTATGTATATGCGATAAATATTAACACATCGTACAAAAAAACCTCTAGTCGACGTTGTAAAGACTCTGAAAACTTGCCAGTTATGCATATATCACAATAATTCAGTAGACGACGCGTTTCAGAACCATTCTGTATAAGGTGAAAGTCGTTGCAAATAGATTTTAAATGTAGAACAAATAGAGTAGCCCGGTAGCCTACTACACTACATGTATATGTTATATACTTTGTTCATATTTAAGACAAATTATTTTGTTTCTTTCAAATATTCTAATTGAATAAAGGACGACTACATGCAGTGTGTGTGTCAGCCATGACACGGGTGACATCACAATGGTACCAATTAGTGAAATCATCTTTTAAATTTTAAGTACAATAATATAATTATATTAATAAATAGCGATTTTTTTTTCATTTTGTTCAATTTGATATTAGATTTCAAAATTTAAAATATCCTCTATGTACCTTGTGAGTTAAAAATTCTATAAAATTTGTCAAAATATTTTTTTCATATATTTATATCGTGATTGGCTCTACAATAACCTTTGAAATTATTTTTTATACATTTTTACTTGCTTTTGCCCAATGATGCCTATCTTAAGGTATAATATATGAAACTCTAATGATTTTAACATACTTAATTATAATAACAACAAGTTGACGGTAGACGGCAAAATTAAAATATAGCTAACATATTATGACTTTGTTAAAAAGATTCGATAGTGCACAATCCTTATTAATAATATATGAAATAAAGTATTATAAATTTAATTTGGATAAGCGTGACTAAGTCAAGTATGTTTATTCATAAATACGATTAAGTTTTAGAAAATATTTAAGTAAAAACAAATATATATTTGCACATCTAGAATCGAACTGGGGTCCTTTAATAATACGAGATACGTTAAGCCATTGACTTCTAACATCGAGCTAAGCTAGTGGCCATGTAACCTCCAAACGCATAAAATAATAACGAAATAGGCCGCTCTCTACGAATATCAGACTTGTTAATATATTTACAGCTGAGTGACGGTTCTTATAATTAAAACCTTTTATACAATAATAATTTATTTTCGAATGTAACTTTCTCAACACTTAAATTTAATTAAATGTAAGAAAATTGAATGCTATTCAGAAAGAATATTGAATGAATGAAATATTTCTTTATTTTGTAGCTTTTAGATGATTTACGTCAGTATTTAAAATTAATAAAATGAACCGACACCATCACTGTAGATTATATTATATAGAGCGTGTTTTTTTAGATTATATAGAGCGGTCTGAACTAAATCACAATGATGCTTGAGATTATTTACACTGCTTAATATAATATAGAATGGTCTTACCATTTACCATATTTATAAAATAAAAAATATATATTAAAAATATGTCCTGCAGACAGATGGCAAAAAATTGAAGCCAACGACTAAAAAATATGCACGTCAGCAAAGCTAACTATTAGGTATATAAACTGTAAGCATTACTTTAATATTATTGTAAAATTAATAATCGATAAACCTATACCTTGATAGTCTTTGGTCAAATTATTTTGTAAAATTTAAGAAAGAATTAGAATGATTTATAAAATCTAGTTCATAATAAAGCGACAAGCAATTAATTATATAGGAATTAATATATTTTTGAATATTCATAAAGGTACGTCGTTACGTAATGGAAACAGTGAACAGGATTTTAAGAATATTTAAACAAATTATTTGGTTATTTAATGAGATGTAATCAACCGCACTCAATCATCAATGACGCGCGATAAGTTTAACGTATACGAAGAATAAGCAAACCTAACAAAGATGTTGAGAGCTTTAAGAGAAACAGTCTCGATTTTAAAGAAATAATAACAATATTTTGTGTTAATAACGATTATAGGATAAAAGAACTTCGAATCTGTGAGGATTGCACGTACCTCGAGGGCGCTAAAGCCTGATTAAAATGTATATTTAAAATTCCTTTAAAACCTGACGAAAATATTTAGTCTATCCCAATCATGTCATGAACTTGACAGCGGTATCGAGTGTACATTGTAGTGCTAGCGTGATACGAGGTGGGTTGACTGGACGCGGGCGTTTGAACCAGTTGTACTGGTTTAACTTGGCCCGGATTAATTTGAACTTGGATCGGTTCAGCATATGGTGAAGAGTGTGTTCCGAGTGTCAGCTCAGGAGCGCCGCGGTTGGCTCGTGTCGTACGCGCGGATGACGTCCGCTTGAGATACACTTGCGCCCTCTTCTTGAGAGAACGCGAAGCCATCTGTATAGATAAATATATGTTATAATTTATAAATTACAAAAGACAGTGTGATTCACAATGAAATTAAGACATTCCGCCAAGCGAGAATCGAACCCGCAGCCATTAGCGCGAAGCATGCTTGTATGTTAGTATAAGACAATTTAAAGAATTAATAAATAACTATGTGTCTGAAATATTTTATTTAAATGGACTTCATTTTCATGATTATGTAAAAAATATTGCATCTGTTAACAACGATAAGAACAATGGTCTACGAATACATACATAATGTATACCCACCCACGACTCCCGATCGTCTAGCGTCGCTCAAATGAATGTGATTATTGTGATGAGTTAAAAGTGAGTGAGTACAAGAGTATTTAATAGGTTAGTGCGACTCGCGTGTCACACTTGTGTGTAGCGTTGAGAAGCGTTTAGCCGTGATGACGTCACTTGTTCTGTGACTCTAGGTGGTCGGTGTGGGGCGGCTGCGTGCAGGCGGGGGCGGATTTACAACTAATAAAAAATGTCACTAGTACTTTGTTATAGGATTTAGAATAAAATCAATGTAGACATCGTTTACATATCTGACTGTCTGTCTGCATACGCCGTAAACCCGCCACCAAGTGCATATATACTCACGGGACAGCTCGAGCTCGGTGTTGGCGCGCGTCGTGGACCTCCGCCCGAACACGCTGCGAACGTTCTGCAGTAGCCGCGCTGTCTCCGTCAGGCTGCCACATAAAGCAGTGTCGACGGAATTGAACCCCGAGACCGTACCCACTCGAGACTCGTATAATCAGAATACTTAAGGCTATGTTTATCGTAGTGCTCCGTACTCATCGACAGTAACGATACAGAAGAACAGTTTATAAGTAGTTAACAGGACCGTGACGGGCGGTGAGTAACATCCAAGCGTCTACAAGCGTAGCAGGTAAGCTGACAGTGGGGCGACATGCCAAGCCATGCGTATACTCACACTGCGCCAGGCGCGCCACGGCGAGCCGCGCGTCCGTCGCGCTACAACAACCACTGGTTAGTATCATGCTGGACGATACCGGGACGATTACTTATTACGCAAAACAAATATAATGTACCGCATGTTCGAGGCTTTAACAAGTTTTATATGAGAATATTTTCTATCACACAGTCGTTTCAAGGTCAACACGTCAATAGACAAACCAATTAAATTCAACACTTTATTCAATACAAATCGTTACAAATAGTACAAATAGCGCTCTCTTATGTATACAATCGTTAGACTAATTACCTTAAAAAATATTTAGAATGAAACCTTTCGGCCAATTATAACATTTTCATATATTTTATAAAAATTTTACGATTTTCAAATTAATTATTCAATACAACAAATAAAAAATTGTAATCAAATAATAACTTAGAGTGCTTTTTAAGTAACAGTGAGAAATCAAATTGTAAAAATAAACGTATTAAATGCAATGACTCGTGCATCGAGAAGAGTGCGAGGAGAGTTGAAAAAAAAAAAAAATATTTCAAAATAAGTATTTACAAAGTTGACAGTTATATCAACAAATTTCACTTTTATTGACATTTCTCATTTTCATTACTTTCTAATATTTTTTGAAATCGAATTTTAATATCGATTCAAATTTCCAAATATCATAAAAAAGAATACATTATTAAAAATATAATTTATACACCAAATTAAAATTTTGGAAGAATTGATGCGCTTTTATTATTTTATTATTATTTTTATTATTTTATTAATAAACCACCGTCAAAGAATTCACTTTCAAACCAAAAAAATATTTCTTCTAATCATAAGAAAATAAATAAACACAATTTAAACAACAGTTAGAAACTTAGGTAGTTCTTCCGACTATCTTCGTTACTATAACCAATAAACATGTGTATAAGGTAATCTAACAAACAATTTAGCTACATATAAAAAAACAATTCCGTAGGTACTAAGAGTGGAGTACAAAAATAGAAACACTAGCGTATTATGGAGATTTACAATGTACATATAATGTGATAAATACAAGTGGATGTATGTATGAAACAACATTTGTACAAACTCTAATAGCAGATCATAATGCAATATTAAAATATACAGACTTTAGGACGGTTGTCAACTGTTTACAACGCTCGGATACACTAACACAAAATATTACTGAATAATAAACTCAGAATCTGTTATAAGTATCAGAAATATTCTTTATAATTCCCAAGCGACTCTGTGATTGAATTTCAATTTTTTTAAAAGTTAAAAATAATTAAAAGCATTTTAAAAATATATCGAAAAAAATATCTAAATTAAAATATATCGAAAATAATATAATAATATAAGTCATAAGTTTTGTGTACTTAAAAGTAAACACTTTATTCAGCCAAATATAATCTATATATAAGGATACGTTCCCAGTGACTGAGGTAAGATGCACGCACAGATGTTACCGCTTTGCGGAGAAACGTCAAATTTGGACAGATGTCTATTTTTGTACTGTGGACATCCACTAAGAAGGGATTTTGAAAAAAATAAACCACAAAGGGATGAAATTGGGGTTAAGACTTTGTTCACCGATTTTTATAAAATTTGAAATCCAGACTCATAAAAATATTTCATTAAACACGTGTTTCATGGTTTATTAGAATTCACCCCTAAATTGAAAATAATTTCATAAGCACATATAATAAATATTCGAATAGTTAAAGCAGGCGAAGCCGCCCAGGTCGGCTAGTATAATATAATTATTAAAACCATTTAATAAATTGTGAATGTATCCGATCGTTACATTAGTATAGTGAATAATGTGTCTGTGGCACACATATTCACTTTATAGTACGAATTGCTCACTCAAACTAACATTCTAATTATTTTCTATTTTTTACAATTTGAGCAAAATATATTATCTGTTGCCATTTAAAAAATGTTCAGTTCGTAGTTTTGCCGATTGTAGTAATTTTACTGAGTGTATTTTACTAATTATCGTTAGATATCGCTAGAGTAAAGCTTTATTGCTTTTCGGAATTATTATAGGAATAAACAGTATAAATTTATAGAAAAATTAACTATACCGTATACAGATCTAAAATAAATATGAAGTCAACAATTTATATAGTTTACTTATATAATTTGAACCCGGAATATTTATTAAAAATAATTCAAAACATTATTTACATATTACGTAGAAGAACCGCTGAAGATAAAATAAATTAGCATGTCTTTATTAGCAATAAATTTAATCAGAATGGACTAAACTCTAGCACAAGTTGAACAAATAACAGAAATATTTACCATTCAAACGCGGTCATTCCTGTCACAAAGCAAACGAGGTTAGTCCAACTGCCAAAGTAACTGTTAAACAGTAGTGTAATTATTACTATATACTCGTACATACAACATTATAAATAGTTACAAAAATATCACGAGCACCAACAACGCTGAAACGTGTAAGCGCCCTCTCAATACAATAGTACAGTACAGTGAAGCGTCGATTAACCGATTTTAAATGTAATTTTTGTGTTACAAGTTTACATGTTACGTTTGATTCCGCATAATCATTAAAGATTTAACTTATGTGCGTAAGCATAGTGTACATTTCCGCGACGATAAAGGGATTGAATTATTATCCAAACACCCACAACTAATTCCAGTAATCAACGCTTTACTGCACACATGTCTTTCAAAATGTACATGTAAAAAATGGAATCTATCTAGATATGTATACGTGTGTAATCTAGGGCCTCGTGTCAAATAACATGCGAGACTCTCGGGCGGGAGGGCCGGCGCGCAGAGTCGCCATTTTGTTGTCGGCCATTTTGTGTGTGCACATGTCCGCCATTTTGTAGCGCATTTAGTGCGTGCGGGTTTTCCTCAGGCGCGACGCGGCGGCGTCTCACGGCCCTGCGCCCCACAACACTGTCACTATTGACCGAGACCGCACACCCGAGACACTCATTTAATCAATAAACTGAAATTTTGCTCCTTATTTTTTGTACATAATATATCATATTTCCCACCTAGATCTGTACATACAAGTGTTCATATATATTTTTTTACTTTTTAAAAGAAATTTAAAAATTACTTTACTGATCGCCATTGTAGCAAATTGTAGTAATATTGCTAACATTTCAGGAAGTATTATTTTGACAATACATATATGTATATTTACTCAAAATGTCTGTGGACACAACAATCAGTTTTTCATCTCTACTAAAGTTACTTTTTGAGTTACCCATGTTTAGATCTAGGTGGGATATATTTCTATTTGTAATATATACAGGTATTAGTAATTAGTCGAAACGCGGTCTCGAGGGGGCGGGCGCGGGGTGCGGGGTGAGAGGCGGTGCAAGCGAACCAAGGATACACAACTTAGTATGCCTGTACTATACACCGAGTTGCGTGCACACTACACATTTATACGTGAGCAATACATAAAATGATTAATACAATTTCATGGGTTTTCGTTTGGAATGAGTAACATATATTTTTTAAATAAAAAAATTGCTAAACAAAATGAAAATCCACAAAATTGTAAATTGTATTATTTGTGAAAATTGTAAATAAATAAAATAAAACTACATAATATATTTTAAATGTGTAAACCCAAAATACTGTGCGGTATGGGTTAAAGTAATAACTGATAAAAATGTAAACAGAATTATATATACAATGAAATACTATGAACAATATAATATAAATAAAGTTAAAATAATACTATGATTGCATCTATTAATTGCTAAATTTCCTTTACTTATTATACACATAAAGTCTATTTTGTTTCATAAAAATACTTTTCTGAATCTAACTAAAGCTAAATATTTTTTATTAGTTAATATATTTAATAATACATAAAATATATACATGATACATAATGATGAATATTTATATAATAATACATACAGATAATATAGTTGTAGGTTAGTCACAAATAACTCACTTCAATCTTAATAATATAATGCGTAACTCAAACACTCACACAAACACACCAACATTGTTAAATATCCAAGATCAATTAAAATGCATTTTGATTAATAGTAAATTAATAATTTGTAAGGAATTCCAAGAAGAAATTTTTAGTGTCAATAAACAAGTTGGAACAAAAACAAACTTAATAATAAATTAATATAATTTAATAACACAATAATGACAAACAATAATAAATTTGCTATTCCTTACAAATATAGGAAATATAGAGCAGAGGAAATAGAGGAGCATAGGCAATAGCCCAAAACATTTCAAAGGTAAGGAGGGAAATAGGTTCGCGTATTTCTCTATTAGAAAAGAGGACATTTAGTTAGAGTCCAATGTAATGAGTATGTCCTAGTTAAATATTATTCATTCATTAACTTGATTAGTATCAAGTGGAAGTAAATAAATAAGCTGCGATAGTAGAAGATAGTTGGGGCTATGACTGTACAGATAGGTAATGCAGGAGAGAGTTTAATGGTAGAGGACGGTATAGGGCTATAGGAGAATGCAAGTACTAGTGCATATACTCACGAGTGTCGTGGATGCGCGAGGAGGGCGGCGGGATCGCGTTTTTTAATCTCGCTCTCTCGTACGGCTTCCGTCATTGTTTTAAAGGCGGAGTTATGTATTCTGAAATGTGTGTTATATTTGTATGAATATATATTTTAAATTCAGTAAATATTTCTTTCTCGTTATTGGGAGTAACTTCAAGATAAGATAAGATTCTTAATTTTCTTTCCCGGTGATATGGATCAAAACAATCGTTTTTAGTTCCACCTAACTTGATAAAATATAAGGTTAATAAAAATCTAGGTTTGTAGGTAAGACTACAATACATCTATTAAATTAATAAATTCATTGTAGACTTTACATCTAAATGATAAAATCAAAAAGTAGATATACAATGGTATATGTATTTTACATTTTTAAATTGTATTTTGATTTTAAACATTGAACATTTTTTTTCTACATGTCAAGAGTATTTATAATATATATAAGAATATTTATAATAATTGAATATGACTACAACCAAATTATTAATTTTTTTTAAAAACAAAGAAAAAATAATATTTAACATTACTTATCTAATTATGAACTTTGAAAACTAATTTACTATGATTTTTACTGAATAAAAAAATGTATTACATCACTTATATATTTAAATTAGGCAGGTGGCACATGCAGAGAGCTCGTTGTGTTTCTTGCTTTTTCGGACATATTGGTTTGGGACCATAAATATCAGAAAGCCTATTGGTAACAGTTATATTAATATTACAGTTATATTAATATTAGTTTAAATTTAATATTTAACAATCAAAATTAAAAATAAAATTTCTTATAAATTTATATGATATAACACTCACACAGTGATAAGCAAGTCAGGCAGCAGCGTGGCCACTGGCACCAACAGTAGCCCAAACCAAAATACCAACGATGTGAACACCATACGATCCATGCCGCGCATCACGGCACCTATCACTACCGCTGGATAAAGGTTACTGTAGGAAAATTACATTTGTTATATGGTCTGTTTTTAGAGAATTCGTACAAAGATTAAAATTGTATTTTAGTAGTTTTTTTTAGTTACATGTTTATGTTTTGCCTCCGAGAACATTCTTCGGACTTTAAAAGTTACGAGCCCGATTCGGGGGAAACAATTATTTAACAGTTTCATATCCTTACTCTGGCAACGAGGCAAGGCGCGGCATTCAACTCCGTCATAAGGAATCACTCAAAATTTCGATGAAAAGTGGGGAACGTTATGTCTTAACACTCTGCTATAAGCGAGCTACTATGTGACCATAATAAAAAATAGTTTTTTCAGAAAAACATAAAAATTCAAACTTGCATAAGATGCAGATAAATTTTCTTTCAATATTACCGGATAATACTCTCAAAATATGAATACAAAATAAGAAAAAAAAAAACCTGTAAACAAGTATAAAGAGGAACCACAGAGCTAGCGACCCCCATATAGACAGGTGCGTGACCCACGTCCACGAGTGTGTCGCCAGGCCCGCCTTCAAGCAGACTGTTGCTACTACAAACTGGAATAAAATGTCCATTTATTATTATTGTCCATAATATATTAAATAAAACAACTTTGAACTTCACTGCCAATACCTACGAGAAATGAATGAGGCGTGTGCGGCGTTATCGCTTTGATAGGTTTGTTTGTGTCACTCTTAACAATTAATTAAAATTTTTATTAATTATTTTGTTTGAAATAATCACTTTTCATTTTTGGCTAAATATCTTTTATTTTAACTGTATTAGGCTTTCATAGAGTAGTTAAAGCTGTGGTTTCATTTAAAGTGGTGATGACAAAACACTCTGTGTATGTTTCATCTGGTAAGACCAACCAAAAGTACTATTCTTGGATTTGGGTTTCGCCACATAAAAGTTAAAATATGTTAAAAGATTGCACTTACCGTATAAACAAAGTTGCCCATAACCAAATATCCGCCATCTTTCCCGCTCGGCCACAGCACGTGGTGCTGCGCCATCAACACCGGCAACCAGAACAATAGTATGGAATGCAATAAAGCATTAACAGCCCACACCCAAAACACTCGGACGTTAAATAGTAAACCTTGCTGAGAGGGGATGTAGAGGGCTGGATGCTGAAACAATGGGTGTTTCATATTAACAATATGTTTGAAGCAGTAATAGTGCCTTTTCTTTTCCTCGCTGTGCGGTTCGTCACACGTTACAGAATGTGGAGATGAAGTGTTCAACACTAGGTTCCCTCTGCCAACCCTGCAACGCAGGATGCAGCGTGAAGCTGCTCTGATTAGATTGGTCATTAATCTAGTTAAATTAAAATTTAACTGGTCATTAATCTAGTTAAGTTAAATTAATCTAGTTAGTAATTAGTATACATTTTAATTAAAACAAAATTAAAGAAAAACATAATAGTAGCTTCTTTCTGCACCTGCTTTTTTCCCAACTATACACGTAATAGAAAAATAAATAAAGATTATCCGCCTAAACTTCATATGGCAATTTTAAACTATATGTAATTATTCTATCATTAATAGTTTTTAAATGGGGGCAGAAAATAGTTTTCGCGCCACTCGAAAAACCCGACTTTAAAGTATATTGCGTGCGGCATCGCGCTCCGTCTGCCATACTTGCCAGACGGAGCGCGATACCGCGCTCCTTGATTCATGGATATTACCATAGAAATACATAAATAATATTAAACTTACCCTTAACATAATTTCAGGTGAGCATATTTTGTCAAAGAGTCCGATTGCAAATGGCGGCAACGCAGTAAATATCACATTGTAGAAACCTATCGTCCATCGTTCAAATAAAATTTGACCGGACCTGAAAAGAAAACAAGGATAACAGCCAAGCCTATTCATTTAAATCAAAGATTTCATATTCTACACATATATATAATACATGTTATATATTTTAAAAATTGTCCATGAAAAGACCATAAATTCAACTCGTACTCAGGGAATATTAATATAATATATAAATTAAATTTTTAATTTCCTTTTACAGAAAGTTTAGTATTGAGAAAAATATTGAATGTTTAATTCAATATTTCGAATTCGAAAAGAAACCGGACCAGGTAAATACGAAGGTTAATACTGTAAATACGACAGGTTGTGAGCTAGGTGGGTACCTAAAAAAAAACTCGAAAAAATTGAACATTCATATTTTCTATATATATTTACGTAGCTTTACGTTGTATCCTGCATATAGCAAGATAGATAAAGTGAGTCTAATGATGAGACATTTTGCTCCCGCTGAATCCTGAGGTTGAAACTCAACGCCTCGCTTTACTACTACACAGTAAATATTTCATTTCCTCAAGTAGGAATCGAAACCACAAACTGACGCGATGGCGTCATTAAAATGTTTATGATATGATAACATAATTGAAACACACTCACCATGCGGAATAAATAGCGAACCACAGTTCAATAACGTACAGACAGATGTTTTTGTAAAAAGAGTACAAAATCAACTTGCTGATGCGCGAGTAGTTCCATGCGCCGTGAACGAGTAGCAGGCGCACCAGGAAACGGAACTGGCGGGACAGTTGTAACATATATGTTAATGGACTTTGTACAATCAAAGCCTATTGGGAGAAATGGTAATTGAGTGTTTATTATGTATCAAGATACTATGTTTTTATTACCTCTTTAAATTAAACCATATTTTTAACTACTCTATAAAAACCTATTTTTTAATAACAATTAATTAAAAGAGATTTTGACAAAAAGGAAACAGTAATTTTTCAAACAAAATATTTTTTGGGTTTGAAATATTTTACTCTATATGCTGCTAGCGTAAAAGGAGCGTAGACAGTTTCACTTTGTATATTAATTAATGTTTGAAATTAATGTTTGATTTTTTATTAAACGTAGTGGCTTCATAATTTCATTGTTATAACGTGAAGGAGCCCGCCCCGCGTCCTATACCTGTGCAACGCTGTAGTCCGAGGCGCAGACGGCTTGCAGCCCCTCCACGCCGGAGATGCCGACGCCGACGGCCGCACGCTGGATCATGGCCACGTCGTTGGCGCCGTCGCCGATGGCCAGCGTCACCGCGCCCTCCGACCGTGACACCATATCTACCACCTGTTACATCACCACCAGGAGTTGCTAAAAGCACGGCAATGAGTGCCGCTCTTAACCCGCAGGATCTTAGCACTAGGTTCCCGCTACCTACTCTGCTGTGTGCGAGATACAGCGTGAGGCTGATTTATCAATCTTGTTCAGAGTAGCGCATATGTAATAGAACGTAATAGAGCGTGCGTGAATTGTTCTTCATAGAAATCAACAGATATATTATAGCATGCGTGTATCGACCCTTCTTAAATAGTTTTGAAGTATTAGAAAAGAGGAAAGAGAATATTAATAGTTTATGTTTGAATAGTTAATCTTTAATTCATTTCATTCTGGTAAAAAGATAACGTCTGGTAAGTGGAAAACGCATCACCTGGAGACTGGGTTCCTTCTGCATATCTTGCTATATATGGGATACATTATCAACCTGAAAAAAGAAGTACGAACCTCAGCCTTCTGTATCGGAGACACTCTACAGCATACTACAACTTTGCATGAAACACAAAGATCCAAGAAATCTTTCTTCAAATCACACCCCATCGCATACTTGAGTGTCTGTCCGTCTATCACTAATGCTACTTCATTATCTTTGCGAAGGTTCTCTCCGAAATCCGTTATATGTCTAGATAGACTTTCTCTCGTGGCCTGTAAAAAATATGATTATTAATAAAAAATAAGTTTATACCCAATTATGGAAACAACTGAGAGTGGTATATGATACATGACACATTTGGACCACCGCTTTAGTGGGATACCACAAAACTAAAGACGTGATGAGGTATAATTTAATTCTAAAGAATAGTCTTTAGAACATGTTCATTTCCCACTTTCAAGAATAAACTACATTCCTCGTGCTCCGCACTCGCATTCAGACCTACCACTTCCTACTTGGTAATTTACAGTGAGAATCCAATAAAAATATAATATCTAGCATAATACAAATGATAGAAGACAGTCATAAAAAGAACAGTAAAAGACATGGAGAAACAGACAGAAACAAAAAGAGATACAAAATAAAAACTGACTAACATCCAAACTATCCTCATTGAGTACGAGCAGAGGCATGGCGGCGTGCAAGAGGCGCGCTGAGTGTGCCACGTTAATGGCCGTCTCCTGCTTGTCCCCCGTCAGCACCCACACGTGGATGTTGGCTTTGAGTAGCGCTGCTATTGCTTCTGGGACGCCTTCCTGGAATTAATATATATATATATAGGTTTTTTTATCAACTTTACGCTGTATCCCGCACACCGCAGGATAGGCCTAGGGATCCGCCCAATTCTGGATACATTGCATATTGAGGAGTTGACTCAACGCCGCGCTTTTATTCGACACCATAGCGAAAGAATGGAAATATAAATATTTCATGTCCTTGAGTAGGAATCGAACTCACAACAATATATATATATATATTATTATACATATGTGTATTATTATTATATATGTATAGATAATAAATCTCATGTGGTTTAAATATATGCGTTGGTTAGGTAAATTAAATATATACTTTGATTGAGGCTGGAATAAGCACGACGGCGCTAAGCCTCAATACGATCAGGCGTGGGGCGCTAAGTGGGGAACGGCGTGTTGTTAGTTCAGGCGTCAATGACTGTTCCAATTAATATAATTGATGCCGTGCTAATGTAAGTTATTTATTTAAGTCAAAATTACATACATCATATAATGCTGCTTGTTAATAGTAAGCATATACACATACATACATACATAAATTCTAAAGGTGGTTATGGCGTAGGGGCAAAGCGTATTACTGCAAACGCGACGATTGTGGGTTCAAACCTCCCTCTGGGGAATGAAGTTTATAATATTTTCATTTTCATCATTTTCTCGAAAAGATAAAATATCGCGTTGAGTTTTGCCATTCATCACACAATTTCTCAAAATTCAACGAAATGTATCAAAAAAATATAATATAAAAAAATAAAAATTACCTGTAATTTATCCTCAATAGCAGTGGCCCCCAGTAATCGTAGATTATTTTCAATGAGCATGGCGGCTTCCTCTATTTTTTGTTCTCGATCGTGTATCGCTATACTTGCCTTGTGGTAAGTATTGGACCAGTCCTGGTGGCACAGTTGTGGGTAATGATTAAATATAAATGTGGGATTATAAAGACTAACGATTATTTACGTTTAAATTAATGAACGGAACATTAAATATTTGATGTATTTGAGAAACTAAAGAAGCTACCGCACAGATTTCAAACAACATAACAATATAACTTTAAATCTCTAAAAAATAAAAAAAACCCATTTCACTCACATTATAGACGTGATCAGGTATATCAGCAGCAGCAAATACCAAAGTTCTGAGACCTTCAGCGGCAAAATGTTCCAAATGGGCTAAAGTGGCGGCCGCGTAGCGCGCACTGCTGCCTCCGGCCAGGCGAGGGTATATCACTGAATCTGCGCCCTTGCAGAATAATTTTATTTCACCTGTAAAACCACGAAATACTTAAGAACTACATTTATGTTATAACATAAAGGTATGTCCATGTTTGTGCAGTCCGTCCAGTGTACGTGAGTGTGAATAAGCGAATAATTTATAAGTAATCAACAATAATTTATGGTGGGGTTAGAACCCATTCTCACTGTGTGTACAATTACTACTATAATCATATGTCAAATAGTTTATGGTTGACGTAAATGTTTAAATAAACTGTAAACTAAAACAATAAATCTTCAGGGGCAGCTTCTGGCTATGAATGTGAATTCAATATCACACCTTTGGGACACAATCAGTTTTCGCCAGGGAAATTTGTTATTTCCAGGTTTCCGATATAGCAAGTGAACGCGCGGCACGTACCGTCCGTCACTCTAAGTGTGTCTTTACACGAACAAGCTAGCACCTACCATTAGGAGCTCTCACGATGACGGACATGCGTTTCCTGGAGGAGGTAAAGGCGAGCACGTGCAGCACGTCGTACTGCAGTGTGCCGGCAGGAGGGGTGCGCAGCGTGACGCCGGCCGGCGTGCGCGTTGCGAACACCCACCCGAACGACGCCGCGCCCGCCACCAGCGCGCGCTCGTCTGTCACATCACCAGATCAAACTCAATGTCAAATAATTTTATTCTAAATAAGAATATATTTTACTGTTCTTTTATTATGGCGTTCGTGCGTTTCTTTTATTATTGTATGCCAGTTGAGCACAAAATCACTTCACCAATGTCACGTTGTATTGAGAACATACAGTTTTTTTTCCAATTTCACACTGTATCCCGCACACAGTAGTGTCGGCAGGTCGGTGTAATGTAATAGTCCGTTCCCCACTTTCCGCCGAATTCTGGACGCATTGCGTGCTGAGTGACAGAATACAACGCCGCGCTTCGCCTCGACACCAGAGTGAAGAATGCGACACTAACGGCCTCTGTCAAATAATTTTATTCAAAATAAGAAGTTATATGCTTCATTTCTTAAGCAAATAGCTTCTAAAAACAAACAATCTATCACCACCACTAAAATTAATGCCTCAGACCTGAGAAGAATCGGCGCATGAAATGTTACTTGATGAGACAGACGAGCGAGCATTTTATTTCCAAGGTGTCATGTATCATTAATTGCTAATAAAAAAAGTTGTGTACGACATTGTTCCATAAAAGAAATACAGATTCGATGTAACCGGGTTACTGGTGCGATAATCGGTCATCGGTATCACGGATACTCCGTCCGCTACTTTCCAAATTCTAGTACAATAAGTACCTTCAGATCGTTTGGACCCGTTCAATCGAAAATATACTGAAAAATCTGTATACCCGGTGAGGCCGCGTGATAGTTTACTTGTCCCCCGACGTCCTCCGGGATGACAGTATGACACACAGCAAGCATAGTGAGGAACTCCCGGATGACAGGCGCACTGGGATGATCGGCCTCTAAGTTCTGATACAACAGAGTGTCCTCCAAACGCTCGTTCGGACCAGGGCGATTGTAAATAATCTGAAAAATTAAATATTTATAGTGCATTTCGATGAGTCGTGGTCGCTATGAACTTAGCTGTAGAATTTTTTTTGATTATTTAACTAATCCATCTAAGATAGATAATTCTTAGAGTCCTTCAATATACACGGTTGATATAATTTTTATCATAAAAATTGTTAACTGCAAAAGGCAGAGGCAGAGGACTTTTGCTGTCAGTATATGCAACTGTACAACTATTAAATAAAATAAATGAAGAACAGTAGTAACAATTGAGCCAATAACTACTAAATTTATAACAAAAATTTGACCTTCGTGGCAGAAGGTCAAACAAGCGACAAACGAGAAAAAAATAGAAAATTATTAATTATAGATATATATTGATGTACAATAAATAGTTTATAATGTTATTTAAGTGTCTTGCTAGGTCTCATTTCTTTAGAAAAAGTTAATCAATGAGAGTTAAAAAAAAATCCGAATGACATATCAGTAGCAGTATCTAGTGACCACAAAACATCTAGTGACCCACCTCCGCTATAGAACACTTCCTGAACTCCATAACGTTGCAGGTCAGTGTGCCCGTCTTGTCGCTGAACACGTACCGCACCATGCCGAGTTCCTCGTTGAGGTTGGAAGTGCGCGCGAGTGCGGGAGTGTCTGTTTCTTGGTGGTACATCTCTCCGTCCATCGCTATGAATTTTGCCTAAAAACATATTTATTTTTTGTTTCACGCTGTATGCATGCATTTTCTATTTTCTGACTGCATGCTGCGAAAGGTGAATAACCCACCAGTCATTAAATTTAAAATATCACATTTATATAACTACTTAGTCACATTACAGTTCTAGCTATAATATAATTTTACAGCTCACAATGTCTCGTATAATTAAAAACTCATAGTTGTAAATGGCATCATAAATAATGAGGTCATATTTTACCAACACTTAGAAAGATAACTCCGGAATTAAGATTATAAATTAAAACTTTCATTTTCACGTTATTATATTATATAACAGAATTTAAATACTTTTTATTTTCAGTAATTAGTGAGAAAAAGCGTGTATCTGCGTCTTTTATGTATAACTTTTTAGAGCCTTGAAATAATCATGATTTCTTAAAAGAATACTTTCATTATTTAACTGTACTTACTTGGAAAAATCTAACAATTTCAGCGGTAACTTGTAAGGAAATCGGTATAAGATTGTTGTATAATATCAAAAACGTTAAAAAGTTAAATCCGAAATGCGCATTCGGCGTTCCTGAAAGGAAAAATAACAAAAACAATTAATCATTTTCAGAATTCGATTCAGATTTTTACTAGTCCATTTTAGTGGTAGATATTCAAAAATAAAAAAAATCTGCTTCACGCTGTATCCCGCACACAACACGGTAGGCAGAGGGAACTTAGTGTTAATATATTCTATTCTCCACTTTCCGTCAAATTCTAGAGGCATTGCGTGCTGAGTAGCGGAACATAGCGCTGTGCTTGACCATGCGCCATTTACCAGAACGCAAAAACGGAAATATAAATTTAAATAAATATTTCATGTCCTCAAGTGGGGATCGAACCCACAACCAGTCACGTTTATAGTCACCTCTGTGACACTGCGCTACGATGACTGGCGTGAATATATAGCTTGAATAAATTTTGTCCTTCTTCTTCTCCCTTCCACTTCCACTTACCATCAAGTCCAATATACCAGTCCCTCAGCCCCCCACTGGTGGAGGTCCTCGTGCGCACCCACAGTTCGCTACAGGCCGCACTGAGTAAGGACAGGGCCAGGAGTATAATGAACAGCATCAGAATGTGTGTGTTGGTTTGACGGTCGATTGACGAGCGTTTTAGTGGGGCTGCGGTAGATAATTGTGTAAGTTAATAGAAATCTATACTTACAATATCTTTATATAGTAATATATTTATAAAGCCAAAGAATTTGTTTGGTACCCAAAATCTAATTATCTATTTTGGTTCTTACAATCTTAGAAACTCCATTGAGATTGTATGGGAAATTATTTTTAGTACATATTATCCGCAATTTTGTAATTTTCACGCACAAATAATGCGGGTAAAAGTCAATTACTGCTTAAGGTAGGATAAACAATATAGATTATAGAAAAAAAATACTGGCATATTTCTACATATATATAATTGATCATTGGTCACTAAAATAAACAAAACAGAAGGAATTTAGTGTTAGAACACTCAGTTCTCCAACCACCGCTCAATGTGAACGGTGTTCGCGACACTAACGTACCTTTGGTGGAATTCTTCATGAGTTTAGTTTCGTGTCCGGTGTAGACGACGAGCGCGTGCAGCCACGCCGTGTTGCGGAGCATCGCGCCACGAAGCAACATTTGTTCCAGGCCTAACGGGATAGTTCTACAAATAGAACATATTTGTTATTGTAATATTGCTTTTATATTACTATAAATTTGATTTCTGTCTTAAATAAAATATAATGTGAATTAAGCTTAAAAGTGATAGACACTACTCTTAAACTTAGAAACGCATATAATTAGATGTGTATGATAAGATCTAGCACATCTAGAGATCTTGTAAGTTTAGTTTTTATAGGATTGTCTACTAGCTTGTCATTTAAGAAATTGATTTAATATAACTTTTCTAACGCCACTGCCCCTCTTTTAGAACTTAACCGATTCTAGATCATTTTAATAAGTCGATCGCGAAATATATATATAATTTCAGAACAAACAGCCCAAACAATTGAATAACAATAATCTAGCAAGAAATAAATCACAACTAACTTAGCATTAGTCTCCTTCAGCATTCCATTGAACTCGTACAAATGTCTGTTCGGCGGCTCGCACTGCACGGTCGCTCTGAAGTCGGCGAGCGCCGCGGCGCTGTCCAGCCGAGATGTTTCTGGGCTCGCTTGTCGTATCTTGAGATTTGTCTCACCGTCGAGGTTTGATGTCTCTATGAAGGAAATGCCTTGTGGTTCGCTGGAAGTTAAGGGATAATTGTATTGAATATTGTTATTATCACTACTATAATAACTATCAACGTCATTTTTACATTTTTTTTTTGTAAATTAATTAAGAAGTAGAATTTGGTCACTTTAAAAAGTATCTCATAGGAACTCACCTAGAGGCCAACAACACGAGATCAGCGGGAAAGAACTGGTTGTTGAGGACTTTGCATATATCACCCACTTGCAATTTCTCCCATCTAATGCTGTGCCACCGCCCGTTGTTTAGCACTTCCACTTTCCGTCTGTTCGTCTCGTCGTCTGCGCGGTGACGTTTCTAGGAGAATGACAGAAAACAAGATAAGAAGAATGATAGGGCCAGGGGCAATGGCTCGTCCACTAGGGGTTCCGTACAAAAATTAGCGGTGTCGAGGTTTTTCTGAAATTCAAGCTTACCTTAGCAAGAGCCATTTCCATAGTAGCTTTAAAATTCTTTTAAAGCTATTATTTTTTAGGATACGATACGAACGATATGGGTGGCCATATCATTTTTTTAGTTTTATATTTAGGTTTATATTTAGTAAATATAGAAAAAAAAATTTTTGCCGTAGACCTGAGTACATAGTTTGAATTTCAACTCGATATCTCCATGCGTTTCTGAGATAAAGGGTCTTGTCAGCTAGACAAATAGAAGGACAGACGGGCAACAAAGTGATGTTAAAGGGTTTCTTTTTTCCTTAAAAGTTACGGACGAACTCTAAAATACAAAAAAAAGAGACGATAAATGATACGTTTATTTTGGTTGGTTTCTTCAATTCAATTACTAGAATTTTTAAAGTAAGATAAGAAGCATGTTACTAGGTACTTCATATATTTTTGTAATTAAAAATAGTCACACAGTACTATTTTGATACAGCAAAACATAAAATCATATACATTTCTGTGCGGCATTACACCGGTCTATTAGACCGGCCAGGGTTCGCCAAAGATAAAATTACGTGGCAGAGGGAGCCTAATGTTAAGATACTCCACTCCCCACTATCCACCGAAGTCTGTACGCATTGCATATTGATAGCGAAGAAATGAAAATATTAACTATTTCAGGTTCCCGAGTGGGAATTGAACCCACATTGTGGGTTCAATTCAATTCACATGTGGGTACACGCTTGTGTCCCTGCGCCAAGGCCGTCCGACGGCCTGGATTGGATATCTATTTTCTGATTAACAAATTGACATAAAATCTCTATATCTCAAATAAAATTTATATATGAAATAGTTAAAATTTCGCTAAAGGTTTAAAGACAAAACATCAGCGATTAGCTGTCAGGAAATGAACACGGCATTGGACCATGCAACGGAAGTAGAATGCAACAGTTTGAGTTTTCATTTGGAAGCTTAAACGGTCAGCTCGGTGGATAAATTTCTTGAGTATTAAAATCATAATTCAGGTATTAAAAAACCTATACATTTGTCAAACGACTTTGAAAAAGGGAAAGTTTTCGAGGCGATGTGTGTATATTCTTTATGTATCTTAATAGTTACGCGATCACTTCGCTCATTATGATAGGATTTTGATATTTCGATATATCCAAATTCGATAAATCCAAACAAAATCACTAAGAGTTCTGTATTCTGTAGCACATGAGACATTTTAGATGAATAGTTTACTCGGACCCGATTGTTTTATCAACCAAACAATCTTCATATAAAATGATAAACGATACAAATACTTACAAAATCTTCAACAATTTCCTTGATCGCGCTGACACTGAGTATTAGTATGAGAGGAGTGAGCGTGGTCCAGCGTCCAGTGGGAGAGACGTCAGGGATCTGCTGTAGGAGCGCGATCAGGAGGAAGAAGCAGTTGGAGTAACGCCGGAACTGCTCGAACAGGAATAACGGGACGAAGGATGGCACACTGCGGACATACAAAAATGATTAAATGATTATATTGTATTGTAATAAAATAGCAATATGAACAAGTAACAACAGTGTCTTGACACTAACTTCTCTTCGCCCACCCAATTGTGAGCGGGATAAATCTTAAAAACTCGTTATGTAAATAATTGTGCGTGTATGTACCATATTATGCTAATCGGTTATTCGGCCGAAAGTGGGGAACGGAGTCTTTACACTAGGTCACCCCTACCCTGCAAATATGTGGTATACAGTGTAGGTAATTAAATATTCATGCTATACTTGTTTCTGAAACCTTTCTGAAACCTTGCCTTCCTTCTACTGCCTATCCCATCCCAGGATTCCATTTAATACGTAATGACCGTGAAAATAAAGGTGGTGGAGGTGTGGCTATTTACCTTCGTAGTCATATACCTTTCACAATATTGGATAAATCTGTCTCTCAGGACTCAAAAGCCGCTGAACATATTTTTGATGAAGTCCTGTTTGGTACTTTAAAATTGTTGCTGGGAGTCTTTTATAGCCCTTCATTACATGTAAATTATTTTCAATCGCTTGAAACATTACTGAAAAATATGTTTCTACAGTTGAACATACTATTTTAATACCTGTATAATTAAGAACGATATAGCACGCTTAGTGTTTTAAAAACATGATCAAAGGCTCAAACCTACACCTGCTTTCGTCCAGCGCTACGCACTTTTTCTAACCTAAATTAAAGCCTAGTGTCGTCATGCGACGCAACTTCAAAAATTTTGACAAGAATAGATTTATTTATGATCTGAACCTGATTGACTGGACGAGTGTCTTCACCGCTTCAATAGTTGACTTGAAAATGGAGATATTTAACTCCATCTTAATTGAGCTTTTTGATATATATGCACCTTTAAGACCTGTTAAATTAAAACATTTACGTGCACCATGGCTGTCTCAAGATATAAAGGCATTAATGACGAGACGAAATAATGCGAAAGCTAAGAAAGCTAACAAGCACAATCCATCCGATGTCAACTTATCAAAGTGCAAACGTTTACGAAATGAATGTAGCAACATGTGTAGATGCACAACGGAATTATATACACCAGTCTTTTTCCCTACACACCTACACCAGTCCCTTTTCACCTGTATGCTGATGACCTGCACATTTATGTTTCATCTCCCGTTGCAACCATCTCAGAAGCTATTGAACGAATTAATAACAATCTTCAAATAATATACGCATGGAGCAAATCGTATGGTCTGAATTTAAATACCACGAAATCTCAAACCATAGTCATTGACACTCAAAAACAATTAGCAAAATTAAATTTTTCCCATATACCTGTTATGTTTGATGGCACCACTGTATCTTACACAAAATCCGTTAAAAACTTGGGTATCATCATGGATAGCACTTTGTCATGGACTACATATTTAAATAATAAAATAATAAGATATTTGCAATGGGTTCTCTAAGGCGATGGAAAATTTTGTTACCAATTAAAACTAAAATTTGACTAGCCACTTCCCTCCTTCTTCCTATTATTGACTATGCTGACACTTGTTACCTTTGATCATGTATCTGCATATCGTGATGAGCTTCAATGGTTGACAGTTCGTCTCATTTCAACCTCCGATCCAAAAGCGATAACAAGCTTAAGGTACAAGGTAAGGTATGTGCAATACTTCTGTATTGGATTCAAAGATTCCTTCACTTTTAAAAACGTCATTTTGTGGAATGACTTACCATCCTTGAAGCGTTACTATTTAGCAAGACAAAAGAATATTTAGTATGTATTTGTGTATTTATATTTGTATAAATTAGTTTATATATATTATGTTTATTATGTATGTATAATATGTATAATATATCACATTTATAATGTTTTTATGTTTAATATTATTTTCATTTATGTGCTACACGGTTCCTATATTATTTTTATTTTATTTTATATTTTTTTGTAAATGTGTACGCCTAAGGTTACCTGTAAGAAATCACTAATAGTGATAAGGTCGCCTTTGCATGCTGCAGTTATATTTATACAAATTTGTTGTCGTTTCTTTTCTTTTTTGTACTTAAAATTTATAAACTGTGTATGCAATAAAGAATTATTATTATTATTAATTTTGCTGGGTAACATTCATGATAAATAAATCACAAAGACCAGTCTAAATCTTTTCTCTATACCTTCTTATATATTTCTATAAATAAGGTATAGAAATAAAAACTCAAATCTAAAGAAAAAACTCATATCTATATTTTCAATCTTTTAATCTTCTGATTTTAACAATACCTCTGAATACTTTTATGTTCAGATATCTTTTGTCAAATATTAAATATTGACAAACGAAATTGAAAATGGATCTCAAAATTGGACGACACACAAAATAAGTGTTCGATTCAAAGAAAACAACACATCCAAGCGTCGATACCTGACGCCTGCACTCACATTATATATAGAAATAACCCTGACTGATATCTCAAATTAAAATATGACATTGATTATGTCAACGTTAAAACAGTATTACTGCACTTATTTACAAAACTAACTATTGCCTGCGGCTCTGCTTGCATAGTCAATTTCAAAGAGCTAAAAGTTGTATTGGGCACAGGACACATTCCTTTCTTTCTTGATAAGTGGACTATGTAATACAAAAATATTAATACAATTAAATTGCAATGTGCAGTTCCCGAGATAAGCGCTCATCTAAAAAACTATTTTAAATTTTTTATTCGAAATCAAAATGTTTGTACTGTTACATAGAAAGGTCTGGTGCCGGCGCGGGCATTTGTAAGAGTTTCTGTATGACTAAACCAAGGATTCAAATAAGCTAAATAATGTTTACATTGGTAGGACTAAATAAAACTGTGGTATTGGCTGCTAAAACGCAAAATGGCAACAGAGCAGAGGAATTTAACAGTACTTTAAAAATTTAACACGAAAAACAAAATATGTAAAACAATGATTAATATGTCGACATGCGCAATACTTTTAATAAATATTAGTATAGACATATGAGCAATATTTATAATCTCAATTCGTCCTACACACAAACATACGGGGCATGTAAACAAAGCGCGCCCCGGTAGTGACTAGTGACATCAGATGGCGGCGCGCCAACGGGAATATCCGTCGTGTGCAAATAAAACGATAGCTTCACGCTGTATCACGCAAATATCAGGGTAAGCGGAGGCAGAGGGAACCTAGCTTTCGGAGTTAACACCTGTGGACGGACGTTTGTATAAACACAATTAGCACCTCGTTAGCTTAGTAAAATTAATAAAATTTTAAGAATTTCATTTCAACATGTAGTCTTTAGGCAGGTCTGAAAGGATAAATCAGTTACTTTAGAACCTTTTTACCCACAGCTAAATCAATTCAACAAATAACTTCACACTATAGCAGGCTGAGCATGGGGAACGTAGTGTTAAGACACTCGCACGACGCACTACCCAATTTTAAGTGACGGAATATTGACCCAATATTGAGTGGCGCAACTCAACGTCGCAATTTAAGACGCCTTGAAGAAAAGAGATAAAAGAAAATGAATAGGACCACTCTGTTAAGCTTGATCACCTTCATATTGTCTTCAATTGAATGAATTATACAATAATAGTTACAACTACAAGAGTAGGTCCGAGGTCGTAAATATCTATTAATATTAACTAATGGCGAGCATTAGTCTTGCAAACAATAAAATAAAAAAAAATTTTTCATTGTGTTCCTATTTTGTTTCAATCAATAGACAATATTGAATCTTTATGAGCATAAATGAAATTAATATAATTTACCTGTATTTCGCGGTGGATATCCGGTTGTTGACGAATTTCTGGGGCTGTGGGCGGTTGACGAAGATGACGCGGTTCTGTTCATCATTCGCCCCGTCTGTTATACCGGATGTCGTGGCCTCATCCTCGTCTGTGGATATAGATAGATGAAATTAAAATTCCGTGCAAAGGTGTTGAGCAGGCAGGGAAGCAGATCCTGGCAAAAGCCCGGAAGCCGTACGGTATATATATACACCGTACGTAGCAGGGTAGGCAGAGGTAAACTAGTGTTAAGACATTGCGTACCCCACGCAACGCGATATTTTCGAGACATCTCGTTCAACGGAGAAACTTAACGACTCGCTTTGTTACCAGAGCAAGGAAATGAAAATATTAAATAATTTATTTAACGGTTGTGAGTTTGATTCCCATAGGGAATGGGCACTGTTGAACGAGAGCAGTGAAGGCCAGAGGCCCCAGGGAGTGTAGGCACACCCGGGTCCCAAGTCTTTATAGTAGAGTAGAGTATAGTAGACAAGAATTGTACAAACATTTTGCACACGCTTCAGTCTTAAAGAATGGACACTACAAATATTCCAGTTGGTTATGGACAAGTGAATTGTACATTAATATTATTGTAGTTATATTACGTTTTAATACTTTACCGTTTCTTAAAATTAAAGCTAACAGAGGCTTTAGATATTCTGCCATCCATTTCATTTTGGTAAATCACACCTACAGTTGTTAAATGTAATATGATTCTATATTCGCTGACAGTACTTACCAGTGTCGAGTGTTTGCACACAGAACCTTTCAGCTTTTATAAAATAAGGAAGGTCTGGCTACTGTTGGCTCTTACGTGAAAGGCATAGATGAGTTATAGGAAAACGAAACAAAAAAATACTTCTGAAATATATCTGAAATGCCTGCTCTCTGATATTAGATTAAACTTGTATCTATTGTGCTAATATATAATATAATAATAAGTACATATGTGTGAAAGAAAATAAACAAAACCTTGGTAAAATAAAAACGTGTATAAAATAAAACGATCGCGTAGTACGTACTAAATTAAATGTAACCAAGTAATAAATAAAGTTTCTAAGATTTACCGTCGACATAAAGCAAGTAACGACCTCAGTTCCGCTCCGATTACTTTCAGGCAAAAGGAAAATTCTTATTTTAAATTAGATTTTTTTTAATCTTGTGAGCTTAAAGCATAATATTGTTTAATCCTATAATTAAAGAGAATATCAGTTTCTTTCATACAAATATATATACCAAGATAAATGTAAAAGAGAAAGAACCTAGAAAATCATAGCCCCAGTGTCCTCTGGTCTGCTGTCCCCAAACCCCAGTTATTCCAAAAAATTGCCTAATTTTTTAAAAGAGTTAATTTAAAGAAACTTTACAAAAAAGATCAGTTCGAGACTTAAGTCTTTTTTTACAAGAAAGTATCAGGTGAGATCTGTATGAGATCATCAATAATTTTTACCACGACTCCGTAAATCGATAATAATATTTTTGTTTAACTTTTGCCAACACCACATGCATTTTGTAATACGAATAGCATTAGTTTGTGTTTTTATAGAACTACAGTTTTCAAAGTAGTTTTTTTTTGTTATAATACGTAAAAATATAGTTCTGCCACTCAACACGTAATGCCTCCAGAATTTTGCAGATAGTGGGGAACGGGGTGTCTTAGCATTAGGTTCCCTATGCCTACCCTGCTGTGTGCGGGATACAGCGTGAAGCTGTATCACTAGATACTATCTATCCCGCAAAAAGTCTCCCACTTTTTGCGTATTCCGTGCAAACTTGATTTCAATTTTTGTCTCTACATTTTCAAACTTTATAAGCTTTTTTTCAATATTAAACAACTCTCTACTCGTTACATTACAAATTACTTGAGTAAATTTATTTGAATAGTATCGACAAAACCCAGCAAAAAATTTGAATGGAAAATAAAAACATTTAAAACTAGCCGATTCAGGCGGCTGCGCCCGCTTGAATCCTATATAGGAATATTTATTGAATATATTATTTTCAGTTTAGGTGGTAAATTCTAAGAAATCGTGAAAAACGTGTGACAATGACATGAAATCTTAAGGAATTGAATTTCAAATTTTATAAAAATCGGTGCCAATTTAAAGATTGTGCCATACAAATTTTCAACCCCAGTTTCACTCCTTCAAGATTAACATTTTTCTAAATTTAACATTTCTCCGCACAGCGGTCAGTCAGTGGTAACATCTCCTTTTGTATATGTATATAGATAAAGAATTCTTTCATTCGTGCGTTAAAAAGTCAGAAACAGAGCGTTTCGCGACAAAAATATAATGAAACTAGGTAAAGCACCTAATTCAGAACAAATAAGAGAAAGCGAACGTCATATAGAGGTCAAGATCTCGAGATGCTGGGGAAAAGGAAAATTGAAATAGCGCTTTAACTAACATACGTACGAAGTAGGTATAGTTCATACATGCTGACTGCATCACGGCGGTTTCGAAGTGTTCTACATATGAAATTTAATATCAGCAGCACTCAGAGATCTCCATTAGCATTTAAATCATAATTATTAGAATAGACGACATTGTGATACAATTTAGATGTAGCATACAGTATATTAAATATATGAGAGGAATGTTTATACATATATGAACATTCTAAAGTAGTAATTATAGTATGTAAGCCCATGTACTTTCATCCACTAAATGTCAGTTCTAGCAAACTTTAATAAGCGTCTCTGAGTGCGACTTTAAATCCCTTAAAGATGATTAAATGATTAAGATAATATTGAAAATTACGACGTCAGTTTTACACAATGCGACTGTCACGCTCGAAAATAAGAAATGATGCAAATTCCGACGAGTCAAGCGTCCATTTTTTTGTGGCAGATTTTTTGCATAATGGTAACCAACCAATTATATTAGTTTTTATAAAATAGCAAAACCAAATGAAAGTCGATTAGTAAATTCAAAACGTTGTATAAAAAACATGCGTGGTCAAAGGAAGTAGTTTTTTTCATTATGAACTTCACAACAATATATTTACTAACCTATTATAAGCATATTTTCATACACTAATAACATTATCAGTTCAAAGACAACACTAAACATTTAGATTTCCGAATTGATTGAAATAAAACAAAAACTAAATGTTAAGGGAAGGGTAAAAATCAAGGGGAAATTTTCATAATACCTATATGCTAGGTAAGTTGTAATATTCGATATGCCGACAGGTAGCAGAAAATAAGGTGATGACTCACGCTTACGTTGTTCCTGCTGTGCTTGAAGGTGTTTATAACAGTACACATAAAATGTACCAAAATGATCTAACTGTTTCAAATGTATCACGTATATAGTGTTTTAATAGTAATCATTTATTGAATAAATTTACCAAGTTGTAGGAGTGAGTATGAAAAGCAAAACAAACACAATAAAAAGTTAGAAATATATATATGCTTTCTTTAAAGTTTTCAATTAATTAACATAAAAAAATAATTACAACATTTTTAGACAAACGAAAACGAGGCATCAGAGAAGGAAAACAGAAAATCTTAGTAAGCGTAAATTTAATGAGGCAGAACTAGATTGACCTCTAATAGCAACTGGAAAGAATACGTGCCCTTGACGTTGCTACGAAATGCAACCGTGTGGCATGCATTATGCATGGAGGCATCCTTGAACTAAAACGCTTACAGAGTGACGCTTCCCATGTGTAGAGCTATATGTATTATAAGTCTAGTCGGTACTCTTAGTCCGTTCTCAACACTCTCTCGGCTCACATCCAGGCCCAGCCTCCATGGTATGGATGACGTAACTAAATGTGTCGAAGACTGAGTACATGGCCTGCGGGAGCCCAGACTCGAGCACTATTATTATAAGTCCTAGCAGCACTTTCCGCCGAATTTTTCGAGGTTTTGCGTGGCGGAACTTAAGGAGGGATAATATTATTTTCATTTCTTGCCAGAATGAAGAAATTAATAAAAAAAAATCATTCCCTCGAGTGAGGATGGATCCTACAACCGTCGCGTTAGTGACACCCTTGTGCTTTTACACCACGATGGCCTCAAAATACAACTTTATATTTATACACCATAACATTACAACAACCAAGGACACTCACTCTATACTGTATACATGTTTTACATAACTGTGGTTACAGGCCGACTGTTGTGAAATCATAACTGATAAGGAAATTACCTACCAATGAAACAATTGTGTGGTACAGCGCAACGGGGGAACCCCCTTTTTAATTCCTCTGAAATGCAATCTCTGCATGAGGATATGTTGAAAAAAAATTGTGTCACATTCCGTTTTTCTTTTTCTAACTAATTTGTGATATTGTTTCTGTGATGGCATCTAGAGATTGATCACATTACAGAATCATAGAAGGTAGAATCACAGAATCAGGTAAAAGTATGAGCCTGCTCATACTTCTACCAAGTAAAAAGCAAGCCTCTTTTCCACAACTTATAAAAAGCAAGTTAGCCTGGCCAGGTCAAAAATCATGTTACGAGGCCTTTCATAATATTAATCAGACAAAATGTGGCACTGAGTTACGCCATCTAAAATTTTGCAGAAAGTAATATGTTAATAGTATTTAATTGATTCTCAAGGGCTAATAAGTTTGCAATAAGTTTTCATGGGTAAGTTTTTCATTATATATAGTTTATTATGCACATGTTATTTATAAAAAATATTTACTGCCAGTATGTTTATTTGCCCATGCATTATATAATAATATAACTTATTACACAAGCAGCTCAAAGAACAATAATATTGTGGCCAGCCATAAGAAATATCTTTATTAAATAACTTATTGTTGTTATGAAACTAAAATGTAAATAATAATATTTTTTACATATTTTATTAGTATTATTATTTATGTATGTGTCCAAGGTAGCTCTGATTGCAGGTCCAGTTTCAATGATGATCATGATGTAAAGTAGCATATATATTTTTGAAATATAACCAATAATACCTCAGACTAGTGGGTTCAACCATTGAATAAATATACGGAGATTTGACATTTAAAAAAAATGATAACAGCAGTTATAACCTTGTGAACTACAAACAGACACTGAACATACCTTCATATTTTTATGCCCCTTATTCATGGGAAAGAAAGATAAACTATTCCTTAGGTAGTAGTGGCTCTAATCCACAACCATTGGTTACAAAATAGAAAAACTACAAAAGAAAATTGTAGGAAAATTTCTTAACATTAACTTTTGTTAGGCAATTTTATGGAGCTGGTGCGCAGAGGCTGTACTTCCGCTTGGGGGATGAATTATTTTTAACTTCTCACATTGGTAACAAGACAAAGTGTGGTACTAGATTCAGTCATTTAAAAAATAACCACATCATCATTCGAACATAATGAGGCAAAAGAGTATATTAACAAACTGAAGTTGTTGTATTGCAATGATATTAACAATAATTTAAGTTTAATAAAAACTTTAACTTTACAAGGTGGAACATAAATAATAATATTTGAAAAGTGAATTGTCTCTTTAAATATCTATTTAATATTTGCGATACTTTACTGTGCTAACATCGTTCATTTCATAAATATATATACCTACTGAATTAATATTATTAACAAAAATAAATTTAAAATTATCTAAATTAAAAAGAAAAATACTGATAGAATCGAAAGCCAAATTTCCATTTAAACATTAATTTTAATTGATTTATGTTATACAAAACTTACGTTGGTTCATTTTTAGCACCATGGCCCGGTAGAACCGTGAGAAGGGCGCCATCACGTTATGGTTGTGGAAGAACCCTGAGAGGTACTCCCTGAACGCCATCCCAGTGAATTACTAAACACAGAGTCACTAAACCTTAAAACGTTTAAACACTAATAAAACACTAAATTTGACACACATTATCACCGTGTATTTTCAAAATAGGAGAAAAAATCCATCGAGAGATCCGACATTTTAACCCTCACTAGCTTAGCTATATATGATGGTATACAGTAAATATTAGCGCATATTATTTGGTAACTCGAGGAAAAGCAGTATGTTCTCATAAATTACGTGTTGACATCACAATAGTACGCGCTATCGATCCTTCCACCGCCCACAACAATCGAGCAATGATGTGAAACAGAGTCATCTGTCGATCGCAACAGAGTGACAGATGACAGTTGTTTATGGAACTTTTATTAATCTGCATTTCAGAAGTCGTAATTAAAAAACTTGATTACATAATTAATATGCACAAGAAATAAGATTATATGAATAAGTCAGATATAATTATAAACGTATAATTTACATAGTTTATTTTTATATTATATTTAAATAGTAAAACATAAATAAATTAACAATAACAATACAAACAAAGTAAAATTGAAAATCTTTTTTTTTGTTTATTGCAAATTTAATTGTTTTTAAATTATGAGCCGTTGTCATTTATATATTTTCTTTGGTCTGAATTTTTATTCTTTGTTGTAGATTTTCCCTCGAGATGCAGCGACACAGCTTGTGTAAATATGTAAATGTCTTGTGAATGAATGAAATGGATTCGGTTCCTATTCGATAACAAGACAAAGTATTTCGTCTATTTTCGCATGAATCAGCGGTACGAGGGGAACAGATTGGAACACTAGGCTTCCTCTGCCTGCCCTGCATGATGATGATGCTCTATGTCACCAGCCGGATACTATTATTTTCTTGTAACATACTAATACTAATTATTAAAATAACATCGAGGGTATTAAATGATTTCATTATTTTTTTTGTTAACATATGAATAAAAATGTTGGATAAAATTTAAACATTGCGTATCTTCATTTGCAAAAATAGACACCAGTTAACATATTAAATAAAATAGTTTAAGCTTAAAGCACATCGAAATCCTTTTAGTTAACGAGGTTAACCTGACAAAGTTACGTAGGTGCTTATAATAAATTAAATTGACCATTAAAGGTATTTGGGACACAGCTTTACTTTGTCTAGTTACATATGTTGTGCCTATTTACTTTGGTGGTTCTTGTGTAATTATACGTCCTGGGCTCATTCTAGTATCAAACTTTTGAGACATTGCGTATTGAGTGGTGGATCTTAACTCCGCGCTTTGTTTCGCTACTAGAGAGAAAATATGAAGTTTCCTCTAAGTAAGCCGACTGACCACAACTGTCGAGCTGCCAAACGCTGTGCCGCTACCCCACGACGGTAGTCTCAGGTTCAAGTTTGACTTACGTATACCAATCACCCCAATGTTTTAACATAATTGTTATTTGTGGAAAAATATATATAATTTTCCATTAAAGACTGCGACAGACATTTGTGAATCATTTTCAAATTATTAAGCAATTTAGTAATTTACCTAAATTAATTAATTGAGTTGCGCTACCTAGCTCTCCATATTTGGTCAAAATTTGGGCGAAAATCGAAATGAAGAGTGTACTGCTTTGTAAATACCACGTGACGTGGCGACCACGATCGATGGGTGAGGCCAAGGTGATGCACTTGGGAATTATCTCGTAACACTGACTCGACCATCTAATCACATTGTGTCCCCCACACAGCAGGGTAGACACATGTGTGTGTCTAGTGTCCCTGCGCCACGACTGGATTATGTATATTTTATATATATGCAAGGAGAATAAATACTAAAAGAGTATCGATACTAGCTAACAGTAGCTATGAATATCCAATACTTAGCTATATATTATATATATGTATATTAGCTTGTAATATTCACGTCTTTTATTTGTAGTATAATATTTTACGTGTATATATATATATTATGCGCCGCGCGTCGAGTTGGTTCTGCCAACCCCATTACACTTGTTTGTTGCAGATGTAATAATATATAATTAATATAATATGTCTAACACGAGTTTGCCTATAGTTTATGAATGTACATGTGGTAGAATAAATAAAAGTATTTTTTTAACTTCATGATTTATACCGCATAGGTATAGGAAATCAAGTGTCAAGACATCACTTGTTAGGTGGCGGCTCTCAGCGAACCACTTTGTCTTATCGAAGCGGCAAAATAAAAATAATTAATTTCTCTATTAGAATCGAACCGGCTCCTGCCCCAACGCACCACGATGGACTCTAGGACAATTTTTATAATAATATTATCTCGAATGATTTATACAACTAGATTACAGATGACTATATAAACCTTACTCTTTTATAATTTCGAAAAATGAAGTAATTTGCGGGATAGAGCGGGAAAATCTAATCCACATATATAATACTCACCAAGCCGTCTAAAAGTCTGGCGGATCGCTCGGAAAGTACACATAGCGTCAATCACATATTCAACTTCGCTTTACAGTACAGTAAAGTAATAGTCGATGACGTGAGCCACGTAGAACAGGAGGCAGGTCGCTATGTACATCATGATGAGGATCTGCACGAGCATCGTGTACTGGCGAGTGACCGACTGACTGACAGCACTGACAAATGCGGTTGCGGTAGAAGCCTTACTAGTGTGAGCAAGGTGAATGTTAGGTTACGTAAGTATGACGCGTCTAAGTGACACTACTAAGGACTCTTAGAGAGTTGATCTCGTAAACACCTGTTTTTGTGTACGATTATTGTTATTATATTTAATGTGTTATAATGCCTTTGAAAAAATATGAACTAAAGAAAATGTTATAACTGTATCCTGCAACACAGCGGGGTAGGCAGAGGGAACTTAGTGTTAAGACATACCGTTTCTTCTTCGAATTCGATTATTTGTCAAACGTAACAATTCCAGAACCACTGATAAGAGAACCATTTCTTAAACAGTTGATTACGGGTGATGAGAAATGGGTGATTTACGATAAGAATGTGCGAAAAAGATCATGGATGAAGCAAGCCCCACAGACCGTAGCATGGCCGAGTCTGACTCGGAACAAAGTGTATGGATGGATTGGAAAGGAATCGTTCACGTCTGAGTTCTACTGTCAGCAACTGATGAAGTAAAAAGCTATTGCTATTAAAACCAGCCGGAGCTGGTGAATAGGAAGGGCGTGGTGTTCCACTATGACAATACCAAACCGCATTCAGTTATAACCACGCAGCAAAAATTGAGAGAACTCGGCTGGGATGTGTTAATGTGTCCTCCGTATAGCCCTCATCTTGCTCCATCAGATTTCCACCTGTTTCGGTCACTGCAGAACTCTTTAAGAAATTATACTGTGCTTTAGTGTGATTTTTATAATAATAAATAGCCATCTTAATCGTTTTACTCTAGTTTAAAACTAAGAGAAAACACATTTCTAAATAATATTTAGTGCCCGAGGTAACTACCAGAGAGTGGGTTTGATATCTAAAGGATTAGCTGATAAGTGTAGTATAAAATATCAAAAAATAGTGGTAAATAGTGGTAAATAGTGGTGAAACTAGTGGTAGTACCATAAGCACGAACATCCAAACAAACAAAATGTTGTCAATTATCTCTACATTTTAAATTAAAATCTGAAAGCGAAATATTCACATACAGAGAGATTCAGGTGTACCAGCAGGACACTAGTGCCAAGTTTATATCATTTTGTACGACCTTAGTCAGTAATGTCAGAATATATTCAAGGGCTTGTTAATATATGTAATATACTACTTCGCTATGGCACAAGACGAAAAATTAAAAAACTACTATAGGATAAGAAAATTTCTTACTTTTTTACTTATCCTATATTATCAAAATCAGCGGGAGGCATTAATTTGTAGATGTTATTACGTATTTACCATACATTTCGTCGTCATATCCTTCATAAGTTCTCTCCAGGGGGGCAGTTTATCCTCATTAACGTTGTCTTGAATGAAGAATCTAAGTAAATACAGCCATGTTACTACTGACTGAGATAAGATGTAACCGCTGATGACAGAAATGAAATTTCGACGATCGATGCTTATTTTCATAACGTGGACTAACTGAGGGAGTTTGAAAAATTTTAATTCTGAAAGGATAAATTAGGGATTGAAAGTTTGTAGGGAAAATCTTCAAATTGGCACCCATTTTTTTGCCACCTGAATCTGTTATTATTCTTCTTAATATTTTGTTATTATTATTCTTCTTAATTCTTAGAAAAACAATTAAGCGATTGCATCAGTAGAGTTATGCCTTCCGTAGGTATCTTCATTTAAAAAAAGTAAGTAGATAAACAAACTGATTCTCTCACGAGTCTGCCACACATCATGTCTGTTTACAACTTACTTAGATAGCAATTTAGCGTGTAACAACATAACCTTAACATGAAAGTGACTCATGAAAGTAATTATTCTTTAAGTTTAAACAAAAGACTGAAATGTAGAAATTATGCCATTATCTTAAGAAGTCGTATTTACCTCTAGAACGTTAATACGTGTTTATGTAATACTGTGTCGGTGTAAACACGCAGGTACATTAAGGCTTCATGCCATACTCTGCATATAGCAGGGTAGATAGAAGAGTCAGTGCTAAAACACTTTTTATCATATTTTCCGACCAAATGCCAAATCCCCAAGTAGTTAGTGGGTTCGATTCCATAAAATAATTCTACAATATACTCACTTCTCTTAGTTCCATCCAGCACCGTCGTAACAGGTACTGGTAAGTCTTCACCGTTGCCGTCCACCCTGTGCACGGGCAGTTCCACGTCCGATCCGCCTGGCCACGCCATCGCACATCACCGCGCTATCACGCACATTATAACCAACTTTTCATATAAAACTTGCAATGTATTGCGTATATGTTTATTCTTACACTATTTACTCAAGTCGATTATTGATATGTTGAATTGAACACTTAATAGCACCGTTTTTAAATCGATATCCATATATAGTTAATGTACTGCTTTATGATACTTTTTACAATATAGTTAGAAAGATAGTAAATTAAGCGGGAGTAACCGCGGGCGGGTCTAGATTTTGTAATAAAATAAAGAAGATAATTGTGATAGCCTAGTATACTATATAAATTTAACTAAGAATAATAATAGTAAATGCTTCAATCGCCTTACATTTTGAGTAAATATTAAGAATAAATTTGCAAATACCCTAGGTAGTATAAATTTACAAGAAAGGTTCAACCTCCGGTTCATAATAATAATTATTTATTTAATTCAGTAAATCCTGAATTAATTCATTCACTTCTCTCACGTCGGTGGCAGCTTATAAAAGTTTCGATAACTGGTGGAACTAACGTCGAGTGAAGCCTCTTTTATACGATAAATCGCCTATTTAGCGCTTTTGTAAAGCGCTCTCACCGTGCGGCTTCCTTCACGAGACTCTCATATAGTTGCGGGCTGTGGGGAAAATGTTTAGCGTCGCCGGCAGCGACGTGCTGTAAATTACTAGTTTATAATTGACATATACTATTAATAAAAATGTTCACTAACAAACAAGACATAGACGAAGCTAAAAATTTAAAAAATTAAAATTTGACATGTGGGTTAGTGAGGATAGAGGAGCACAAAGTGACGCTAGCAAAGTTGCGGGCGACGTCTTATATCCTCGTTATCGTCGTTATCAGATACGGGTTCATATGTATTTTAGTTTCTGCCCCAAAAGGCGTTTCAGATACAGAATATTGTTATATTGTTTTGAGTAACATGTAACGACTGTCTAATTGCAATCTGCGTAACGGCCCTCGACGTCACGGCCATTATTAGTCCATTAATTGGGATCGTGGCGCAGAAGCATAAGAGAACGACTATGAAAGTAACAGGTTGTGAAATAAATGAATATTTTCATTTCTTCACTCTATAAATAAAGCAAAGCGCGGCGTTGAGTTCCGCCACTCAATAAACTATCAGAAAGAGTTTAAAGGAAACGAAGTGTCTCATCTAGGTTCCTAGATTCCTCTCTGCCTTTCCTTCAAAAAAAAACCTTTATAAAAGCCTTTATAAAAAAAACCTTTATAGCTTTTTAATTATTTAAAAAAACGCAATCGGAGAAGTGGTTCTGCGATTGCGAGAATCGATGAAAGGTCTTAGATTCGTGGGAATCTAAGGTCTTTCATCGATTCTCTATAAAAAGTATAAGTAAGAAAAGCTGCTTACTCCCTTGCACGCATGATGCAATGAGCACTGCATCATCCGCGTACAACAGGCAAGTCACATTCAAGTCACCCACTTTCACTCCCATATCACTTTGTCAATATTTCGATTTGCTGCATTGTTATAACGTACTATAATGTACAGTTAGTTGACACATCCCAACGTTGTCAAGAGAGCGAGAGGCAAAAATAGATTTACAAACTCATGAAGTACACACATCATATGTGGGACACTACTTCATCGTAGAGTAGACTATTAAAAAGAACAAAATAATTTAATAATTCATAGGATGAAAATAAAAATTAATATGAGATAATATCCTGACAAGTTATTTATCTTAAACAATTACTAACCTTTTCTACAACACAACGCACAGACGAATCTACTGGACTTTAGTTAGTTAGTGTGCAAATGTCGCTCATTTTACGTTTTAACGTCCGCGCGACCAAAGTGGCGAGTGACTAGTAGTTCACTAAATTCAACAAAAACATAAATAATCCTTTCTCAGCAGGCGGGAAAAATAGAAACTCCATTCTCGGAGTACGTAAGGGTATTACGAAATATCTAACAATATTTTTTGAACGATCGTGCCAACAAAAATGTCGGTCAGTTGTACACGCGCGCCGATATTAACTGAAGAAGTTCCCAAACAGATAGCGGCGGTATTGATAAGATAAATTCTCCTAGCACATATCACGCCGACATTTTCCCAGAAGTAGAGTAGTTGCTGCGTGCACAGCGAAGTGATTTATAGCCCTGAAGTCTAAGTGTACAGCTGTATATATGAAATTAATAGGGGAATATCACTGGCATAAAGGCAATCCCGCGGTTGTTAAACTATAATTTACAATAAATATATAACAATCATTAACTTTAATTTATTCAAATAGTATATAGTTGACAGGTACATACATTGTCTGCCTCGCTGTCATACCGTATATAACCAAGTACTATGTAACATATTTGCTTTAATCACATTGCCCTTTACGTTAAGGTGTGGTCTGCCGTCAACACGAACAGGCGCTGACGTATGCTGTCATACAAACAGCCCGCCCGCCACTATCGCGATGGTGGTGACGGCGGTGGTCGGTGGTGGTCGGCGGTGGTCGGCGGTGGACGGGTAAATCAAAATTAATGAACAGTAAACCCGATTCGTATTGATGGCCACGCCGTGGTTAAGCTAATGGCTTGATTCGTTAGTGTTATGATACATGATATGATATATATCTATCTGGTGCTTTTGTTATGTTATGAACATATGTATTTTTGTTTTTTGATTATAGGTTCACGCTGCCCCCCAGAGGTAGGCTCGGGGAACCTAGTGTTAAAAAACTCCATTCTCCACGTTCAAATAAAATATTAGAGAAATTGCATGTTAAGTGTCGAATCGCCGGGTTTTGTCTTGTTGTCAGAGTGAAAATAATTAATTTTCTGGTGATGGAATCAAACCTAAAACCTGTGCTGCTGCACCACGATAGTCTAAATTTAGACAATAAAATCACAAAAATAAATAACCCACACATAAAATATTAAAGATATACGAAGCAGTCAATACAAAAATAAACATAACAAATAAAAAAGCTGCGAATACGTTTCCACCGACAGGTCATTGTTTGATTGCAGCACTCCATGTAAGAATAGCAGAGAAAGAAAAATGAAAGCGTTGATTAAAAGTGGAAACAATGGTCTATTCAGTAAGGTCTATATAGCAGGCGCCACTCCTGGCCAACCTGCCTTCGCCGGGTGAAGGCTAACGTATCCGCGACCACTCCCGTATATTGCAGAGTTTATGGTCACTCAGGCAGGCAATGCGGAAAATTTGGTATTTCTTATTAGTTGTAACTTAATTATATAATATGATTTAGTTTTTAGTTACTGTGTAGTTGAAAGCGTTAATAGTGGGTTCAAATACCCCCCGGGGGTAAATTTATAAGAGGCAATATTCAAGCAACCGCCATACAATTTACTTGAGTCGCTTTTGGTGTCAGTGCAATATAATTAATAGATATTATAAAAATACTTATTTAGATTAGAATTTTATTTTATATGTCCTTACCCCTCCAAGCACTGCCACTAATAATATAGCGAGGATTTACAAATGGATATTGGTCGCTGTACACAATGGAGCTTTCAATTTTAATATATGATTATATAGTGAGACTAAGGTTTATGTCGATATATTTTTATATAACATTAGTCATCAAACATTGTTTTTTTTTATGACAAACGCCACATTGAACGGTTTTTATTATTATTTAATGTGATACAAAACATTATGTATATTATGAACATATATATTATGTAATGTGATACAAAATTTAATAAGTCATCATGGTTTTTAAAAACATCGGGCTCGCCCACCGAGGAGGGTTCCATAAAATAAAAAATAAAATTAGAGGTCTCCATTTTTATCTGAAATTCAAGCTTAGCTTAGCCAAAGCCATTTCATTTGATACCTCACATGAACGTCTTTAATACCAAATTTTTAAGGATTTAATCAGAAAAGTATAGTTTTCAGATTTTTACTAGCTAGTTTCTATAAATGCTAGCTGCCAAAGTTAATAATTTTAGGTCATCCAGAAGTGTCCCATTAATATTGGTTCCCTTGATAGTGTAGATAGAAATATGCGTTTTTTGTGAAATAAATGGCCACATCTTTTTTTAAGTATGTGTAGAAATATATTTCATTTAGGAAATCATCGGACCGCAGATCTGAGTATATAGTTGCAATTGTTACTCGATATCTCCAAGCGTTGCTGAGGTAAAGGCTCTTGACAGATAGAGGAACGGACAACAAAATTATCTTATAAGGGTTCCTTTTTTTTCGTAACAGAACGTAGTGTTAAGACATTCCATTTCTCACGCACCTTCTCAGCTACGACGGCTTCTACAACTATAATGTACTAGTAACGACGTCAAACCGTGTGGTGGTGGCGTTCAACACCGCACGTCACCTTGGTCTGGTCTGGACTAGAGGTGACATCTACATAAATGAATAGAAACATTATGTTACTTATTCTTTTAGTGGTATTAGAATTATCAGCTATTGTTTTAATTCTGAAATACCTTTCGATCCACAATGCTGTTATCAACGTTGAAATCAAATATGAACTCAAAACATTTTATTTCTACATATAAGACCGAGCATAATAACGCGTGTGTAAGTCACCATAATCAGTCAAATAACGGCTCTTTACGCCTTTTGTCATTTCTCGTGATAACTTATTCAGGCGAGCGGTCACTCGGCCGTCACACGCAACTGTCAGTCGGCTTGCTCAAAGTGATTTTAAGAAAATAACATGTAATAACTAATGTGGAAATGGACGTCTAGCGCCGTGACGTCGCAATCAAGGAATTGGAATATTTTCTTCATCATATCAAACACTAATGAGTTAATTTGTATTTCCCTAGTTGGGAATTTCTTAATGACACAAGACAACCAAGACCTTTTAAGAGATCTATCTAATTGCACATTGAGGAGGCCGTGTGCGTCCGTGTGTCGCGGCGTAGAGACACGAGCTAAAGGGAACGGAGTGTTTTAAGACTGGGTTGCATATAACAAGTTAATTTTTTATATGAAAATGGACGTTAAACGCCGTTAATATACGCCGCCGCCACACAGGACCCGCATACAATATTGAAAGTCATATTTTATTTAAAATTAAACTATTAAATATATATAAAATTATACTATATTCTCTTCAGTTTTTCTGGAGTATTGACTCCAGAACTTAAGGTAGGACTTAAGGAAATCGATAGAAAACTGCTATAAGCGAAATCTCTTCTCAACTTTGAGAATTAACATTGAAATGAATTACAATACGAGTCTACGGAAAGCTCTCCAAGCTCGAAGACAATAATAAATAACAGAAGTACCGCGAGTCGCATTAGACGCTAACTACACTTTTGCTTCGCTACAAAGGTACCGAGTATTGTTACTCTTTGCTGGTCAAATAATACAAAATATAAGTATTACACATTTATGTTAGTAGGTTGGAGGATCCAAGAAGACGTTTTTAAGCTTGATGCTTTATCCCTAGTAGGGCTATCACTATAGAGGACGACAAGTCTCCCTCTGCCGCTCTTACCATTCAGTCTTCCTTCATGAATCATTTTTGCTATTCTCTCGACGTGCATTAGTCACGTGAGCATGTTGTTCTTGCTTTTCACTGTGGTGACTCGAGTGGAACTATTCATGAATAGGTGCCATTGGAGAGTATCTATTAATTGAGTGCTTATAAATATATATTTTTCATTTCCTTATTGATTTATTTCATTTTTCTTAGGACAAGGTGTGACGATGAGTACAAAATTGTATACACAACAGATTTTTCTCAACAAAATTATTAACAATATAGTTTTCACTTTAATTACAAAAAGACAATCAGATTCTTATGATTGTGGAAAAATACAAGCAATTTAGTTCAATTAATACTGGCTACACAGTAACGCAGTTAAAGAGCCGCGGCGCAGCGCCCGGCCGATCGGCTTTAGATGACCTTAATGAAACAGGAAAATTATTTCTATTCGAGACTAAGCTTTCACTCGCCTAGATAAACTGGGGGACTATTATTTGTTATTTCCTAGCACATTGAGCAAAAAATATATGTCGATATATCTATATATTATAACCGGTGTATGGGACACTGCGTTCCCTGCGGAACGGATCTTGTTACCAATGCGGGGAAATGAAAATATTTAATTTTCACAAGCGGTAACGAACTCGTAGTTGTCGCGTCTACATTCAAATTAAGAACGGGCCGACAGGCAGAACTTAAAGCTGTTGCTGTTGCGATATTAAATGTAGGTAGGTGCTAACAGACTAGATATAGTATGATAATACTATATCATACTATAGGCGGATAGATTGGTCACTTTATTTTATTTATAGAAAATATATTTCTGTTTATATATTTCAATAAAAGAAACCGTAGGCTTCTTGTGTATATATATTTAGATATGTTTATTCAATCCTTTAATCGATACAAAATGTTTATATATAAAAAATATCTTTAATCCGTTTAAAAAGTCGTAATGGTGGCGTATATATATATATATATATATACATATATATTATATATCCGAAAAATACATAAAGCGAAGTATTGAATATCTCATTTCCCTTATGTTAAACGAAATGCTCAAAGTACCTAATGTACCTAACATACATACATTCTGTTTATTTTACAACGCGCGTAAAACATTTAGTGCCGCTGACACGCTGACACGCTGACACGCGCGCTATTGCTCTATTTATACGGGGAACGGGAAGCGTGTTGCCTACTTGCGTGCCCTCCTTATTGCTACTAATAATCTCTGTTTCACGCTGTATCCCGCTTTAGTATAGTTGCCAGGGGAAATTCGAATTCCGCATTCACCGCCATCATGTCGAGATATTACGTTTTGATTCGAAATCGAAATCGAACATCAACGTCTTATTACCAAAATGAGGAATGCAGAGAACCGCTGCAACGACGCAACGTTCACTTAAACGCTATATACCAGAATTGAGGCCCATTTACTCACTATATACAAGTGTTCTATATATCTATGCGAGTTTTGAAAGTTTCTTGAAATTAAAACAACGAAATATCTGCCACGAAAGTTACCGCTTCAATTCTCAAGCTATAATATATACATTTTAAAGTATAGCCGCCACTGTGCACCAGAATAAAGCAAATATTAGCTATTGGGCGCGTCCCAGAGGAAGTTAAAGTCTCACTAAAATTATTTATTATACGGCGTTTAATATATCATTTTAGATAGATCATAGTTCAATGTAGAGTATTTTATTTTGTTTTCAACGAAAATGATTCGGGTTTGCAGAGACTGTGGCGTTTGGTGTCTCACTGGATATATCGCTGTTGAGCGCTGTAAGCTCGATTTCTATTCGATGAAATCGGTTATTATCATTTCCAGTTCTGGTACCGCGACTAAAAGCGGCGTTAAATTCCGAAAAGTAAAATTGGGCAGAAGAACGAAATACCTCAACACTGTGTTCTATCTAACTACCCTTCTGTATGGTTGAAAATAAAATTTGATTAATTGTAATAATATGCGAAAGCACAAAATCCTTGAATTTTATAGTCAGTTAGTACAGTAATGTGTTGTAGCGCGACGCGGTCGAGCAGTTGGTGTGGTACGCTGATTATTACATTGAGATAAAATGTGAAAACTATTTCATGATACTTCATTCGAATCAAACACGGCTTTAAGGTTGAGAGAAGAACTCAACTTGTCAGGCGATACGTGGATTACGGTTACCTCTGCGTACCTCGCATACCTGCATATAGCAGGATACCGCTTGAAGATACTATATGAAAGATCTGATATATGCAACATTTTTACACTTTCTTCTTTCTTTCAGCTTGTATCCCGCTCACAGCAGGGTAGGCAGAGGGAACCTCGGTGTTAAGACACTCTGTTCCCCACTTTTTGCCGAATTCTGGAGGCATTGCGTGTTGAGTGGCATAACTCAACGCCGCGCTTAAACAGAGCGAAGAAAATGGAAATATATACGTAAATAAATACTTTACTTTCTCGAGTGGGAATCGAACCCACAACCATCGAGTAACAGTCACACCCTTGTGCCACTGCGCCACAACGGCCTCTAACATTTTTACACACCTCATACAAGTCTCTTTATACAATTTTTTCCCCAAATTCGAGACGTTCCGACAACGCGTTAATTCGCGGAACTTAACACCGGGCTTTGTTGATAGCAATCAACATAATATATAAACTTTTAATTATATTTTAAGAAAAAGCCATATGCCAAGACAAAATTGAGCCAGTATGAAGACGTAATAAAATGAAATGTTTACGTCAAAGCAAATGACGCGTCGATGCTAACAGCTGTATTTTGGTTTTTACGGCTTTTATAAGTATCTTTTTTTTACTTGTTATACACACATTTGAATATACGTGGAAAGTCTGGCCTCTACTGGTCGTGGGTTCAGCCCCAGATAAAAATTTCAGTTCTCTGGGAAAGCAAAGTTCGGCATTCAGTTCCACCACACAACAGAATGAGCAGAATAATTTGGATTCCATCGGAATATCCTTATATACACCTATTATAAACAAAATTTAAACTATTAATTATCAAACGTTGTTAGTTTTCTTTGTAAAATACCCGTAATTTAATTGAAGGATAAAATGTGAAAATGCTGAATAGGCACCAGACGACCGGTGGACAGTTCGAGCTTAGCGTAGGCGGTAATTGTGGACTGAACTAAAAATATTTACTGTTTTTATATTCTACATATAATATAAATATTATTAGACTTAACCTTTACTATTCAAACCAGGTTTTTATGAAAGGACGCTTTCTACATAATATAAGCTGCCATTAGTTTTATACGGGATAAGTCGTGACGCTGAATAAATTTGCGTTATATAGTATTTATTATATAAAATTCACAAAATTTGACAAAATCCTTTTATTTAACTTTATAAATGCTATCTTAAACTACCGATCTTTATATCCAATAGTTTACTGGCTGGTGGTCTTTGCCAATTCTTTGTTGATTTTAGTTGTATTTGATTATTTTATCAGCGAATTCTGTTGATAAATGTTGCATCGCTCCCACTATTTTTATATTTAGGTTACCTTAAAGTATTCCGTTTTAAAATATATAATAAATTAGGTTTTATTTGTGGAATATAGAGTGCTGTGCAAGAAAATTCACATCGGTTTTTAAAGCTTCAATCATTATCCGGCATATAGTAGAGTAGGGAAAAGAAATCTAGTGATGAGACACGCTGTCTCACTCATTCAAATTGAGACATTTTGTTTTGAGTGGCGAAATTTAACGCTACGCTTGAACTTGTTAGAGCAAGAAAAATTTAACTGCTTCATTTTACCGAGTGAAAATCGAACTTACACCCAATATAATTCAGCCTCTTTGTTTTAATAAAGATTCCAATAATAAATATAAAAAATATTGATAATAGAAAATATCGAAATAAATCGTAATAAATAAAGTCATACAATCGTAAACTACTCACATTAATAACTAAATAAACTACATTTTCATAACTAACCAACTATATGTTTCACAGAAAGTAACTAATTAAAACGCAAACTATACTAAACTCTACTAAAAGACGTCACTCAAAACAAAGACGGACAGACGCTTCACAATTAAAATATAGTAAAAATACTAATATTTATTAGTTACGACGTGTTAAAATAATAATTTACGTGTAAATTGACGAGTGTATTAAAGTTTCCGCTCTGGGCGGAAGTGCGAGGACGCGTGGGCCTCGCTCGCGCCGCGCGCTACGACTGCTCTACGAAAGCTCCCCTGACCAGTGCAGCCTGTTATCTGTATGATTTTCCTGGGTGTTCTATGTCGGAATGAGATGGATTTCAAGAGGCACGGGCTCGCATCCCGTAACGTTTACAACTTTTAGTACAAATTTTAGTACGCTTTCAGAAAAAAACCCAGTGTTCATTTTTAAAAACGCTAACAATATTCTATGTCATATTTCGTGTCATTTTAAAACAATTATAGATGTATTTATTTGTTGACTGTATATATAAAATATAATTAATGTAAAATTTTTAGAATTTATCTTTAATTGGCACCTCGGCGGTATTTATAAGTTTTATCAAAACAAGGTAATGAAAATAATGAATTCCTTCAAGCGGGGATCGAACTGACAGTTATCATGTTTACCGCTGTGTTAATCTTTACTACATGTATAATATATATTGACTAGGTTTTAATGACTAATTATGTCAGGTGTACTGGTCGCGGCTAATTGCGAGAGCTGAAATATGTAAGTCCATACGATTTCTTAGATTTAGATATATTTTCTTAAAGTTTATTCCTATTAAGCAAACGTAGGTCGCTTAGTAACTAGTATTTAGCCGTGTGGTCCCGGCTTAGAATAGGATCACCCTGGTACTGTCGGTGTCGTAAGAGGCGACTAAAGTACGTGTGGTAGAGTCACGTCGCCAGTAATGGCAACACGCATGGGCAGACTCGACCGGATTAATACCACCCCCGGCATTTAAAACCGGCGTGATGTAGTGGCTCTTGCCACTGCGTTTCGCATTAGGTAATGCCGGGCCACGGCGCCCAACATCCTCCACCTTAAAGGCTGGCAATGCACCTGTGGCTCCTCTGGTGTTGCATGGGGTCGTGGGCGGCGGTGATCACTTACCATCAGGTAACCCGATTGCTCGTTTGCCTTGTCCTCTCCCATAAAAAAAAAAATTAAAAATAGTATAGAACGTCGCACGATAAGTAGGCGTTTCCGCGCCTCCTCCTACTGTAGAGGATACAGGAGGGCATAGATGATTGCAAGTTTACTTCCTTAAGCAATTTTTTTAGTTACATTTTGTTTTAAATTCTATATGAAAAAAAGACAAATATCACAAATTATATTGATTATATGTAAAATATATTATATGATGTGATTCTAGTAACGAGTCTACCGTTCTTAATGTTTATGTTATCTAAAGATATGCTATGCTTGATGATGGTACCTAACCTACGCTATTTCCACATTTTTAAAAAGAGAGAACCTACAGACAAATAGGCCGCACTCTATTAATAAGAAGGAGCTACTTTTTAGTAAATGTAAAAAAAAATATATAATTTGTTTGTATCTGTATTATGACGCGCCATACGTTCTCATTAAGCTACGTGGAAATCTTTACCCGCTTGTTACAGCTCATTGATGATGTTGATATCTCTCTCCGTAAGGTGACTTTAACATCTTCCCGCCTTTTGGAAACATTACGTGCCTTTTGAATAGCTAATCGTCGAAGCCATACTGCTTTGACCAAACGAGAAACATATCTAAATATTATAATTTTATTTTTATGGATTCGAACTCGTCACAATACGATAACCATGTTATGCTTAATAATGAAAATGGATTGTATTTATTTGTATAATTGCAAATTTACGTGACGTAATCGAGCGCAGCCGATACCGCACTGACGGTACTGACATCACGCTGTAATGAAGCGATACGTGCATTTAAATTTGACGGTTGTAACGGTTCAATTTCTCTCGCACCGATAAGCCTACAATTGAGGCTTATTTAAGCAGAACACAAAATTGTGAATTTCTAGAGAATATCTGTAATAATGTTATTGTTATATACATACAGTAAGAAACAATGATAGATCCGGACAAGTCGGGTCCAATACAACTTACAAGTATATTTCCCATACAACCGACAGGACCGACAATATGTCAATATATATGTTCTCTTGCTTTATACAAAGTACGGTGTTGAGTTCCGCATACCAAGTGTATGCATGTTCGGGCGGGAAGGGTAGAACGGTTTGTCTCGACATTAGATTCTCTTGGCCTGCCTTGCTATATGAGATGCTTAAAGATGAAAATAAAATGAACGACAATATATTGAATCTAAAACCATCGCGAGATTTTCCCATTGAGCAACGATGTATTCAAGACTGCGGGACTCTTCCAGTCTAATTATCATAACAATGAATTTTCCAATAAATATAATACACCGGATTTATAAGACGAGTAGATTTGTATTGTATTTACAATATATTAACATAACTTATGTAAAACGTCAGCTGAGCACGGAAGCTTGTACTGTGAAAGCTTGTTTTACAAATATCCATTGTAAATTTTACTCAGAAAATATTTTCTATTCGAAGTCACATACTCTAATTTATAAATAAAGCTCAGCAATATAAATTACCATTTGCAACAATTTGTTTTTTTTTTAATTTGAATGTCAACATAACAGCATGTAGAAGAATGCATAAAGAAAAAAGGATATATAGGTTAAATTCCTTATTTTTAGACATTACATGACTGAATGAGTTAAGTACCGCTGTTAAATATGAAATGTCTCAATTACGCGCCGTGCGTGGAATATTGAGTGTTTCAACACTATGTTCACTCTGCCTGTCCTGTTAAGTTCGGTATAAAGTGGGTAACGTTCACACGAAATTTTATTTCTTTTTTTATTTTACTTTAATATATTCAATTCATACTATAATATTAGTAATTGAGCATTACATGTAATGAACTGAAACACCCTAAGAGCTACATTATCACAGCACTTGGCCTAGGTGTTGGCATCTGTTGGCATCGCCCTCGTGATAAAGACTTACAGACACCGCTATACAATTGAGTGTAGTATTCTCCGGGTTACCGCTTATACATTACATATGCAGATGAGTCAAGGCTGGTTGTACACCAAATTATTCAATAAAAACTAATTTTATTTAGTTTCACGTTTCATTCTGCAGCAGGGTAGTCAGAGAGAGCCTGGGAACCCTCTAGCAGTACTATTTCTACTTACCGTGGAATTTTTGAATGATTGCATACCAGAACAGGGAAATGAAAATATTTAATATTTGAAAGGCTATATGCCTTGCAAAGAGAGTAGTGAGGTAACACGTATCACTTTAACGAGTTTTAAATAGATTTAAAATGTTTTGTAACAATAATTTTATTTTTGTTTTGTTTTAATTTCTTGCATTCTTCTCAACACGCGGACTCAACACGCGTCACTCAAGAAGTGGGACGAAGAGTCAGGACACCAGGTTCCTTCTGCTACCCTAAGATACGTTTGTCAAAAATATACAAAAATATCATAAGTTCTCTCTAATAAAAAGATAAGCCAAGTTAGCGTTTTTAAAGTTAAAAAGTAAGAACCATAGCGGCACTAAGATCTACAATTTAGAAAGTGTTTGTAATTAAACCTACTCGTTTCTTCCTCTGCCTTGCGAATGTTAGAAACGCTTGAAAGTTATTTAAAAAAAAGCGTGCAAATTTAAAAAATATTAAACTATGCCACGTTTTCTCACAATACTAGTTGTCGTAATGAAGTTACTAGTGCATAACATTATAATAACGTGTCGCTGTTTACTGAGCGCCGCGCGTGGGCGACTGCGGGTTGCGGGTTGCGGGTTGCGGAGAGTCTGCCACTCTCTCGTGCAAATATTGTTAATTATAAGCTAAATGTACCTATTTTATCACTTTCGGTAATATAAGGTTCTCGTAGGTGTGTCAAAGAGGATTGCAAACGCAACGGTTGTGCTTCTAGAATTTGGTGGAAAATGGGGAACGGAAATCTCTTAACAGAAACAAAGTGTTTTAAAATGAGATACAAGGTTCCCTTTGCAAAATAAGATAAGTTGCTTCAAATGTTGACGTTGATGATAAATTACTGAATGATTACAATCCATGACGGTCTTTTTAGCGTGCCGAGTGGCGGGACTGCGCCGACTGCAGCGCCAGAGCGAAGAACCGACTGGCTTTAAGCTTATTAGAGTTTTGAGTAATTTAAAAGCTTAATATTAAAATAAATCAAACAAGAATAGTTATCAACAACCTAGCGCTTATTATTAATAATGCAACGATTACTTCTAGCAAAGTAAAGCTTCCTTCACTAATCACAATAGAAGGCAACCACATCAAGAACGGAACGGGGTCGAAAATAAATGAAAGCGGAATCAAGGGCGGCACGTAATTAGTAATTCCGTAGAAGGGGATAATGCGACGTCAGTCGTCAGTTCCGTTCAGGTGACCTTCGGAACTGATCGATACGAAATTGAAACACAAATGGTCTTCTTTAATGTCGTTTATAATATATTATAAGAGCTTTGAAAGTTTAAGTTCAAATGGGAATGGGAAGAACCCATAGAAACTAAGGTAATTCTGACTGCAGCACAGTGGGTTATAACGAAACAATTAACGTTATATAAAATGGCCTCTAAAGTTCCTCAAAAATAATTGATAATTAAAACCTTCTGACATAAAAAGTTATTAAAAGTAAATAAAGGACTACATAAGAACTAAATATTAATGATTTTCAAACGGCTGAATATATATTTTTGAATTCAGAATATTCTGTTTTAAGTTACGTTACAACATAATCTATAGGTAGCAGTAGTAATATACATATATAAATGTGTCTACTCTGTGTATCTGTTGTTTATACTTATAATGACTATCCATAGGAGGCCAAACAAAATGTATAAAATTTTAATTAAGTACAATAAACTGTAAGCGTTCTGTCCAATTATTTACGCATAGGGTATGATATCACCACAATATTTATAAATATAAAAATTATAAGAATGTTCAATTTACATTTATTTATTTAGCTTTACGCTTCTGCATGCTGCCGTTTGACTAAAAAAAATCAAATATGAACACTGTATTGTCCGCATTTCACAAGCATTGCGTGTTGAGAACAGATGCCCGAGTGGAATACAGCCTAAATTACAGGTTGACCCAAAAATAAAGCGTATATTCATTAAGGGTTGGTTCGGAAGTATAAATCACACTCGTGACGTCGGCGCCGCACCCGCCGCGCCCGCCGCGCCCGCCGCGCGGCCGGACGTGGGTGCGGGCTACCTGCTGCGGGTAAACTACTATTAGTACGTCACTTGTGTTAGATATATATCAATTTGTGTTAAATTATTTTTTATACAACTTTATATGTATAATGTGTCGACGCCGGAATGTGACCTTGTTGTATCTCGAAAGGGTCTTCTTTGGAGATACGACACGAATCGCTTTCCAACGTCGATGTGCTCGTGGCACAGGGGTGAGGCCTGCGACTGGTAATAATAAACAGACAGACAGGTTGTTGATTCGATTACTACTCGAGGAAATTATACTCGCTCTGGTAAGGAGGCAAAGTGCGGCTTTAAGGTTAGCCACTCAGCACGTGATGTCTCCACAATTAGAAACGGAGTATCTTAATACTAGGTTTTCGGGTTACCTCCTACCCTACTATAATATATGCGCGATATAGGGTAAAGCTAATAAAGGTACCCAGGGGCGAGCGCGGTGACAGCTTTGATCCATATAAAACTTTCACAATGATCGTGGTAGCTATGATGTGTACTTCCTATTTTTCTTAAATGTCAGTAAATACCAAGGTTTGATGGGGTCGACATTTTTGTTCGGGACTGCTAAATGTCAGTGCATCAAATAAACTTTTTATGTGGTACTTTTTCTAGTCATTTAAGTCAAGACAGTCGAGATGTAGAGAGTCTGACTGAGTGAGGGTAGTTTGTAAAAGCAACGGTTCTAAGTTAGATTTCCAGTTAAGAGGATAAATTATTGAATTCGTTGCTCCGTTGAGACGATAAAATTGACCAGTAAAATGGAGTCTCTTTTTTAACGATATATTCTCTCTAACTGCTTTAAAACATAAAAAATAGTGCCGTTTTAGTTGAATGTTTATACGAAAGCCAAATAAGACTACATCATTTTAAGACATATATATTTTTATTAATTCGCCACATACCATTTATAATTACATCAAATTAATTATTTCTTGCGAAAAGGCCCGTATCATACCTATAAATAACCATTTAAAATGTTGTTTCCTTTTATTTTTATTATATTGCCAAGTCTATTTGAAGTGTAATATCAAAGGTGTCATAAATTACAAAGCAAGTAGAAATCGACACGCTTTAAAGTTCAATATCAATCCACTCTCAAGTTCAAGCAAAGTTCATCGCCTACGACGTAGACCTCCTACGAAACTTCATGCTTCGACATATTATATAATTAAAAAGGTTGTAGATAGGTGTGTGTAGAAGTCACTCAGGTTTGATCAAGGAAAAGTGGGCCTCAGTGGCTAATGTTGGCGCGAGTAAACAATTTATTATAACACAGAAATTAATTGACAGGAGGGTACGCAGCAAACAAATCAATATTATTATGTATATTTTCATAAGTAATATTATTTTGAGGCATCTCCTCATTAGAAATCGAACCTGGACTCTTCGTTTTCAGACATTTTTAAATTTATCATGTTTTAGAAACTATGTTGTCATTATTACAATGAAAATGCGTGACGACCACTATCAAGTATTATTACCTACTAGTAGCACAAGCATTATGCATCGCGTGTCGTGCGCAGGACACCAAGTGCGGTAGAAGATTAATACTTTTAAGTTATGATTGTTCATTTCATATCATTTATATACTTATAATATAATCCTGCTTAAATGTGGAAAATAGAATTTGAAATTGAGAATTTTGTTTATGAAATTATTAAAAATTAAAATTTTAAACATTTAACTTACTGACAGTGCTCCATGATCGCGTGTACAGTAAACACGACTGTCTCAGAGAGCGTGAGTAACGACGACATCTCTCGGCAACTCTCCTGTACAAGGACGGGATGTGCCTCTCAGGATCTGAAAAATAAGTGAAAAAAGAAAATAAATAGAAATAAATAGAAAATTTATAAATTTGCATTTCATAAATTTAACATGCGGTTGCCCACGAGGAGCTCAGAGCGCTGAGCAGTGCCTGTGACTTGCGATGCACATAGCGGGGTAGACAGAGGGGACCTGCGGAGCTTAGTGTTAAGACACTACGTCTTTTTTTCCGTGGCGGAATTCGCCGCGCCGCGTTTTGCTTCGATAATTTTTCAAATATTTCATTCCCGCGAGTGAGAATCGAAAATTATTCAATTCAATTACACAGAGAAAATTGTCATTAATTTATCCTCTAAAACATTGAATACCAGGTAAGAAGGAACTGTTCATTAAAATAAAACATCAATGTGAGCTTCGTTCAAAGCCACCTCTTATAATATAACTGTGAATTACCGAGCTTCATGAACAGACTGGCTTTTATAATTCATTTTTAATTCAAATTTTCACTCTATTTCATACTACATACAAAACTTAATCTTTTAAAGGTCAGTTGTGTCAGTTTAACGAGGAGTGTGGTGAAATAATACGAGCTTGAAAATGATAACATATTATGTAGACCATCTACACTTTTTAGGTAACATATGAAATATTGAAACGTAACGGGATCCTATGTTAAATCCTTCTGCGAATTCCCTTGATCAAATCTTAAGCAAGCCTATGAAAAGACCTTTAGTAGGTACCTACTCACGAAGAAGTTTGTGGTTGGAGAACTCATGTTTATTTAATTTGCATGTAGTTCCAGTTTCATAGTTTTCTTTTCCTTGATGAAAGAAAAAAATTACGTTTAAAATACTACAAACATCAAATACAACTACTTTTTTGCTGTATGTTCCCAGCTGCAGATGGTATCGTACCGAAGAGGCGACCAGTAATAACAAACCACATGGGCAGACTCGACCGGATTATACTACGAGCCCTTCCTGGAATATAATAGCGGCATTGAAAGATACAATACCCCAGGGAGGTATCACAACCTCTGGTGCCGGAGAATCTCTCCGCTTAAGCTTATATGTATTCATCGTATTCTAGGGAGGGCACCGTACTGTGCCACAGACAAGGCAAACGAACTGTACGCTCCACGGCAACATTTTTTTATTAGATGGCATGTATTTAATTAATAAAAAAATAAATAACCCCGAGCCCTTAAAAGTCCTTAAGTCTGCTCCTGACCAGACGACCTGAGACGACGTTTATCGCATACTAATTTAAAATCTCTACACCACATTTCTTATATTGAAGTGTAAATAGAATCACGCGTTATCAGTGCTAATGTATATAATTATGTGATAAGAATTATTTTTCATGATATGAATGATAGCTTCAGCTGGACGATAGATAACGTACAGTTTTAAGTATGGTGCACAATTTTTATTTTCATATTTCCCACAAAATATGAGTTGTTTTTTTATAAATTCATAAGAAAATTTGTTACTAACACACTAACTATATGGATATTAAGTAATATTAAGATTAATAATAAGTGCCAAATGGAATATTATTTGGTACATACGCCATTGTCGCCGAGTGGTATCAGTGACTGGTACCAGACTGTGTGCAAATATATACCTGTTGCACATAGCAAGGTAGGCAGAGGGAACCTAGTCTCTAAGATACTCCGTTACGCACTAAAATACTTCTGTTCCACAGTTTACCCGAGGGAAGAAATGAAAATAAATATTTCGTTTCCTCGGTTGAAATCTAACCCACAAACTGTCGCGTTACAGTCACTGCGCCACGACTGACCTCTAAAATATTTATGCACCTACATTAGTTAAAGCTGTGTAACCTAGCCTTTACATATAGTTTACAAAATAATGATCCAATCAATAACGGAGCTAATTGAAACACGTATTTAATTAAGGAACACAAGTATTCTCAATATTTACCTCGATCTAGGTCTTCATAATCGCTCCTGTGTAAACTTCTCAAAGAAATTGCGGCCATTTCTTCACTTTTTTATATAAAACACTTATAAAAGTTCGGGCAAACGGTCGTGTTGTTAACATTTTGCGTTGGCCGCCGCTACTGATAGTACTCGTGCGTGTTTACACTTAGTACGAGTCACGACTGATATCGATATATTAAAGGGGGATCAGCGAGCTGCGGTTACTTAAATACTTACTTGTGCTGGGTTGTGGTTTCAATTCCACTATATGTTATTGTAAATTACATTTAGCAGTCATTAAAAGACAGGATTTTTTTATATATAAATAGCTATTATTATAACGCATAAATGTAAGTTCAAATTCAGTTGTTTTACAATTTTGTAACTTTCCGAGTTGAGAACCGCTGCAGTTTCGCTACTCAAAACGCCATACCATTCGTTCGGCGGAAACTGGGAACGGAGTGTCTTGACACTGTGTGTCTTTTCTGCTATCCTGCTGTGTATGGGATACAGGGCGAAAATCTAAAATATGGACATACATACATACTTTTTAATAAAAAATATAAACATTTGCATAATCCAAATTTGGAATCTGTATTCTTAATGACTCAATTCACATTCGCTAACAAACATTAAATATAAATAAAACTCGAGTATAAAATGTAAGAGTATTTATTATAAGCTGTCGGCACAAGTTGTCATTTCTATATTTTGAGTAAATAACCAACAACTTTAAAACACGCAGAAGCACGCTGATTCAAATTGTTTCAAAGAAAAACAAAGAACTTTGAACATTTAGATTATTTTCTAAAAACTTTTGTTTTGAATACATTGTCGGTACAATTTCATTTTATGATAATATATTAATATTGTAAAGTAAAAATTTAAATAAATAGTACTAATAAATAAAATTTAAAAGTACTTAATCTATATTTTTACGCATTTTTTTAAACATAAGAAAATAAAGATTTTAGAAATGTCCCTACAGAACTGCTATAGACAAAAATAGATTCAAAGAATATAAAAAATAACGTACGAATTAATCCGCAAGAGGTTTGAACATTTTGGAAGAAGCGCTTCCCGTTTTTAAACGTCATTCTAAAATTATTAACAAATGATATAAATAAAAAAAAACAATGATAAAAAAATCAATTTTTAATAATGAAACATTCAAATAGCGCGTGTTATTTATATTCCATTCCTGCGTCTTTATGATGTCACGTTTGTCGTACATAAACAAACACTCAAACTCACAACTTGCAACCATTTTGACAACTACTTGCATTACATTGCATCTTCAACGCGTCATTCTTCTTTTGTAGGCAATCATTTATTATTAGCTAATATTTTTTAAGACAAAAAGGTAATTTCGTTGATTTATCTGCTATTATACATGAATATATGTCAATAATTTTATCATAAACTTTTAAAATAATATCCAATTTTCTGAAAATTTATTTCTTACAAGTTCTTCATTTCAAACAAGTAATTTGATAAGCATGTGCATTTAGATACATTACAATTATTATATAAATATTCGACGCCACCACGGCGGAGCGGGATAGTGACTGTAAGCACATCGGTTATGGGTTCGGTTCCAGAATTATATTCATTTTCCCATCTCTGGCAAGCAAAACACGGTATTAAGTTTCTCCACTGAACACAGTATCTAAGAATAAACAGTACCAAAAAACTATTGATAATCAAGCGTCGAGCTAAAAAACAATGATTTGTTTTTTAAATAATTCATTACTTTTCTTTAAAACACTTATTCTTTTAAATAATATAAAATAAGCCTATATATTCTATTTAGTCAATTAAACCCTTAGTCCTGTACAGAAAAACTAATATTTGAGTAATATATTTCATATTATATTAAATTTCAATTAAAATTAAAAGCAATTAATCCAGGAATTTAAAAATAATATATTACAATTAAAACTATATTCATAAAAACGTAATAAAACTTGTTTATGTAATGTTTCTCTTAAAATAATTATATTACGTAATACTGTTGTTGTTCAACAGCGGCGCGACGTCCTCCGCCTCGGACTTGTCGCTGTCGGTTAACACTGAAATAAAAACACGTATTATCTACTAATAAATAAAGAAGCTATTAAAAAAAGAAAAACAGGATCCAAAGAAGATTACAACATGCAAATTTGTTTTCAAATATTAATCAGTAGAAAAAGCCAAAAACAAATCAAAACGAATTTTCTACACAAGACGCATTAAAAAAAGCATTGCGACTATTTTAATTATATTTAGTAAATTAAGAAATTGTCAACATATTTCTAACATAAATACGTTGCATAATTTAGTATAATATTATTAGTATATAAACAGCGCATATTGAAAATTATCTTTTAAATATAAAATTTTATAAAAGGATGTACTCTGTTTTTCACCAATTTACGTCCTAAATAAGAAACACGTTTGCGTATTTTAATAATAAATATGTGACTAACTACAATTTTATATATCGATGAAACAGTAACCATAGAAAAAAATTATGTAATAAACTAAAATATAGAAAGCAAACAATAGTTTAATTTTGCCTACACGCGAAAAATATTAGTTTTACAGTTTACTATCAAAAACAGTTCTAAATAATTAAAGAATGTAACCATTTAAACTACTTAGATCGAACACAAAGACAAACATTCATTAGACAATCTCGCCGATCCGGCGCTACCAGACATCGAAACATGTGTAAGTAAACTAGCGTTCCGTTCCATAAGTCAGCGTGCGCGAGAAAAGAACGTTCTATATGTTCAGTCTATGGGACACTTTTTATCACGATTTGGCTGATTTTCAAGTCAACTTGATGATGTGTGCGAAATTTCATAGATGTCGCTGGAAAATAGACGGAGGAGTAACAAAGAAGTTGATAATTTGAGTAGTAAAGCAATTACATAGTAAAAGAAAATAATTAAGAATTCTGACAAAACCTATAAATAATAACAGCCGTGTGGTCCCGGCTTAGAATAGGATCACCCTGGTACTGTTGGTGTCGCAAGAGGCGACTAAAGTACGTGTGGTAGAGTCACGTCGCCAGTAATGGCAACACACATGGGCAGACTCGACCGGATTTAATACCACCTCCGACATTTAAAACCGGCGTGAAGTAGTGGCCCTTGCCACTGCGTTTCGCATTAGGTAATGCCGGGCCACGGTGCCCTTCATCTCCACCTTAAAGGCTGGCAACGCACCTGTGGCTCCTCTGGTGTTGCATGGGGTCGTGGGCGGCGTTGATCACTTACCATCAGGAGACCCTAACGCTCGTTTGCCTTGTCCTCTCCCATAAAAAAAAATAAAATGAAATATATATAAATAGTAAATTAGTAGATTTGTTGTTTTTAGTGAATGTTTTCAACATCCTTATAATGAAATGCACGAAACAGAGCTTTTAAAAAACAGAAAGTGAATGACGTTAGTAGTGTTTTAGTTTTATTTGTTATAAACAAGTTCATACTACGGTGAAAAATTATCAGAACTCACAATAAATTAAAAACACTAAAATATAAAAGAAACCCACACAAATATAACGAAGCGCACACACGAGCACTAACCTGCGCGTCCTTATTGTAGCTTATTTATACTAACTAAGATATATCTGAAACTCAAAATTATATCATATTTGTCAATTAATTTAATCATAGCTGTGGAATGTGAACACAAAACTGATGTAGATATTAAATTAGAATTACATAATTACGTTAAGAGACATTATTAAGTAAATATAAACATATTACTATTAAGTAAGAGAAAACAAAAATATTTTTTTAACTACGAAATTATGATTTTATATTATTATAATTGAAACACAATAGACATTCTGCGACTGCAACTGACGAAAATGACTAATTATGTACTGAGTGATTGAAAAAGAACTCGCGGCCAAAATAATCAAGAAAGAGAAAATTTTCTTATAAGAAAAGAAAAATATAAATAAGACAAAAACTAAGTAGTTCTTTGTCAAAACCCGGCATATTTCGGAATAAAACGCGTATAGAAAATGTACATTAGCTTATATTTCACATAAAATACAACGACGACTATTAACACTTATTTACATACAAATTACATATATTTTCAACAAAATCTAACCAGTACATTTCAAACACTTTTGACAGGTTGTTGCATGACTATTTCGACATTTGCGAGTGATGTACGTTTTTATTATATGCATATAAACTTTCATCGATTCAACATTCCGTAAAACCGAAATCGATTTTTATTCAAGAAATTTCAGTTTCTTTTTTAACTACAAGACAGAAATTTAAATTAAGTGATATTATTAGTTTTATTAAAAAAGTACATTAACTAAACAATGTGCATGAAAAACATATATTTTATCTATAATCTGAAACATGAACGAAATACTTTTTATTTTAACATATTATGAAAAAAAAATTAATTAAATATTTCGAGAGTTCAACATTTTCAAACCTCAAGTAGTTACTATTTGTTTTCTAAGATATGACTAAGTTATTTAAGCGTTATAGCGTTCATAATTTACATATATACATACATAAATAAACAATAGCATATACGATAGCTTAGTGTACCAACCACCTTAGCAGTCAATTATGAACCCAATAAACATAGTAATAGAGCAGCAAATTAAAAAGCATTGAGGCTAAAATAATGACATTTAGAATATATCTAAAGAAGTAGTAATTTTGTAGCCACATATTTTTTAGCTTCACGCTGTATCCCGCATATTGTAGGGAAGACAAAGAAAACATACTGTTATGATATTTCGTAAATAATCCGCTCCCGTGTGGGAATCGAAACCACGGCTTGAAAATACCCCGGTTTTTAAAAATTATTACACAACAATACACATATTTATATCCAAGTTGCGAAATTAATAATGGTGATAATCTAAACATGAGCTGTTTTTACTAATATCTATTATAAACAGAAATATCAAAACTTGAAGCACAGATAAAAATAAATATATTTTTCTAAATGAAGTTTAGAAATATATATATATATATTTTACAAAAAGAAATTTATCTATCTGGGCAGAATGCGAAATTTACGAGTCATTATAAATGTATACAAATGTTATATTTCGTAATAATTGTATCCCCACATGTGATCTACAAAAACATTAGCAATTTTAATATCATCTAAACAAAACCTTAGAAAGGTTAATTTCTGTTTTCATGATAACAAAAAGGTCCAGCCTCTTTATATTAATGGAGGTTTTTTAACTATTACAAGATATCAATGTACAAACACACAATCAACACAATTTTTCTGTTTATTACAATCATAAATTATTAATTTGGTAGAGGTGTCAAATATTTACACAAACAGTCAAACACTGTATAAAGATGTAAGTTTAATTTTAGAGAGCATTCTTTTTTACTTTGAGTATTGCTTTACTCTTTATCCCGCATAAGGGAGGACATATAGGAGGGGGTTTTGTATATAGAATTGTCTGGCTACAATGTAAATTCACAAATCAATAGGGCGCTATTATTAGATATGATATTCCAAAACAACCAAAAATTATAACAAAATTAAAGTAAATGTTGATGAAAAAATAAGTAATAAGGTTCTACTTTATTATACCAAATCAGGTTGTTTCAATATTAAAGGAAAACCTAAAAGAGCACTCTCCAAACCTACATTTTCTTAGTTATCTCTTATCCTTTCTTTCGTTCTTGGGCGCGTCAGAGGATACGACACAAATGTATCTTGAGATGATCGCATCTCTCTAAACATTTTTTTAAAACCAATTTAAAACTAGAGATATTCGCAGATTTCGAGAAATATTTTAAAACATATTAAGTCATGAAAAAAGTAGGGCTGTAGGATATTTTAATATCAAAAAACCTAAAAGAGCACTATTCAACTTTACATTCGTTTAATTCAAAAGGGATATCTCGTACTATTTATTTCGTTCTTGGACGAGGTAGGGGATACGAAACAGATATATTTTGAGATATTCGCATATTTCAAGAAATACAGTTAAGAAAATCATGAAAAAAGTAAGGCTGTAGGCTATTTAAATACAAAAAAAAGCTAAAAGAACACTCTCTAAGTCCACAAGCTACATCCTCTTAGTTCTAGAAGGTCGTCTCGTACCGTTTCTGTCGTTCTTGGGCGAGGGCGCCGGCGGGGAGGGGATGCGAAACAGATGTATCTTGAGATGTTCACATATCTCGAGACATATTTGTCCGCAGTAGCGCGATAGGTCAGCGCATACCCAGAACTGAAAATTTGAAGTCAGTTAAAAGTTAGTTAAAAGATAAATAATATTGTATGTTTAAAACACATAAGATTACTTTTGTTTTTTTTTACAGTACAAAATATACGTGACAAATTGATATTAATAATGATGATAAATCTCTATAAACATCTGTGAAATTGCATTATTTGTATTTTTATTTTTTTTTCAGCTTCACGCTGTATCCCGCACACAGCAGGGTAGACAGAGGGTACCTCGTAGTTAAGACACTTAGTTCCCCACTTTCTGCCGAATTCTGGAGGCATTGCGTGTTGAGTGGCAGAACTCAACGTCGCAATGTCTAAAGTATGTTAAGGCTAAAGAATTGACGGTCCATTACGCAGGATATTTGTGTTTGAGCCCCACCCAGATTTATTTTTTACCCACATTTATAAATATTCTTAAATAGTCGGCAAATTTTAGGAGTTTTCTTACCATTAATTACTAACAGCAGGATCCATACAAAATAAACACTCACCGTACACAGCCACAGTACATAGTACTCGGGTATGGCATTGTTGAAGTACTGGTTCAGGAAGAGCATCGCCGGCCCTAAGAGCGACCAGTCGTAGTACTCCATTTCACTCTTTGTCATGTGAGCCACCTGAAGGATTGAAAACATTTTTTTATTTATTACTAACAGAGGTAGGGTGGGTGCTTGCTTATTACATAACCGTAGCTAAACATTAAATATTTTAGCTTAAACTCATTTGAGAAAATGAATTCATCACCTTCTTGCCCACTCTGATACAAGCGGGGCGAAGTATTTGTCATATTATGTATTGAACAAGTAAAAAAATGCTAACTACTTTTTACATAATACTTACCACAAGCCTATTCGTGACTTTCGCAGCGACCATACCAAACGCTAGTATGTAGAGGGCCGGATGGTTCTCGTACACATGAGACTCGCTCTTTTGAAAAATAATGAAGGCCGGAACCACGACCAGCGAAAACGGGATCACTGGTGATAATATGCTTGTTCCCTAAAAAATTGTATGCTGTAGCTTGCTCTTGAATTAATACAAAATAACAGCCTATTCTACTATTTTCAGGATATTATTTTAAATATCCTAAAAATCTTTTTAAATGGGCTACAAAAGCTACAGAGCCATGCAACACTAAAGAGCTAAAGCTAAACAGCTCTACATGCTATATATATTAGTAAGGAAAGGAAAATTAGACGATTAGAGAACGAAAACGAATACAACTACAGAACCAGCAACGAACACGTGAGAATGATGGCGTCATGAAATCACCACATGTGGACGGCACAATAAAATTTAAATTCTTACAGCAACCGTTGACCCGTTTTTCCCAACTCCACCTTTCATAATGAGTTTAACGTAGCTGAAGACTACAGTGATTGTCATTAGAACGACGGCGTAATTGGAAGCCAAGTTCAGACTGATGTTGATCGTCGGGAACTGTTAATGTGGGATGAACGCGCGGGCATCGGCCGTTATTGGAAAGAAAATAAAAAAAACATGCTATTAATATAAAAAATGTGGACAAACGAAATTATTGTGATATCTTCACTCATTGCACATTCTGGTGAAATAAAGATGATGGTTGGATGTTTGCTTTGTTAATAGCAGTTACATTCCGGATCCACGCTCTATTTGTTTATGACAACTAATAATTATGAATGTTAACAAATATGTCTATTAATGTATATTAAATATTGTTTTATATAAGAAACGTATTAAGGACAGGAGAATGCATGCAAAAGTGGGAAGTAAAACAATGTTAATATAGAAAGTTTATATACATTTAATATATATGCCAGGGACTTTGTGCATATATAATTAAAGTCAAAAGACATTAAAACGGCATGGAAATTAATGTATTATTCAAGTAAATGGAAAATATTTACCGACACTATAATAACGCGCAAATGGATGTGCAATATATTTCTCCTAGAAACCGTTTAGGATGTAAATATATATTTATGAAGTATATTAATAGTTCAGTAGATAAAACGTGACACCAGGTGACTGACAAATTAACATTTATTACAAGTGACATTATCAAATATTATCTTTAAGAAAACAGTTGGTCACAAATTGCGTTAAGATTGTCACTTCCCTAAACGGTACCCTTATCACAGTAATAACAATGAAATATCACACTATAATTTTCACTGGTCAAACAACACAATAAAGCCTGTGTGTGTGTGTGTGTGTATATATATATATATTTCCATACTTTAATTCCCACACCATCAAAAGTTTATGTAGAACATATACATATCGCATATCTTACAGCAACTGTGGATCCATTTTTCCCGCATCCCCTATCCCGAAAAGTACTCGCGAAGTTGTAGATAAAGTAAATAGCACCAGCGAACGGTACACACGTGGCGTGAAGACTGCAGGGTATACCGAGGATCTGATGTGCGAATTCACAAAATAATGAGCCCCGTTTGACATTTTAGTGGGTCTTTAAGTGTTTTGGAGGGAATAGGAGTGGTGACAAGTGAAGTGTAAAATAGAAACCTTGTTAGCTACAATTTATCAAAAACAAAGGGTTGTCTATTTGATCCTGTCTGTCGGTGATGTTTTTGAAATTGAGTAATGAGTGAAGACCCACGTTATTCAGAACATAATACTTGACCACAACATGATTACCTAAAGAATACTTATTCTACAAAAATATGGATTACAATTAAATAATCGATACACTGAATATATTAATTAAAAATAAAAACAGACAATGCTCAATATTACAAAATATAATGGAAACAATATAATAAAGAGCAATATCTAAGTCTAAAATAAGAAGATACATGCTATTAAAAAAACCCACATGATACAAGCGATGATTTAAAGTATCAAATCAAACATCAATTAAGTATGTCAACTAGTAATGTATCCTTTATTTAAATATTTAAAAGAATATACAAAATATACATAAAGTAGATAAATAAACGAAAGCGATTCGTGAAAATAAAATAGAAGTATGAGGCCAATTCAAAAGCTACTTTTTTAGTAAACATATAATTAATATTACAAAAAGAATTAAAAAGATAGAAGCCCAAGACAACTTAGAAGTCTAAATATAACGGAATGAGATATCGATTTTTCAGAAAATTGAAGGTTCATCTAATATTTTACTCTAAAATACATAACATACATTTTGTATGTACACAGAATCGATTATGATTCTAAAATCGTTATCTCATTCGTCCATACATTTCGATATCGATATCTCACAGCGACAGTGGAGCCGTTCTTGCCGACGCCGCCGGCCGCGATGGCGGCGGCGAGCGACGCTAGTGTTAGTACTACACCCGCAACTGCCACCACGCCCAGCGAGTAGCGCACTTCCAACGTGCCCTAGAGCCACTTGCTTTTGTCAATTTGCACTTATTTTATTTTGGTATTTGTTAATCATTTATTTTTTTGTCCATTGAACTAATAGAATAAACTAATAGAATTTGTTAGTGCAATGCCATAATAAACATGGGCTTCATAAGAAATATGTTAATATAATAATTACAATATTTATTTATTTTTGTTATATAAAAGCAACACTCGGAGCATGTACCGTAAGCATATTTTATCATGCGAAGTTAACAAGAAAATTCAAAGACAAGAAACGTTAAATTAATATTTATAAAAATTTGTACATCATCGTTGCTCTGAATATGTATGTAATAGACATTCCATTTTAATTTACCAGTCGTTAAATGAGCACTAGCTTATTCATTCCGATAGTATAGTCCAGATTCGATACTTATTTAGTATACTTAAAATACAATTCATGTGGGTGTTTTTAAGAAATATAAATACAAAGTAAATATAATTTATAATTCAAATCGATATAAACAAGTAGCAAAAAAAAAATAACGATTTGCTTTTATTCTGTTGAAGTCTGGTAAAATTCTCTATATTACTAGAACATTATTTTGACAAATAAGCGGATAAGTCACACTATAAAGATAAAGATTACATTACCTGAGTGGTCCAAGCTTCGGGGCCAAGTATCGCAGATACTAAATGTATTCCGATGATGGCGTACTGCGCTTCAGTCACATCAATTCGGCCCATTTTCAGTGTACCCGTGACGTACGCCTGCCAGTGGGCGCAGTAGAAAAGTGTCATTGCACAGAAGCACTGAAAAAAATATGTATACATCATATTAAAGTTTGCATGTAGTTTTAAAACTAGAATTTGTGCATCAAATAAAATACAATAATAAATGAAGACATTGCATGTGGAGCGGCGGAACTCAACGCCCAGCTTGTATTAAATATTATTAATATGCAATATAATCATAAATTAATTTAAACATAAAATTAAATTAAACATAAATTGAATTAGCTAATAATCATAATCCACTCGTACCAAAAAAATATATTTTTAAATTAAAATAAATATATAAATAAAACAACGACCTCTACTCATTACAATGACATATATTTTTTCATGTAAACCAGTAATACCAATAAAGAGTGTAGAGTAGTTTTAATTTCACAAGCCACAGTTCACCGGCGTCCACGTCGCCAGAGCGGAACACGTTATCCTGAAATATTGTTCGCATCCCGTAGTTTGAGCAAGATCCTAACAAATGTAAAATTGGCAGTTTCTAAATTTTGATAAGTACGGACTGTGTACAAACACGTTTACTTTATTATTTTGGTGAAATCATTTTATTCGAAAAGTTGAGTTTTGGATGGACATATATGGGTATATATACAATATACATATATTTTTAATATAATATGACCTATTCTCAGAACACCCCGCTTGGTAATTTCTGTAAAATTTCGAGACATAGCAGAGAAGCGGAAACCAACGCCGCGCTTTATCTATCAACACTGTCTCATTGATCTGACTCAAAATGTAATAATTCATTTCCCATATAGTCATACACGCTGACGGCCTCATAATGACGTCACTAATTTATATATAAATAAGTATAATTTGAATAAGACTGTATCTTTATCTTAAGTATCTGGATATAGAGTCACGTAATCACTTCCTCTTTCGTCGGTCGCGCCTCGCAATTCTAGAACCTCGTTATAGGCTGTACTACCTATTAAGTGATACATAGACAAGTCTGGACGAATATAGACGTCTGTCTAGTCTGGACGATAGATAATTCAAAATTTCAAGCAATAGTAGTAACCCGTAATATTTTTATCATATTAATTGTCAAATTTAAAGATTTTGTTAATTGCTCTGTAATATATCATTAAAATATTACATAAGAAATATTAAAAATATATTAGAAAGGTAGAGCTTCAGAAAGAGATTCATTTAATTAACGAGCAACGTAGAATTTCTCTTTTTCCTTTCACGCAATGGGTATCGAACCCACAACCATCGCTTGTTTTGTAAGAAACCCACGTGTCCCACCTCACTATGCAAGGATCGCTTCAATCATTTAATAAGGAAAGTAAATTTATGAACTTCTGAAGTCCAATATATTTATGGAGGTACATAATTGAGCATAAAGTAGTTTATAAGTAATATAGTTATTATTAAATGACGTTGAAACCAGCTGTTAATTATAAAAATCCAGATCCTTATAAATATACCTACAAGAAAATACCTTAACGTAAACATGTAAATTATATTTGATGTATTATGTTGAGATTGCGACACAGTGAAAGACAGTGACACAGTGGAGATCTTATCTGTCACGATAGTTATGGCATGAAATTTTGCAAAAACTCCGAAACTCCTTATTTCTTTTAGAAAAAGTATAAACATATAAAAATAAGACCAACAGACCAACACGCGCGGGTTTAACATCTGCTACATGTACAAAAATACTCTCATTTAACCTTTTTAAATCATCATTTTGATAAACTATTAGAGTGTAGACCAAAATGAAGTCGTCTATCCGAATTAGGAAGAATACATGCGTTGGCTCTCCGCCAGCATGAGCTCTCGACGCTCTGCCAAGTCCCCGGGCAATTCTCTAGGCGACGAATACGCTACTCAATGAACTATACTCAAGGCCTTCCCGTATTGATTATACGCACCTATCTACATTTAAACGCTATAGTTAGTTAGATATGTTAAATTATTTATAATGTGCAATAAGAAATATCTAAACTACACCAATTCTGATAGGTTCTTGAAGTATTTTTTGTTTAACTTGAAACTAGCATTTAAGCTAGTGATATAGTATAATTAGCGTTAATTTTAATTTTGATATAGCTACCCACTTTGCAACCACGCGGTTTTGAAGACATTATGAGACATTCACACTGTGTTATGTATTGAAAATTAATCTACGTCATGTTTAAACAAAAAAAATTGAAACGGTTTAAATATGCATAATATTTATTTTGAGCCTTTTCAAGTCTTTTGGTGAAAAATGACCTAACTAGACGATTTATGACGACCAGAATATATAGAGAACGGAGTCCCTATCATGGAGTGCTCTCAGTCCGTATGCAAATCATTAACGTTTCTAGTTTAAAAATAATTTAAAAAGTACAGCTTTCAAAGCCGAGTACTTAACCTCACATTGCATTTCAAAAGAAATAAGAGAAAATTGCAAAAACTTGAAGTAACATTCCAACTTTATATTTATTACAATCGAGCCTAATATAAAGTGATGATAATATTTTCAAAAACACTTATTGAAAAATAGGGCGTCCGACTGTAAGCACGAAGGGTTTCTGTTCGATTCGAGGAAAACATATACATAAATAAGATAGAATAGGAAGATAAGATTTAAAAATAATTAAATTATTTGTTTCCCTGCTATTGTAGACAAACAAAGCGCGGCGTTGAGTCCCACCACCCAACGTGCAATGTCTTAACACTAGCTGGATAATAATCATACAAAAATAAAAATAAAACAATAAAAATATTTTTAATTTATAAATAAAAAGTCGCGATTCCCCCTCAATGACATCAAAAGGCATTGTCGCTTTTTGATGTCATTTTCTTTATGCCATATTGAAATAGATGACGTCACACGCATATCGATCATTGGACTTTATATGGTTATATATTACTTTGTGCGTAAATTAATATCGTGGAAATAATATTTATATTTTTAACGAAAAAAAACATCTGTGCCCTAATATGTTTTGAATTTATAAAGCAAATAGAAACTCGGAGTACATATTATTATTCAGTATTTTTCTAAATTTGACGAAATTGAATAGAACGAAAGCAGTCAACTTGATGATGACAGCTGCTCAGTACAACTGCTAATGTACAGCTTGTAACGTGCTTTTCCTTTCAATATGTTAGTGAGGCAACAAACATATTCACCTTACCCGGTAAACCTAAACCGGTTTTATAGACACAGGTACAAACATAAACATCACATTAACTATATTTCGATTTCTAGAGCCAACTCCTAAACCTGTCAAGGTATTATCTTAATTTGACTATATCTATATATATTCAGTATGATATTCTATATTAAAAAAATAAAGTAATTAAAAAATAAAAAGTTAAAGAAAATTTTATATTAATTTCAAAACCTATTAAAAAACCGTCCACGGGGTATCCCCAACGAATCATCACACATAAAATGTAATAATCTAGCAGCACCAACCTGGAAAAACATCCACGTGGGGTATTCCCCCAATTTCACAGCTATACATGCTCCTAGAGCTATGAACACTGTAGATATACTATCACAGCCGTGGTCAAAAAGTTCTCCTAGAGGGGACTGGCTGCCCGTTCTGCGGGCTTGTTTGCCGTCTATGGCGTCTAAACTTTGGTAAACGAAAACACCTAGTGCACATAGGGCACAGGCCCATCTTGGTGGCTCTTGCCTTGCGTCTGGGCTATACCTGTAAAGCAATGAATTTAATTTTAAAAAACTTAGGTTACTTAAATAATTTGGCATTAATTGAAAATATTGATGTTGATGTTTTCTATTGATTACGTTTATTGGAATTACATTGCGTGTTGAGTAGCGGAACTCACCGCCGTATTTTGTTTTGTTACCAGAAGAAGGAAAAAAGCTTATTCGGGCCTGCAACCTTGTTGCTTGTGACTGCACCACGACTGGCCTCAAAAATATATTACTTTAAATAATGAGTGGGAATCAAATCCACAGAATCCACACTTACGCACTATGTCAACTGCGCCACAACAAACTTATGAAGTTTATGCTGCATTCTACATGCAAAAGAATTAATGTGACATTATAATATCTTACAAGATCAGAACTAAAAAAAGTAAAAAAAATACTTTTGCGCTTATCAAAGATACAACTTAAATGTATAACTTAGGCGCAGGGACACAAAGTGTGACTGTATCTATTTCTATTCTCTATCTGTACTGTATCTTCTATTTCTTGCCTCTGGTGTCAGACTTCTGCAGAAAGTGGAAAACGGTTTCCTTGGCCTACCCTGCTGTGTGTTGGATACAACATGAAGCTGATTACATAAAACATTACAATATTCCTCAAAGATTATTACAGCAACATTCTATACAAGTGACTAGTTTAATATTTAATTAAATACTATTCTGGTGCAGTGGGGCAAAGTGGGACTGGAAATGAGGTAGTTGAGAATTCAGTACCTTTTCAAGATAAGAAATAATTTTCATTTGCTTTCTTTAGAGAGATAAAGAGCAGAGTTGAGTTTGGCAGAAAGTAGAAAACAGAATGTCAGATATATTAGATATATTTTACAGAAACGACTAGTTATATTCCATTGAACATATAACACATTTAAAATGTGAAAGGCTTTTTTTTATGGGAGAGGACAAGGCAAATGAGCGTTCGGGTCACCTGATGGTAAATGATCACCGCCGCCCACGACCCCATGCAACACCAGAGGAGCTACAGGTGCGTTGCGGGCCTTTAAGGTGGAGGATGTTGGTCGCCGGGGTCCAGCATTACCTAATGCGAAACGCAGTGGCAAGAGCCACTACTTCACGCCCGGTTTAAATGCCGGGGGTGCATGCACGTACTTTAGTCGCCTCTTACGACACCGACAGTACCAGGGTGATCCTATTCTAAGCTGGGACCACACTGTACTGTACACACATACAGTGTACTGTATTAGCCTGTCACATTTGAAACGTTATGTTAACTGCCTGTCCAGCTACTGAGCTGCAGTGAGTAGTCTAATAATAAGCTTTCACAGAAACACTTTCATATTTCCTAGAGTTAGCTTTATTTAATGAAGAGTAATAAAGTGTAACTTTCTTTTTTTTTTTTCTTTATTACATAATGTTCATTTAGTAGTTTCTAGAATTAAGAATTAGGTTTTTACAAAAAATATCATAAGAAAATAACATCAACAGTAATATAATTAAGCATATATGAATTTCTGGCTTGAATTGAAAACTCTAAGGCTATCTTTACACTGTACAGTGTGTCCTACATCATACACAATTTTTAAATATTTCCATTTTATTATCAGCAAGCTGGCAAATAAAAACAAATAACTCTTAAAAGTTTACAATTTTTTATACTTTCACTCACTCAATGCAAATGACACATTTTAGCATTGTAAATTAAAAAACATACATTATATATATATATATATATATATATATATATATATATATTGCGCCAAAATATTCAATAATCATTTGTGGAAGTGTAGTATAATTTTTGTTAATTGTTGTTTGTTTATTTACCTATCATTATTTACATACAGTATATAAAACTTAATCTTAAGACTATAAATTAAACATTAGATTTATAAACAAATGATAATAATATTCTCACTATCAATAATCCCAAAATTGATAGTGTATAGTTATCACAACTTCTAATCTACACAATGCAGGAAGTAATGTAACAGGAGATAACATGCTTTTAATCTTTTATAATACTTATATTTAGTGTTATATATCTCTCCTCAGGGAAGGCATTAGAATATAACACATACAATGTCTTTCAGTTTCTGCCTATTTTAGAGATACCTTATAATAAATACTACCCTGAAGATATAAGGATAATATAATTAATGCTCACATCCTACAGCAAGAATCAAACTGACAATCCATATTACAAGCCATAATACATTTTTAAGACATCAACATAACATATTATAACTATGCATGTGCACATTTCTTATTCAGATTAGCAAAGTGCAAAATGTTGAAAATGTAGGAAAATATAACATCCCACTTATTTAAATAAATATATTTTTTAAAGAAATATTTAATGCCCTCGAGAAGGGTACTAACCCACAACCAGTTGATTTTGCAGTACACTTTATGCCCCTGCACCATGACTGGCCTCAATTTGATAGTTACAACATATACTATAACTAAGACTTCAACTAACTTCCTTGATTGATTGATTGTTAGTTTATGGTTTTTAGTTGTGCCAATATAGCACAGTTTACTTCGTCAATGTCTCATAGAATGAAGAAGACATAACGGAGATTGATCCGTTGATACAACTTCCTTACATTATAGCTGTCAAGTTCATGTTCAATGACCTCTGATTAGCAAATTTTGTGTTATTTAATTTAATTTATATGTTAGAAGTAGAGTAACATTTCGCATTAGGATGTTTCAAGAACTATTTTGTCATTAGTTTAATAATGGTTATTATTATTAACATGGTTAGCATGAACATTATTTGTATCTATTCTATTGAGGCACATCATGGCCCAGGGGCATAAGTGTATGACTGTAAGTGCTCTCTATATTAAAAAACTGAAATGCCAAAAAATTATACAGTGATTCACCTATTTGTCTTTAATTAACATTAGTTAGTAATTTGTTCTTGATAGTAAATATCATAAATATAAAGTATAGCATGCATATTTTATTATATTTGGTGTTATTATAAATGCTGTAAATTTTTTATGGCACAAAGTGTGCTGCAAAATCGGCTGGTTGTGGGATTGATCCTCACTCAATCAAATGAAATATTTATTAACATTGATATTTTCATATCTTTGCTCTGGTGTCAAAGCAAAATGTTACATTGAGCTCCGCCACTCAACATACAATACCTCCAAAAAATCCAGCAGAAAATGGGGAACCGATTGTCTTAGCACTAATTTCCCTCTGCCTACCCTGCTGTGTACGGAATACAGTGTAAAGCTGATTTATTTAATTTTTATTACATTCATACTGTGTCCTGCGTTTATCAAGGTAAGCAGAGAGAGTAGCCATAAGGAACTTCTTTCCTCATACATCATTCAAATTTCTACGCACTGCACGCTGAGTATGTATACTTTTTGTATACTAAATAATTTTCACATTTAGTTTTTTGTATAATTATATTTTAATAATTTTTATTTTATTTACTGTCTGTCAATAAACTATATTGTTCACTACAAATATGAACGTACATGGTATGATTAATTTATTTTTGTTATTTGGTTCTGTTGGAAGCTAACCTCCTTTCTTATAAATCATTCTCAATAAGTCAGCAAATGAGAAATATAACATTTCAAAACAAATGTACGTTTATTTACCATGTTTATATATATTTATTATTATAAGGATTTTTTTTTTAAATTGCTACCAATTACCAATATTTATTTCATTGTATTGCAATCTATTATTATTATTTTACTTCAATAAAATATTTTATAATTTAACGTTATAAATATATGATATAATAATAATTTATTCATTTTAGTATCTTATCAGACGGTGGCGCGACTCGTTCTGCCAATCGTATGACAGAATCCCGAATAACGGAAAAGATCGTCCAAATAACGAAAAAAGCCGAGGCTGCTACAGAACAGTTATAAAAATTAATATAAGTAGGTTAAAAGAAAGTATCAGCTTTACAGGCAAAAATGAAAGTCGTTCCGCTGTAACAGCATGACACAATTTTCGCAATGATTAATAAAGCAACGTACTTACCAAACCAATATGAGTGTGGTAACAATATTAACTATTAAGCCTAAAGTTGTAATAAGATTCGGTGCGAGCCATAGCGGCGTTTTAGAGACCAGCCAGCACCACCAGGGCTGGAGCCAAGCATCTAATATACTAGCACTTGTACAAGAATATTTGTGTTCACTAAGTCTTTTTAACTGGGCAGCGTTAAGAATCCTTTCCTTATAGAACTGCATTTTATTTTGAGTCACTGTCACGACATTTAATATAATAAATACTACACTTTACTATATTATAAACGATATGAAAAATAATAATTCCGTCCACCTATCAAACACATCACTTCACCATGTGGACCAAAGGCAATTTGACATTTTTGCAAATGAAATTGGTTGTCTGGATGCTGTGTTAATTTTTTAATCATAGACAAAATCTGTGACACATTTTGTTCACTTGCAACACTCGTGATTGTAAAATGTTTATGATGTTTTTATCCCTAAAATTTGTTGAATTAAAATTTTACAAGTTTATATTTATAGATATATAATATATTCTTTGTTAATTGTATATATCATAAGCAGCTTCTGGATTTAAAATGAGCATTTTTTTTATTACTTTGCATATTTTTTGTCTTTTTTTTCTGTATCATAATTATAATGATTTGACATCATCATCAGAAATAATCATGACAAGAAACATATACTAGAACATATACGTATACTAGGATCGTAATGTGATATTTTATAAACGCTAAGTACAAGATGCAGTTACTATATTAGCATTATATATTACATATTTCTGAATATACAAGTTGTCGCCTTCGCTTGAGTTGACTTTATAACCCTTTCTATAGTGTTTTCATCTAGTACTCATCTAGCTGAATTTTAAAATTACCTTATAATCATAGGCCATCAAGACGTTATTTGCACGTTAAATCGTGGGAAAATGAAAATTTAAATATAATTATTATTTTTATTGGAAATTGAGGAAACCGACAACCATCGCGCTCATACTCAGTTTTGTATTACTATTTATTATTAGACTTCATTTAGTATATTTATTTATATATGTATAGCGTTCCCCGTTGAGTAACATTGAGTAACCCGTATAGGTTGTTTTCACGCGAATAGAAAGTAACAGAAATATTTTATGAAAATTTGCGAGCAATAAAAGATGCCGGTCATTTGTCGTCATAAATACTTAATAAACGTTGAATCATATGTTTTGTTATATAGTTTTTTTAGATACACACTGTATCCCGCATATAGCGGGACCTATCGACTAGAGGGAGAACCTAGTGTTAAGACACTGGGTGTCTTCTTTACGCCTATATAAATTGCGTCGCGGCCTCTCAGCGTCCACTATTTCTCCGTTCTGTTCACCCACAATCATTACGTTTACCGTCGTTGGCCTTACAACATGTTGTGTTTTGAAAGGTATGTAACAATATACTTTTACCGGCGTCATTTTTGTAGTTGTATTTTTGTTTTTTTTTTTAATTTTATTTCTCTATTTATTGTTGAACTATACATTGACATTATTTATCTAAATGTATTCAAAGTTAATGAATTTTTCTCAGAAACTCTGAAATATATTAAAATATTATAAATGTATAATAAATAATAATTATAAAATACAAAACTTTATTTCAACAATAATTACACAATGACAATAGTTTTAAGACACGAGTCACATTTTAATTGATGACGCTAATATTACATTTTATAAACAAACATTACTTATTTAATAATTACTATTTTGTTTACATCTTAAAATATCTACATAAACAATATTTTTTTAAATCTGTAAGTATTTTAAAAAATCATACCAAAATAGATAATAAAAGTATATTGATATATTTTTTAATACAACAAGGCTTTGAAAATATTTTTATGTACAATATTAGATTATACGATTTAATTATTTCATTAAAATATTATTTGTGCTCTTTAAATCTTATTTTCTAAAATATGTTTTTTGTGCATATTTGTCGTATTTATTCTGTTCTTTGTATCCGTTTTTTTTTAATATTACAAATGGTATAAAATATTACAATTAATTAAAATATTTTTATTTGTAACACACAACTACGTACCCATAGTAAATATTTCAATACCATTCCGTTAGTAGAATCGCCTGACACTTATTAATAATATAATTATGAAGAAAATCAAATTAAATATAAAACGTATCAGTCAGTTATAATTTTCGTAAACAAATTCAACTTCTTTAACACATACTAAAAATAGTAAAAAAGGCACAGATAATTTAGAAAAATTAATAAATTAAATAGGAAAATAATTTTAGTTTTCTTCTTGCTACCTATTCTTAGACTGGTTCTTCCTGGATTCAATTCTTTTTTGCAGTGTAGTCAGTAAGCCAGCGAGTACGTTATGGCCCGGCAGCCGTTTGCCAAATAGGAGTCTTTTAACTGAGTCGTCGTATGTGAGTAAAGCGACCATGTTCTGCAGAAGAAATCCTTGGCAGTATTCCAATAGTTGTGAAGCGCCGTATACCTGAGAAAAAGAGTAATTAGTTTTTTTTACATCTCTAAAGCGTACAGTAGGAAACTAAAAAAAGTGTCTAAACACTATGTACCGTCTGCCTATTCGATATATTCAGGATATAGTGAAACTAAACAAAATTTAAATCGCACATTATAACTTACCTTAGCATGAATATAAACAGACACTAAATTATGCAAGTCCACGGTCTTAGCGGCCCTCGCCTCACAGTGTCTCTGTAGCGGCAGTAACTGAAAGAAGGAGGCAGCAGCGAGCACCTCGAGTACGTCTCCTGCTGGTAGTTCCAGTGAAGAGCACCCTCCGGAGTAGAGGTATTTCATTACTTGCTGTCATTAGATAGAATATTTATAAATAAGTATAATGCTTAACTTGATTTCGTATTGTCTAAGGAGGGTAGTAGACTGAGATCCCAACGTTCCCAGACCTTCGTCATTTTAGCAAAGGTGCAATTTTGAGCATTAATAGTCTGATATATAATTAGGACTGTATGCCTTTTCACTAACTTGAAAGTGGGCACCTTTCAGAGATAGCGCCCACTTAAGGTACACGTCCAGCTACGTTAAAGTAGAACGGCTCGTTTTTAAACATGTTTTTAAGAATTATGTAAAAAATGTATGTTTATTATTATCAGATCCTTTACGCGGGCTTTTACTGCTGCTAGACGTCCTAAAGGTTATTTAAGGTTGGGGCAAATGACGTTAAACTTTGAAGCTTTAATTTTAAATTTATTATCCTATATATATATAATTTATATTTCAATACCCCTCATAAGCACCCAGACTATTCCGATGCACGAACCATCTTCCCAGATAGTCCTCAACATTACAGCTTTTCTAAAATGACGTAGGTCTGGCGGCTCTGGGATCTTAGGCTAGGCAAATAGAACAAAGTGTAAGGAGTAAAACGAAATTTCTTCCATATTTTCTTCTATTTTAATTTTAAAGCCGCTGAAATGTGTACGGAAAAGGATTATTAACATATTTATTATCCATCACGTAAAAAGATCATTATTATAATAGATTCGAACCTATAACCTCCTAGAACCTATAAACACAATGGCAAACCTCAAATATGTGGTATCGTATGTCGTTGATCTGCACGAGCGGAGGCGCGGCGGCGGGCGCGGGCGCGGCGGGCGCCAGCATCGCGCGGAGACGCGGAGACTCTGACACTAGCACTATCTTGTGACCGTAGAAGAGGCGACCTTCCACCCTGTTATAAGAAAGATAGAGTGTTCAAAATATTATTTATTTTTCTTACGAGGTATATTATGGCTAGGTAATAGGAATTCAATGTTGTAACGGAAAGGAAGAAAATAGGATGACTGTATAAAAAAAATAGATAATAGGTTTTGCATCTAAATACCCATATAATGTAAGAGCTTAGGACTCTCAAGGTTTAAACCCGCTTCTCCAGTTTTTCATCACAACTCATAAGTCGTAAGATTGTCAATAACACGTATAATGAACATTTCTTCAATAGTAAATCTCACTTAAAAGTAAAATTAATTTCTTACATCTTCTTATGTTTACTTTAATTTTCTAAGATAATAATTTATCCAGATTTTCAGTAATCTAGTATCTAATAAAGTAATCTCTTTATTAGTCTTACCTAAACGTAACATCAGCGAGAGAAGGATTATTCACATAGGAGGGGTCAACCCGTGGTGGTGCGGGCGCGGGCGCGGAGGGCGGCGGCTCGCGGACTGATGGTACAGGTTCCCAGCCGTAACACGCACATAGAATGTCCGCTAGTAATAGGACTGTGCCTTCCTTCTGTGGGATTAGATTAAATTCAAAAAGTTCAAAAAATAACGGCTTTAACATGAATCAAGTGAATCATAGCAATATGTTTGACCATACCTTGCTGTAACGTAATATATTGAAAAGCAGAGGAAGGCACTCGTAGATGAACTGCTTGCTGTAGTGGCTGTCGTCTGACGGACACACCTGAAATAGAAAAAACAATACAATTGCATAACTACCTTTAGTATGCAGAATTATCAATTACTAGAACGTTTGCCAGAGGTTATATTATAATAACCTGCAAGAAATCCTGTAACAGCTGATCTATAACATGATCGAGCGAAGTCTCCGCCGCCGCCGCCAGCGATAGCGTCCACGCGTGCAGCGACCACGGCACGCCCAGCGCACGCAGCTCCAGTGTTATATCTAGGGAAATATGCGTAGATTACAAAATCTAATGAAAAAATTAAGTCAGTTTTACGTTGTAAATAACAGGATAGGCAGAAGGAACCTGGTGCTAAAACATTCTGTTCCCCACTTTCAACTCCGGGCTTTTGCCTTGGTGCCAGAGTGGAGAAATTAAAAAAATAATATTTCATTCCCTCGAGTGGGGATCGAGCACACAACCGTCGCGTTACAGTCACACCCTTAATATACAAAGATGTAAGTTATTTTATACAGTTCTACGTCTAAACTGAAATGGTCTGGATTTAAATCAGCTTTTTTGAATACTGTAATTTCTATAGATAGATATTTTCAATATGTTCCTATGAACACATTAATAGCGCTTTCGCTATTAAAGTGTAACGAAAAACATATGATAAATAGTTGAAAACTGTTTCTCATAGTAAATGGTCTCATTTACAATCCTCAAATCTAAATAATTAGTCTCAATATTACATAAAACTGCAACGTCCTATGCTGTAACTGAGTGTGACTAATGGTAAAGGCCTTCCTGGCGAAGGCAGACCTTCATTCATATTATACCCAACATGTAATTACATCCTAACATATACCTAACTACTCAAAAAAGAAAAAAAAGAAAGCTCTTCATACCCAAATGATCAGTCTCAGCTGCATAATACATAGCATCCTGCAACGCTCTCTGTTGTTGTTTTGTGAAAGGTGGAGGTCTTCCTGAAGAAGGGGGGGCGCCCTCTGCTAGCACTTCCTCTAGGGACAATATGGCTCCCCCTCCAGCTCCTCGTGCTCCCCCTCGTACGGCTGCCCGAAGACAAGCGCGGCGGCCGTGAGTGCAGCATACTGCTACTGCGCTGTGTGTGTTAGAAATATTTTATTACTAGCCGACCTGGGCGGCTTAGTCCGCTTGAACTATAAGAATACTTATTAAATAAAACATGAATTGTAATTACTGTACTAGTAATAATATACTCAAATCTGCACCTGAGGATACATGTGGTTTTAAATTCAACTCGATATCTCCACACGTTCCTAAGATAAGGGTCTTGACAGATAGACAGACAGACGGACGGCTAACAGATTGATCTTATGAGGTATTATAAGGATCTCTTTTCCTTCAAAAGTACGGAACCATAAAAATCACAATATTTATCAGCATTTCAGTATAGCCATTTGAGTAGTATTATATAATAACTATAATAAATAACAAAAATACCTATAACATCCATATTGCGCTGCCGCAGAATAACAAAGTGCGTCGTTAAGTTGCGTTGACAGGAAGGGATCCGCGCCGTGTGATAGCAGCAGCTGGACCATTTCTAAGTTGCCGACGCCACATGCCATCTGGAGAAAGGAAACAAGCTTATATTTATATATACAAATAAAGTACATTTAAGTGTAGAATTAAATATTATAAGGGTATTTTGCGATTTTCAAATCAAAGTACTTTACAGTTTACTTCCACCATAGTCAACTGCTAACAACTTGTTCTCGTTTTGTTTTTAAAACAAAAAACCTCTCAACATCTACATGTTAGCATAATCCACTTATTCATGTAATATATGAATATAAAGTAGATATTTAGAAATAATGTTACATATATATGGTCAGATGTGCACATGGACTTCAACAGACGCTTGGTCTGGTAGGCGCTTGGCCTTGAAAGATTTTGTGAAGAACACTTGGCTCTATATGACGCATGGTCAATATGATGGACGCATGGTCCTTGCAAACATAAGGTACGCCTTCTGTCTGTTCTGTTCACAGAACAGTCAGAAGGATATTACATATTACAGTGAATAGAGACTTCAGTTGATAGTTTTATTGTTCTTTTTATAACCTTACAATATATATATATATATAGCATTATTTATAAATATCTACTACATATTCATAGGTGTCATTGTAATTAAGAGGATGTCATTTATTTTGTATCCAATCAATGATTATATTAAGTGTTGAGGGAAGGTACTATAATAATAAGTATTAATAGAATTAAAGTTTGTGTGTGACAAACAAACATCACAACAAACGTATATTACCTGCAAGGGCGTCAGAGTACAGACGTCATCACCCCTGGCCGGAGCACCATCTACGCGCGCGCCTGCCGCCAGCAGCCGCCGCGCCACCTCCACGCTGCCAGTGCCGCCGCCGCTGCACGCGTAAACCAGCGCCGTCCAACCTAAATATTTACAAAAAATTAAACGACGTCTGCTTCACATTGTATCCCGCACGCAGCAGGGTCGGATATAATTTTTTCACAACCATTCGCGTTTACAGTCACATTTTGTTCCCCTGAGCCACGACTCTTCTGTATAATGTAACTTAACTTAGCCTAGCGGGGTAGTTAGAGAGAACAGAGCATCAATCGCTACGATCTCTACATACCTCTTTCGCCTCGTCCACTGTCATTTACCTCTTCATACATATCCTGCAGGGTGTCCTCATGCTTTTACATGACCTGCCTCCAGTATATAATGTCATACTATTTTATTGATCGTTTAAATTTATATTTTTTCGCTCCCGTATTCGCAAAACGCGGCGTTGAGTTCCGCCTCTCAACACGCAATACCTTCAGAATTTGGCGTAAAGTGGAGAACGGAGTATCTTAATATTAGGTTCATTCTGCGCACCCTGCTGTTTTCCAAATACAGTGTGAAGCTGATTTCATTTATATTATTAACAATAATCTGTAGTTCTTTTAAGCTTATGAGATTAACTGAAAAGTAAAATAACAAAAACAAGTTCCATACCAACAGTAGGCGGCGTATATGCAGTTGTGGAGCCAGTTGAGGGAGAGTTAGGAGTGGGAGAAGTAGGAGCTGCAGATTGTGGAGAGCGCGGTGAGAGTAAAGCGCTGTGTTGTGATGCGGCGCCCGCTGTCTCTATGTTGGGGTCGGCTCCGGCTTCTAGTAACATCTGGGTTAAGAAAAGGTTTTTTTAAAAATAGGTTGCTATTTTTTTGTAGTTGTTTGATAAAGTTACTAACGCATTTGATAAATTTTAATTTTTATTATTTAAAATATATTTTAATTATTAATTTAATTAAATAAATCAAGTATTACGCAATAATATTTAACCTAAGAGAAGAAAAAATAGAACACAGAGTAATTTATATCACAGATTTTTTCAATGTGAAAGAAATGGTATTAGGATACTACATTTACATGAAATGTATGAATATAGCTTTGACGAGCGAGTACATCATTAATTCAGCATACTACATGTATTTCTGAAAAAAGATAAAAATAACATGTAATGAGATTCTTACAGCAACAACTTGTTCATCACCCGCCAACGCGGCCTTCATCAACGCCGTCAAACCTCCAGCATCAGCGGCGTTTATCCCCGCTGGTGGTAACAAAGCACGTACACCAGCCATCTCTCGCCCACTTAGTAAAGCCCGCTGTGCAACACTTAACGCTGCGCGGGAGAGCTCGTCGGGGGTACGCGGGTTACGTGACCAGGAAGGTTCTATTGCTTCTTCTAGGCTGTTAGATTAGTATGTGTTTCAGTTTTTTTAAGCATAACAATAAGTATATGATGTTTTGTATTAAAAAGGGGGCTAAATATGCAATCTCTAATATAATCAGGTATGTATTAAGCTAACTATCGTCACTCAAAAACTTTTTTGTATTAGAGATCGAAAAATACAAGTTTTTATAGACTTGGTAATATGAAATTATTATGTTCAACAGTACTTAGTTCACTAGGTTCTCTCAGTCTACCCTGCTATGCGCGGGATATGGCGTTAAGCTGAAATACACCCGCCGCAAGCTTCCATCACCATTATAGGTTACTACCAATACTAGGGAGTACCTACTGGTAGACTATTGTTATGCAATAGTATTGGTACATTAACAATACTATTGCATAGGAATAGTCCCTTTATCAATATCTATATCAAAGGTCTGTATGGACATTCGGCAAACGGCCTTAACAACATCGCTGCCTACAAAATCTGCATCAGGTACGGGATAGGTCGTGCGTAAATAAAAGAGAAGAAATCTCAGCATTCACTCACCCTTAAAACGAATCTGGCATTCGCATGACTATTTTAATGATTCTTAAAAATGTTTTAGCATATTAAACCAACAACAAACCTAACAGGTCTCGGAGGACAATCAGCATGCGGTAGCAACAACCTGGCGGCCTGCAGTATATCATCGGCATCAGGCACAGCGGGTGGCGGTCGCAATGCGGCGTGCGCGCGCGCGACCCTCACCCACTCCCCTAACGGAGGTAGGGCCGCTCCACGCTCCCCCCAGAGGGCAGAGCCACAACCTGCACCTGGGGCGCCCGTGTGCTCTAGCTGCAATTCATATGAATACAGGGGTATATTTTGACTATTACAATGTTTGTTATAGTACTAACTATATGTTAGGGTTTCCAAAATTTTTGACATTGTACATTCGGAAACATAATAAATAAATAAAGCAAGTAATGAAATGTAAGAAAACCTAAAATGTCGTACCAAATCTGTGCAGCCATATCTCGTGAAAATTATACAGAATTTGGCAAAAATAAACATAATTTATACCTTTTTTTTTAAATATTGATATAGCTTTTTAATAATTTTAAAAACCTCACAGTAAATAATAACTATTTGCTTAGAAGTAGATTAAAAATAAGGATACCTGCGAACATCTCATAAAGTAATACAAAGCGCGTTCAGCGCCCGGCGATAACGGCGGGTGTCTGGGCTGGACTTGACGTAACACGGCTCTTAACTCCGCAGCCGACCCCGCACAAGTTGTCAAGAGTACTGACGTACCTGAATCGTAAATAATATATATTATGACAAATGTGATGACAATAATTTAACTACAAAATGCGCCAAAAATCCAAACGGATCAGTGTGAAATAGATCGGAATAAAATATAGTTATGTATTAGCAAGCAAAATAAAATTTAATAAAAAGGACATAGATACCTGATATCCCTGAACCCCCCGAGCCCCCTGAACCACCACTGTTGTTTGTTCCTGCTGATGCTGCAGATCCTCCTAGTAGGATGTTAAGAATTAAGGTTTTTGTTACAGGTGTTTAGGTGAGTTATTATAATATTAGTATATTGTTAAATAAGTTATACCAATGTTTAATTAAAAAGATGTAAAGGTAGACGAGAAGTAAATAAATAGTAAGAAACCCATTATGTTATTATTATAAAATGATTCAAGATAGTTATTAATAGAGAAATCTATTTTTAGTTTATGCACGTATTTGAAATTTTACATAAAACTCTGCCGCTCTTTGCTCAACAAGACAAGCGAAACATCTGAATACAAAGATATTACAAATTAGCAATAAAAAAATATTTACTTACCAGATCCATTAGTAGTAATACCAGAATCATGGCTCATTCCGAGCTGACGCTGTTCAGTTCTAGGACCGCCTGTTGAGGAGCCGGAGCCTAAGGAGCTCATGGACTCCCAGCGCGAGAGTGAGAGAGCTCCTGGAAACACGATTTATTACTTGTTTGACTTATAAGATTTTTATGATGTTTTACTTATTTGGATATTTTTCCAGATTTTGATATTATTTGATTTATGATATTATTTGAGGCCATTGCGGCGCAGCGGCACAAAGTGTGACTGTAATGCGTTGGTGGTGGGTTCGATCCCCACTCGTAATACTACACATAAACACGTCTTCTACACAATACCACTAACCAGAAGCTACCCTTCCAGCGTTGAGGTGGCTGTAAGGCTGCAGCAGCCCCCACAAGTCAGCGCAGTTAGCGACGGCGCGGTCGACGGCGGCCGGCGTGACGCACGCCCCAGCACTTGCTGCTACAAGCGCTGTTTCTTCTAGAAGAGTCTCTATGCCCGCGCAGAGGTAAATCGCTGCGTATCTATGGACGCGTGAAAATAGTAATAATACATTGTAAGGCCATCAGATCGCAGCGGCATAACCTAATTATAACACGACGCCCCTAGAGTCAATTTATCATTCGGGGAATGAACGGTTTTCTATTATCTGACATTTAAAACAATTAACACTTGCTATACTTACATATACAATAATATGTAATGATACAAAATTACATTTCTTTAGCTAAACTACCACATCGCTGCTCTATTAATTTAATCAAAATAAATTGAACGTCAGATATCTCAGTTCAATAACAAACAGCATACGACTCACTCATGCACGAAAGGAGCGACACGGACATCCAGCATCCACCGCTGAAAGCGGCCCGGCGCCAGGGACGTGCGCGCGCGCGCCGCCGACCCCAGACGACGCGCCGCGCTGCCTGAAGTCGCGTACATTGTTGCTGCGCGTTGACAGCCCTAGACGTTGTAGAATGACATTTTAATTTAAAATACTTCTCTTGTGGTTTCGTCTCTTAATGATTAGTATAGAAGTATAGATTACCTTAATACACGAATCAGCAAGTTGCGTACTCAGCACGATGCGGAAGGCGCCCGCGACCTCGTGCTTGGAGCAGAAGCCGAAGTTCTGCGAGAGGCGTTGAGCTTCACGCGCTATGCGGACTAAGGCTCTGGAATGTTTTGTCACTTGATTGAAGTAGAAGAAAGAAAATAGCGAAAAAAAGCGAAGATAAACAACAAAACAAACCTCTGAAGTAAGTAAGCCAGTCGAGGCGGTGCGTCCGGCGCCATCCTGGCAGCGAGGTCCCGACAACGTCCCGCTTGCAGCACGCGGCTCACCTCGCTCGGCGTCCACGGCACACAGCGTAGTTCTACCAGCCTGTGGTGACATTTTATATATACACTTCTGTTATCAACTTAAATGTGTCATTGTTACTCAGTTAGTGAAAATAATTGATTGATTGTCTTTTAAATATGCAAGCTACTCAATTAAAAAGGAAAACTGGTATAACTACTATTATTATAATAATTAATAATTTATTACTTTAGTATTATGATTTATTCGACGGAGGTCTGCATTTATAATGTTCTCATACAAAGAAAGTATTATTACCCCAAGGACGGTACTTATATAGCAGCAGACGTTACTTAAAGAGTGTGCCTATTTTATAGTTATACTCTTGAGAATAATCGTAACTGTACATACGTTTCCTTATAAAATAAAGTATATAATGATTGAATGGTAGTCAGTTTGAATATCACAAATTATTGTCTATACTCCAGTCCGATCCATGAATGGTAACATCGTGGAAGATAGAAGTAGATATTTGATTTTTACGAGCTCTCTTACTAGAGTAACATTTTAGTAAAATTGTTGTTAAAATAGTGATACCTATTATGCGAGTCCACCCATACGAACTCGTCAGCGCTGGTCACGTTAGTGCAGACGGTGTCGAGGGACGGCTGCCGCACGAGCGGCGCGCGCCGCCGCCTCGCCTCGGCCGCGCTGCCACTCTCTGTCATATTTCATTTTACAATTAAAAACACATTTGTATTGTTATAATCACGAATACATTTTAAATTACAAAAATACAATTCCTATGTAGGCGAATAATTATACTTGAAGCCTTTTGAGGCCGGTCGTGGCGCAGTGGTACAAATTGTGCTACGCAATCGATTGGTTGTGGGTTCGATTCCCACTCGAGGAAAGAAAATATTTAATTATGTTTTCATTTCTTCGCTCTGGTGAAGTCAGCCGTGTGGTCCCGGCTTAGAATAGGATCACCCTGGTACTGTCGGTGTCGTAAGAGGCGACTAAAGTACGTGTGGTAGAGTCACGTCGCCAGTAATGGCAACACGCATGGGCAGACTCGACCGGATTAATACCACTCCCGGCATTTTAAAACCGGCGTGAAGTAGTGGCTCTTGTCACTGCGTTTCGCATTAGGTAATGCCGGACCCCGGCGCCCAACATCCTCCATCTTCAAAGGCCGGCAACGCACCTGTAGCTCCTCTGGTGTTGCATGGGGTCGTGGGCGGCGGTGATTACTTACCATCAGGTGACCCGAACGCTCGTTTGCCTTGTCCTCTCCCATAAAAAAAAAACTTGTTTTGATTTCCGGTTTGGTAAAACAGATAAGCAGTGTTGAGACCCATTATTGAACACACAATGTCGCGAATTCAGATGAAAAGGGGAGAACCAGCTTTTGTTTCGCTTGTAGAATTTTTATCATATTTTTATCAATGTATATAAAATAATACTTTAATTAATTTCTAATACCTGGTGCCCCATTATTACTGCCACCGCCAGCACTCGACGCGCCACTTGTAGCGGTGCTGCTGCTGTCCCTCGACCGGAGAGTCAGTTGCTTGATGGCTGATCTGATATCTTCGAGGCCACCTCCACCCGGCCAGGGTGACTGTAACTTTAGTGTTAACAAGTAAGAATACACGCCTTTTCGAAACAGGTGAAAAAGCGATGGAAAATTAATTTACGTTCCATAATAAATCATTTTTCTTACTTTCCAAATAAATACAGAAGAAAAACAAAGAATTTTTTATTCTTTTTTGTTTGTCTGCTTGGTGAAGTAGAAATTCTTTATGTTTGCATTTTAAGACTCAATAGTCCACAGCACAGTATGTAGATAGTCATCTCATATAGATCAATAGTAAATAAATAGTTAATTTCCAGATTTCGGTAAATCAAAAAATATTCTTAGCTATTATCATATACCTTGTTGTGCGGTCGGTGCTTAGTCCTAGCGTGAGGTGGTTGCCGGTTCCTCCTCGGTTCTTCCCGGCCCGCGTCCCCGCCCCCACTGTCAGACATGGACGCGTGACCTGAGGACCTGTTCTCATCAGAGCTACTGTTGCACTCCCGGACTCCATTCTGAAAACATATTTAAATTGGATAAAAACATTTTTAATATACCTTTTCAGGAATATGTATATATTTATGAAAGAATAACATACTTTTTTGAAATTACTTAATATAGTTAAGTCTTTATATTGAGTAACACCGAAAGCACAGTAAAGAGAGCAGTCAGTCAACAGATTGACCATCAGTACTTGAGAAACACTTGTAAAAATCATTTTTTACAGCATTTAGCATTTTCTTTGCAGTGGAGGCTGTAGAGGGAACTAGTGATTGAATTCAAGACATTGTGTCTTAAGCGTCAGACCTTAACTCTGTGTTAATAGAATGCGCAAATTAAAATTACTAACTAGCCCGAGTTTGATCTCCTCAAACGAATTAAAACATTCTTATAATAGATACGTATAAATATTTTCAAATTTCAAAACTATTAATTTAGCAACTACTTTAATATTTCTTAGAAAGTTACTGTAACTTCATAAGCATCTTATTCTATAGGAATTCGACTCAACTTCGGGTATACTCTACCGGTACGTGCAAGCTTAAAAGCTAAACTGAAATATTTATCCTTAAGGAAATATTTATCTTATAAACGATATTTTTATCAATAAGCTATTATTAACTAAGTAAATATGTAATAAAAACATGACTGAAATGTCAGATGGCTGATAGGAGCTTGGACTGCCTACTGCTATAGTAAACATATTGAGTTTGTGCTCATTTCATTCATTTTGTTCTGTTGAAAAAGAAGTGTTCTTAGTTTTTAACTATTAACTAAAAATCGACGCGCGCCGCTTCGCCTGCTTATTCACACCTTTAGGGATGATTTCTAATAAACCATGAAACATGTTTTCAATAAAATATTTTTTTCAATAAAGGCTAAGTTTTAAATTTTATAAACATCGGTGGGGATTTAAAGATTTTTCCATAAAAACTTTCAACATCTCTCCTTAGTGGGTGTCCATATTAAATTTATACCCACTGCTATAATTTAAAATAAATACGTCCCAGTTGAATTAAAAAAAATAATTATTGATGTGTATGATGTCACCAGCCTGTATCTCATCCGCACGTAGTCTCATGTAGACACAGCTAAGCCTACTTTATTATAGACTAACCAATCAAAAGTTACCAAAATTAAGTCATCAATGAAACATAAACAGTGGAAACGCGACACCTGACGAGTGAGCGGCATTGTTAGAGCTTTCCCTTTCGGCGTCAACTTCCCACCACGACATCAGAGATCGTGGGACTCTTTGTAAACAATGTATATATATATATATATTTAGATAACACTTTCGCTCCTACGGTCGGGTAATTTTTGTAAGCGCCGTGCGTTCATTAATTAATGATTTCTAATAAAAGAGCACTTGTTTGATGTCGGTACCTCTATAGATGCGGCTAGCAGTATCAGTTAATTGGGAATTTAGCAGAGAAGTCAAAGGGATATTAGTGGCAAGACACTCCGTTTCTCCATTTCTGATCAATTTTCAAAATGGACAATAAATGCAACGGCACGGCCCTTTTTCCCTCGAGTGAGATTCAAACCTACTGCTGTCGCATTTTTAATCAGGTAGGAAATTGGCAAACGCTATAACGATCGATCATTGCTTCAGTTATATTTTACGTCGATCTGATCGACTATAATTTGAATAAACGCTACTCGTTACCGTTATTGCGCGTAATAGAGATCTAGAGTAACATGAAATAATTACATATGTATGTATACATATAGATGGTGTATATATATACACCTCCAGATTTCGGTGGAAAGTGGGGCGCGGAAAAGTCTTAACGGGAACAGAGTGTCTGAACTCTAGATTCCCAGGTTCCCTCTGTCCACTTTTCTATATACAGCTATAGATAATAATACTTAAAGTGGGGGCCGTCGTAGCACAACACAGCAAGTACAGCTAGATAGCTGTAAACGCGACAGCTGTGGGCTCCATTCCTACTCGGAGGAATGAGCTATTTGCATTTCTTTGGTCTGGTAACAAAAGCGCTATGACTTGAAATTCGAGAGGCACGTGGAGTGTCGTATCAGTGGTTCCTTCCTTGCTTACACACATTCCCTGCTTAGACACAGCATAAACCTATATTTTTATAAAAAACGATCATTCTGTTGTGTGACTCTATTGAGTGACGTGGTGCTGATGTATCACTTCGCAAAAATCTATAATTTAGTGATACTAAATGTCTCCATCTCAAAAATCTCAGCAATCAATTGCTGTATACGTATATGAGATAATATAGTTTTTTGTATGGTGTTAAGTCAATTTTTAAAAGAAATTTCCAAATTGGTAACCACTATTATTAGACACGACTAAATATTATTTGCAACTCAAGCCATTTCAACTAAACTATTAATACAGTGAAGCAATTATTTCAAGGTTACAATATATTGTAATTTTGTTACTATTAAACTCATACAACTTTGTCTACGCTTAGGCTATTTTATACGTACTTCTTGGAGGTTTTCGAATTTCATTAATTTAGACAGTATTAAGTAACAAACATTCACACATACAAACGTAAATATATTAAAATTCATGATATTAGCAAGCTTATGTACTCTTGAAGCGTATCAAGTTAAATTTAATGCATTTATAACACGAAATCGACGCAATCTATCCCGTAACAGTGGCGTGCGCGTGCGCAGTTCCCGCTGCGAAGTAAATCGATAATACATATATACTAGCATTATTTATTAAAATACCGTAATTAGATCACTTTGATTTAATTGTAAATATTTTAATAGTAATTTAGTATTTACGTACAAAACAAAAATCTTGTTCGGCTTTGGTATTGCTCAAGCTACCCGAGTCTTCTTGACATACCTATAGATAACAATAGATATTAATTAGACAAAAGTCTATATAAATTATAGCAATAATTATATTCTAATGTATAAGCTATAGCTATAGGTAAAGTTTTTGGCACAATAGATTAACACATTTCTAATGGTAAGAAGGATTTTACAAAGTTCTTACTTGTACGGGAGCAGTTTCAACCGGGCGGTGTTCGTGCTTGGTCCTCCGTTCTAAGGCATAGCTGCTTTGTACCGGGGCGCTCCTCACTGGCGAACTGGCTACTGTTATCTGCGACACCGCCGATACTGGCTTCAGCTGAGCCCCGCTGGCAGCTTCAGGGGTTGGGGGTTGTTCTTCTGTATTTGCTGTGAATTAAATATTTGTTTAGTTCATTATATATATCTTTCTACATTTACTGAGCAAGGCATAGAAATTAGTAAATTATATAAAATATATTAAAAAAAACAAAATCTCAAGTGAATATATAGGTTTGAATTATGTTTTCTTGTACTATTACTACTACGCAGTTATTACGTGTCATTAGTTACATCGTAACAGTTTTTGTTAGTGAAAGTCTTCACTTCCGGCCCTTATTTTATATGACTTGGTATAATTTACATATCTTGTTACTTCATTGAATATATATATATATATATAAATAATATATATCCTGTGACTGTAACGCGACAGTTGTGGGTTCGATCCTCACTCGACGATACTAAATATTTACTTAAAAGTATATTTCCGTTTCTTTGCTCTGGTATGTTCCCTCTGCCTACCCTGCTGTAAGTGGGACATAGCGGGAAGCAAAGAAAAAGCATATAATCAGTAATTAAAAAATGTATTGTATACTCACTACCTATGCCTGTGGTCAAAGTCATGTAACATTAGTTTCTTACTTATTTTGTTAGCTTCACGCTGTATCCTGCTCAAAGTACAGTACGTAGAAAGAACTTGGGCATTTAGTTTTAAGACAATCCGTTCCAAATAAGACATTAGTGTTTCCCACTTTCCACCGAATTCTAGAGGCATTGCGTGTTGAGGTGCAGAATTCAACGACGCGCTTCACTTCTTTATCAGACTGAAGAAAATAAATATTTAATATTTCATTTTCTCAAGTAAGAATCGAATCGCCTATCGCACTTATAGTCATACTGGCCTCACTTAGTTAATCCAATTGGACCCCACGGGTAAAGCCGCAGGTGAGCTGGTAAAAATAATAAAATTGCTATTATGATAATATCACTTTCGATTACACATTAAGCCATCAGTTCCCATGAGAAAAAGTATAAAGATAACATTTCTTAGTCAGAGTTCACTTTTCCTATAAAAACTGCTAGATTTTCCCCGAGATCGAAAGCATCGATAGATTAATGAGCTTGAGAAACACATTTTTATAGACAGTTTTTATAACTCTCATAGAAAACGATCAATCTGTTACTTGTTATTCTTCTTCGATGGAGATCGTTTATTATTCAGTTTTAATGTTTAGCTTTATTATAAGAAAACCGCTGGAAAAATATTACACGCCTGTGACCGCGGTGATGAAGCCTCAAGAATTCGATGTAAAGTGGGAAGTATGTTTATGAGAAGAGTATCTTAAATGTTCCGAGGTTCCCTTGTCGTACCTTGCTATATGCGGGATAAAGCATGAACCTAAAAATATATAATATAAACATTTTTGTATTCGAACCAGTAAGTCCTGAGATAAGCCAGTTCAACAAAACCCTGTTATATTAGTACACAAATATAAACATAACTTAAACAGACGAAGACCAACCACTGTGGCATGCGTTACCAAAAACTTATAAATTATTAATATGACAGATTAAGCAAATAAATTACGATAAAAAAACCCACTAATAGTATATGTGAAATACTTTAGCTCAACGTATGATATGCATGAAACTTGAAGATATAATCTAATGATAGTCTGTTATGGTCTGATTCCCGACACGACGAAATAGTTGGTTTCCGACAGACCGTTGTTCGTGGAACATGTGTAGATATTGTAGAGGAATGGAATTTATACCTATTTCTATACCTTCAACTTAACGGTAACTTTTCATAATAAGTTATCTTTTCCTTACAGAATTAATATTTATATTTAAATGTCAATAAATCATTCATCATTCGTATATCAGCGTTCTGGAGAACAAAGATCTCGGGTGTCGCAGAGCACCTTCGGCAATGGCCCTACTTGCCTATTTACTTAGTGACCTAGAACAACCTATGTTACACCAGTAAAATAACGCGTCTTACGGAATATTACTAATCATTTCCATTTGTATTACATTAAATACTCAATTATGCGACTATATAATAATAAGTTATGTCATTTTAGGGTTCCGTATACGAATGAATCGAAAGAAAGAGACCGATCGTTAGATAGAAGCGTAAAATGCGTGTGTGTGTTTATGAAAAAGAAAAATCTACAATATAATATATATTTTCTAAAATATATGAGTTGTATTGTAAAGTATACAAACATATCAAGAAAGCACATACGTTTAAGTATCGGCTCAGTAGGCAGCGGTGGTGTAGTAGCTCTGTGCGCGTGCGGGGGCGGCGATAAGCGCCGCGCGTGCACCGCTGCGCCCGCGACTCGGACGCGTAACGCCCGGGCACCGGAGACGCTGGCACACCATGTGTCCTCTGGTCTGCAGCTGCTTGAAGGTCTGGAAGAAGACAGTCAAATAAATATCCTTACTTAAATACCCTTCCATGAAGCTCTAAAAACAGAATTGAAACAGTTGGTCAATTTGACAGGTTTGATTTGCACTTAGAGAAATGAATTCTATTTATATTCTCGTTCTTAGTAATAAAACAAAGCGCGGCCTTGAGTTGTAGCACACAACGCGCAATATCTCGAAATTTGAGGAATGAAGAGTTTTAACACTGTGTTTTCTCTGTCTACGCGACTCTGTCGAAAGAAACGTGAATGATGATTAAGGAAAGAATAAAGTGTTCAATTAATTATTTTAAATGTGAACCTGAACCGCTTCTCTTTCACTCATTATTTATTTACAAAAAGAATCCTCAAATAAAAAATATCACACAAAAATTCATATGTAAAGGAAACACGACACCCCATGATATACAAACATTATAACACTTTAGAAGCTTCCAGTTGAAGTCATCCAAATATAAAATATATAATTATTGAATATTTTCGCAACAAAACATCTCTTGAAGAGGCTCAGAGCGAGACAAGAAGAGGTCAAACGTCTGGTTACGATCACCAGATGCACCTGCATTTGTTAAACGATATACAATTACAATATCGCGGTTCGAGTCTGTTTGCTCAGTTGCGTTTGCAGTCGAGCACCACTCGAGTCAGGATAAATGTAATTCAATGATAAATAGCTAATATTGGCTGCTAATATATATTAATTTAATAATGTTAAAGAGTTTGTTTGGTCGCGCGGTTAACCTCAGGAACTAATGGTTGAAATTATAGATTTACATTTGTGTTGGCTTATTAAAGAAGCCGGTACGTGGAGATCGGAGAGGCTTAACACCGGGTTCCTTCTGCCTACCTTCCCATGAAGGAAAATAGAGAAAATAGAGGAGCTGCCTTTTTTAAATCAAAGAAGAATTGATCAGTTATTTTTAATTTTATTGTAACACTGAATACATAATTGACAATATTCGAAACAAGCATATTATATATTAAGCAGATAAAAAAAATATTTAAAAATCTCATATAACGGTAAACAGCAATAAAGTTCAGTCGTTACCCGTATACCCGTTGGATGGCGTGACGAAGTTGCCGCGACGACGGCCGCGTCGAATCGCCCTAATGTCCTTCACGACCAACTGTTTTCTGACTTACTTTTGTCTTAGTTTCTTTTTAATTTCACGCTTTATCCCGCGGCGGGATAGGCAAGGGGAACTAAGTGTTGGGATATATCCACTCCACGCACCGCATAATTTTCGCAACGCGATTTGTCTTGTCACTAGGACGAGGAAATGAAAACAATACTTTCCCTCAAATGGGACATGAACACATTCTGGATACACTGTGTGTTGAGTGGCGGAACTTAACGCCGCGCTTTACCTCGTTACCAGAGTTAGGAAAATGAAAATATTGAATATTTCATTTTCTCGATTGGGAATCGAACCCACAACGTACAACACGTTTACAGTCGTGCACCTGCCGCACAACTGCCTCACATTTATTATTATTTAACCGTTTTAAGTATAGACATGGCTATTTAGGACAATCTCTGAATTTAGGACATTCTCTTAATATATTAAGAGAATTCAATAAAATATTTAATTCTCTTAATAAATATTATTAATTATTTCTTAGTTGTAACAGACCCAGCGTTGAGTTTCGCTGTTTAACACGCAATGTATCGACAATTGGAAGGTCCGGAATATTTTATCACTACGTTCCGTCTACCTACCCTGACAGAAGCGCGATACAGAGTGTAGTTAAAAAAGAACATTTTTTCTATATATATATAGGTATATACTTCAAAGCTACATAATTTCCTACTAATAAATGAAAGTGTCATTATAAGGCGAATGAACTCGTGGGTAACCATTAATAATTATAATAGCTTTCCACTCGTTAAGTACTTTTATACTTTTTTTTAACTAGACGCCGTATTTCTCTTAGCAGGGTAAGCAGAGGGAACCGTGTGTTAACACTCAGTGTGTTACTCAGCTCTCCACGCACCGGCAAATGTCTCTCTGTAATCTGTAACTATTTCAGGATTGCTGGTAAAAAGGGAATACAACTTATAAAAGTTGACAAACTTAAGTTTGCAGGCATACACTCTGCAGGCATATACTCATTTTGTATGAACTTTTTTACGAGCTTTTCTTACGAAATAAATATCTATATAAATTTTACTTTTTTGGGTTTTTCTCTCATTTTTGATTGATAACGAGCGGCGAATTTCTCACAAAATGCGACAAAATAGACGCATAACGCCGATCTTTTGATTGCGTTACTTGCGATTGCGAACCCTAAAAATTTGTTTAATATGGAAAATTATTTTATTCATGAATTGCAGCCAGCAGCTTCCTTTCCATCCAATTTATGAGACTCTGCCAATTGAGTGGCAGAGCCGAACGCGCTTTAGTATTCTGCTTACAGCAGAGTCTACAAGGTGATGAGATAAAAGCGAAAGTGGAAAAACACCTCATCATGACGCAGGAAACGCAGAGTTACTTGTACGAGCACATTAACTACAGCTGCCTCGTTGGCGGTACCTGCCGCCGGTGCGGGTACGTATTTACGTTTCTTATCTGTGTGAACATTGTTGTATAACATGACGGGAAATACATCATTCATTTTATTTGTTTCCTCTTAACATGTTTTTTTTTTATATAAATATAAACAAGTACTAAAAATTTTGTAAGTAGATAGAAATGTACACCGTCGAGGCTTAGTGGAGGACTTAATACGATGGTCACCGGTTTATACATTGAAAATACTAAATAGTAATAAATAATGAAGACATGTATATGTATTTTATATAAATGGACAGAATACAACGCCGCGATTTGTCTTGTTAACCCTGCGGGAAAATTAAAATTATTTATTCCCCCAAGTAGAAATCGAACCTATAACTTAATCGTCACGCTTTTAGACAGACGCCGCGCCACGGCGGCCTCAAACAAAACTAATGGCAGTGGCAAGGAACATGATTTTGAGGATCATCCAATAAAGTTGAGAAAACTTTTAATGAAAAAGTTAATTAAAATTTGTAGAGTATTTTACATTAATTGCGAGCTGTACATATTCCCTTATGAGTTGTTGAACCTTTATACAAATTTAAATTAATATTCAGAAATCCAGAAATTATATGAAAAAGAAAGTAAGTAAACGGATTACAATTTTGACAAGCTGTCGACTTACAACATACTCGTTGTGTCGTTCTCCGAAAATTAAAATGTCAGCAAAGGAAACGAATCAAATAAGAATGAAGTTGACGCAAATAAATACATTATGTTTTAGCCAAATCGATTATAAATGTGGCGTTTATTAAATTTATATATATTTACTTACTACGTATTAACTAACTGAATAAATATGTTTATTCAGAGATGAGTCCCGGCTGATATAATAAACTACTAAAGTTAATAATTATCGATTGATAAAGAACAGACTTTAATTATTATATTTTTTTAGAACTTCCAGGGCACCAGACTTAAGTTTGATGAATATTAGTCTAATATGTTAGATCAGTTTTTACTCTAATCAGTTACTTGTACAAATGTGCACTAGGAAAGTCGGTTACTATCTTAATAATTTTTATTTTTCAGATGAACGCCATCCTGCACATAGCAGGGTAGCAGAGAGAACCTGGACACCTAATGTTAAGACATTTTGGTCCTATTGTGACGCTTCCGTTGCCCACTTTGTGCTGAATTCTGTAGACATTACATGTTGAGTGGTGGAACTCGACGCTGCGCTTTTTTTATTACTAAGTCATTGAAAAATAAACAAATCCGAATAGAATTATATTACAAATAGTTGGAAATGAGATAATAAGCATCATATGTATATTTAGATGTAACGTCTAAGACCTCCATTTCCAGCGGTGCGTGAAGTTTATGTGATGCGGACCAAAACAAATTGTAGTCGAGCGATAATCGACTCTACACGAACTAGATTCGCCATGGTGGAGACACGACACTTTGCAGTATATACATGTAGGTATATAATATACAAACGTCATCGTGGACACTCACTAGAGACTCACAGAGAGAAAGAAGGTGGTAAAAGATCACTAAATAATATTTCATGTGTCACTAACGCTTAATTTAATTCGATTTTATGCGACTAGCTTGGCTAACATGGCTTAGACCTCGTGGTTTAATTAATATATCATACATTCTAAGTTATATTAAGACGACTAATGTATCTTGTAACCTTCACAGGCAAATGGACCGATGAAGGCAAGTCGTGGAGCATAGCCACAAGTGTGTGACTGATCGCGACTGGTTTGAAAGCGCTGCGTTGAGCTCCGCCACTCTATACGGCAGGCCTCCAGAATTCGGCGGAAAATGGGAAACGGAGTGTCTTAGCACTAGGATCCCTATGCCTACACGGGCGTCCATGTTGTATACGGCATACAACAGGGGCTATACAAAAAAAAATTTGAATTACTTATTCCTGAGATTAGTGCGTTACAAATTCTAATGCAGTTATTTCTACACAGTAATGATTGAGGCTCATGTGACTGAGGATATCTATCCAAATATTTATTTTTATAAAATATCTAAACTATATTTAATATTTATACTTTCCCTAATAAAGTAACTAGACATTTCACAGTTAATATTTTTTTAACATTTCTACTCATAAGAGAAAATACACAAAAAAACAGATAATGAGGTGAGTTGTTTGCAAAATTAGAAAGTAAAATCCCTTGTGAAATCATGAAATTATGATTTTAGAATAAAAATAGTTATAAATGAGGTTCTCAAGGAAGTTATGTGATCAGACAATAATTAAAAGCGCAAAAGACAAAAGACGGCGAAGAAGAAAAGATTATAACTGTATATCTGTTGTGTTACACCGTGAGAGACCGCCGGGGCGCAGTATGACTGCGTAACGCGTTAGGTGTAGGTTCAATCTCCACTGTGGGACTGATTGAATTTAAATTATTTTCTCTCTGCTTTTTCTGCTATATACAGGATGCAGCTGTCTACTTTTCGGGAATTTAAATTTGTTTCGTATTTATGATATATGAAAATATTATTTATATTTTTTATGTATGATGACAGCACAGTATAGCGTATAGGCTCGAATTCTTTGACGTACTTAACTAGAAGAAAAGTGCTCTATAAGATTTTATAACCATTTTGGCTAAAATGATTTAAAATAGAATTACAGCAATTTACTTTAGTTTATAAATAAAACGGATATAAATTTAAAGACGAGTCTAATACGACACTGAACAATCAACCAAACAAGTTTCGATGAAAATATAACGTTAATTTAGTAATAGGTAATATATATTGAATAATTTACTTTAGCGTTGTACGCATTAGAACATAAATAAGATTTGTATCAATAGATAAATATGTTCTTTTTATAAAACATGAGGTAAACTAAGTTTTAGGCAAGTGTAACGAGAAGTGACACGGGGTCAACGACCAAACAGACGATTTTTATCAAAGGAATCAAAACGTAATTAACACGAATGATTCCCGCGGTCGTTTCCTCGAGAGCCTCGATTTCATACTTATTTATGTAACCAAGTACAGCGATCATCTCGCTGTAATATTCGTTGTAAATGCCAAAATATCTGTCTAAATCTTACAATAACTGTGTCAGAAATATAATAAAATATTTATGTAACGCTTCTTTCTGCATATTCCAAACTACAATGCATTTCATCGTTTCCTGGAGTCACAATTCACACTCACAGTCATTCATCGACGAACTTAAGTCACACAGTAACGGTATAAGAGAATTCATTAAGTTTATATTAAGCAGGGCGAATTGAGGTCAGAGTATCTAATAAGTAGATAACTTCATGTAAATGAGAGCATCTTACCGTTTTCGCCAATCTTGAATGAAACTCCAGTCACATTGATCTTCCTGATCTAGGACCGTAGCTTCGTTCTGGTCTTCACGTCCATTCCCGTGAACCAGTTCTACTAGTTGACGAGCTCTTTCAAAATTCCCCTCAAATTCAACTACCAAAAACCCATCAGAACTCAACGATTCCCGAACATCTTTTTTGTACGTCCCATCATTTATGACCACTTCGTTCTCTTTAATTTCTTCAGTCTTGATCTCTGAGTATATCGCTTCTGGTACTTCTATTTCGGATATCAGTTGCGTCCCTCCTTTGTCGACATCGGTATTGGGTTCAAAGTTTCCTGAATTAGATACTTCGCGATTTACATAAATAGCTTCTTCTTTTTGGGATTCTTTCTGTTTATTTTCTTCCTTCTTTTGCTCGCTATGCTTACGGATAATTGAGTCTCCGAAGTAAATAACAACTTTATTGTTATTTTGAGTAATTTTGTTAGCCAGGCCTCCTTCGATGAGAGGAATATTCGCTTTTCTATTTCTTTCATGAGACAGTCTCTCTGCTAACTCATCATAACAAGGCGGGCGGTTACTGTATATTTTTTTATCAGCAGCCTCCTTGTTTGCGGCAATCTTCTTTTCAACACTTTGGTATACTGGGGGACGGCAGCAGTCCTCTTGCGAGCCCCATTGCTTAGGCTCACTGTAAATGTGTTCAGGAGGGGACGCTGCTCGTTGCAACGGTATGTATTTTTCATGTACATTTTTAGAACTAGGTGCTTCATTTTTTCTGAAATTCAAGACACTTCTACGAACATCCTGTTCATTGGTAATTTTTTTCGAGCGCGAATTTCCTAGTAGTTTAAATATAGGCTTATGTTCAATTTGTTTGACACGATCTGTGCTGGGTGCTTTACGCATTGCGAAAGGGCCTTCTTCTGCTTGCTGATACAACTGTTCACAACTGGTGGACTTGTGTGGAGACGCGCGTTTGGCTGGTGGGATCGGGTCCCTGCTCTGCCAGTGTCGCACTGACAGTCTGGCGGCCCCTCGTATAAACTTCATGGGCTCCCAGGCCTCGGCCTTCTTTAGTATGAAATTGTCGCACATGTTTTGTTTTGGTTTGCGAGTATCGGCGTGGCAAGACTGTAGCTCTCTGCAAAGGAAGCAAGAGCAGCGCGCCGGACACAGCATGACTGTTCGAGCGCACCGGCCGCACTGCCGACGCCGTCACTCCAAGAAGCATTGTTAACCCCGCTACCAGCCAGCGCTTACAACGCTTACATCTCAGCGATACCGTTCAAACTTGATCTATTTCTTACACGAAAGTACGTTCGTTAAGATATTACGGCAATAACGATAAAACTTATAATTCCACGACTTATTTGTAAATCGTATTCGAAGAAGTTATGGTAATAACAATATAAAAACACTAACGCCTTTCTATATGGCTTTAATAGTAAAACACTCTTCCAATGTATGTAGACTATAATATTAATAGTGAAGTAAGCAACAAAGAACATTTTATTTTAGGAGAAATCAGCACACAGATGTGCCAAATCACTCAACTGGTTTCGATTGAGCATAAATGCATCTGCACATTACCAATAACGGGCGAGCGCATTCAGCACCACCACGCATTGATGCCGCGGGGTGAATGGATCCGTAAGTATTACTAAATATAGAGTGGGCACTTGAAAACCGTCTCTATTTTCATGCCCGATTGATCATATCTCGTACGAAACCAATAAAGTATAGCTACGCTAATTTATATTCAATATTTAACGAGTTTTTGGTGTACTTCCTTTAATATTGCTTCAAAACACATGTTTGTAGGCAGTGGTCGGTGAAATTAAACTCAACTACTATGCTAGAACTTACATCCAAGCTATCAAAATCAAATGTCAAATTTGTTTATTCACTTAGATCAGAAAATGATACATATGAACGTCAAAAAAAAAAACAATATAATATACTTAACTAACTAAATTAATGTCAAAAAACAAAATTAAAGTATATTAATAGCAACAAATCAAAAAAAAAATTAAGGTCAAATAAAATAAAAAATAAATAAATGTCTAAATTAAAATAAAAAATAATTAATTTCACAATTTTAAATTAATAATTTCAAATTATCATGGACATGTCACAATTGATGTAAATAATAATAATTGCACATTACTAAATGTCAACAAAAATATAAAGATAAATAAAACTTATAATAGTAATTTTATAAGCATATCATCCTAATCCTGTATTGAACAAACCCCTATTCCCAAGACCTCTTATCCTCTAAATATTCCCTTACTGTATAATAGCCCCTGCAAATAAGATGTTTTTTAACATTTACCTTAAATTTGTGTAGGGGTAGATCCATTATGTCTTTGGGTATCTTGTTATAAAAACTAACACCGTTCCCCACAAATCAGTTATGGACTTTATTAAGGCGGTGATAAGTGCCTACTCCTACTAGCTTGTGCCGATTCCTAGTACCGACAGAGTGAATGTCACCATTACTTTTATATAAATTAATATTCTTAAATAAACATAATATTTTCTAATATGTATTGTGAGGCAACTGTTAAAATACCAATTTCTTTGAATCGTTCTCTCAGGGAAACTCTAGATCCTAAATTGTAAATACCGCGAATTGCACGTTTTTGAAGAACAAAAATAGTTTCAATGTCAGCTGCCTTACCCCATAGCAAGATGCCGTAGGACATGACGCTGTGAAAATAACTAAAATACACTAGTCGAGCGGTTTCCACATCTAAATCTAAACTGTCTGACTTTCCTGACTGCAAAAGCCGCAGAGCCAAGTTTACCTGCGAGACACGATATTTGTGTTCCCCACTGTAGTTTACAATCCAAACTTATTCCCAAAAACACAGTAGACTCAACAAATGATAAAATCTCATTATTTAAACTAATATTAATATTATTACTTTTAACGTTAGGCATTGTAATTTTGATACATTTTGTTTTCTTGGAATTAAGTAATAGATTGTTAGCTCTAAACCAGTATCGCCGTATCTTGTTCAGCCAAATTTAAAATAAATGCCCGGAGTTAGATACGAACCCACGACCTTTATACACAGCCAGACATGTGCCAAATAACCTGAAATATTTTATCTGTTATCTTTAATAAATTATCTTCTGTAATACTAGTTCTCGCGAATGTCAAAATTGAATTTATTACAGTTATAATTTGCATAGCTGTCGCCGTGGTGCGGTAGCTTTCTCGGCAACTCTGTCTAATATGGAGGACGTAACGGATACTATTCCCGATAAAAAAAGGTAAGATATGATATATTATAAGTTTATAAGCATTATTTTTGCTGCCCGCCGCATTGCAGGGAGGCCAGGAACCCTTCTCATCCCCACGTCACCATTCAGATGGCCAATTGATTATAAATATACGAGTATAAGATTTCTACTTCTGAGGAGTCTTTTGCAGATGCAATTATCTATGTATTTAAATTTCGTAATTTGAGAAAGTTACTTGTCAATATAAATTTCTTTCTTTATTTCTCAAAATAGATAAAAGAAAATAGGTATATTTTTTCACGAATGGGAATCGAACCCACAACCGTTATGTTTACAGTGGCACGCTTGTGCCACAACCTTATCTGTATTTATTTAAGAAAAATCAACAACTTGTTATCATTTCACTTATTTATTACTGATAATTTTCATATTAAGCGCAGTTTAATATTTCAATGCTTATTTTATTGGCGCTAACACGAGTGTCCCTCTCATTTATCTTTTTTTTTGACAGCTAGACTATATAACAATTCTATTCAGCCAGCTGCTACATGAAAAGCTGTATTTCAAGTGTATTACTAACAATTTGAACATAACAGTAAATATTGTAAACAATTAACTAATTTATATTTTCCTCAAAATTATATTCATATTTTATTTATATTTTAGTTTTTTTTTTTAATTTTACCTTATTCAGCATAAATACAATTAATTGCTTGGTGTCAAATTAGAAAAAAAAATGGAACGAAGCTGTTACAAATGTCGCTTTAATAGTCAACATATTGCCGCTGAGCCATGATGGCCTCATAGCAACATTTGGAAAGCGAATAAATATCAAATTTAATAAGCACTTACTATCTAAATGAGGAAAATAATATAGTAAATATCCAGTATATTTTTTGAGTGAGAAAACATAAAAATCTAAAAATATAATTATAAAATGCTAACATAATACTCATTTCTATTTTACAGCCGTGCGATCATAAAAAGGTTATCATGGCTTCTTTTAAAACTAAATATTTATTATAATTTTATAGTTAAGCTAAAGCGTTTACTATTGTATATAGCAGCAAAGTGAAGAAAGTGGGGAATGGAGAGTCTAAACACTATGTTCCTTCTGCCTACCCTGCTTACAAAAGAATGAAGTTAAGAAATGAACATCAATATACTCTTGCATTTAGTCTTTATATAAATAATACATGTACATAAAAATTAAATCCTTCACGCTGTATCTCGTACGCAGCAGGGCAGGCAGCCTTCTGCCTAGTGTCAAGACACTTCGTTTCTTCTCTCCGCTGTATTCCAAAATATTCTATATAAATTAGCAAAAAAAAATGCTTTGATATAATAAATTTACTAAATACTTTTCCAAAATTTTAAATGGAAATTTCACAAAATATAATTTACAGCAGTTGTATTATTTGACAGAGTGACAGTTTAATAACTTTGAATTGTTGAGACCGTCGTGGCGCAGTGACGTCGCGTCAGACGGTGAAGTCAGACAGTCAGAAGGTCAGACGTCGCGTTTGTAGTGGGTTACATTAATTATTTTAGTTTTTTTTTGTTTTGGCAAAATAGAGTGCAGCATCTCGAATTAGTAGAAAAACGAAGAACCTTGTACTATGACTATCTTTTCTTTACCCTCAATGTAGAACGAATATAAAAATATATATATAAATTCTCAAATGATACGAAATAAAATCATAATAGTTTAGACGACATTAAGTACCACGCTAGCGTGTCGCTCTCGGTGTGGGTTTGGGCGCCTGACAGAATGCAATACGCAAATCTTATTATGTGAAAGGTTTTCGTTGTCTCCACTCAGATATGAAGACTTAAAGTAATATCCATTATGGAAACAGAGTACCTTATATACCTTTTGTCCTGAGCCTTTAGACTGATAGATATAAGAGAAACTACTTAAATTCAGATGTCAGGGGGACACTCCCCCTCCCCCTGGGGAGTGCTGATAAGCATACCTACGTACATGACATATGCTTATTTTCATAATATCAATACAATATATCCGTTGTTAAAGTTGAACCTGCGACTGAAACAAGCTAATACAAGTTTCACCAACTATGTAACTTCAGATCTTGTTTAATATGAATAATGCATTCATATCTGCACAATAGGCAAGATGAAGTCCAAATTACAAGAAATGATGGAATAATTAAAGAGTGTGGTAATAACTTTCTGCGATCACACTGCTAATCCACGGTTCCACGGTAACTTTCATTGCATAAAACACTCGTATTATACATATTGTTCACAGCATTCCCATCCCAAGGTTGGGAGAAAGTCCAGCAACAGCTACTATTGTTTGAAATAATAAACAAACTTAGTCAAAATACTATAACAATATCCATATAATTCGATAACAATATTTAGAGGTGCAGCTTCAAATCCTGTTACATTTAGTTTTGTCTGTTTACCAGAGCAGCAGCCACGTTGAGTCAATCACATTCTTACCCCGCACAAATCGGGGCAGGTGGACAGATCCTGGGACTAGTGTTGTGTAGTTCTGTTCCTTGTTCCACTTTCGGCCAAATTCTGGAGGCATTGCGTCTAATCTAAACATTACACGGTGTATTGAAAAATAATCGTTCCCTCGAAATGGGAATGGAACCCACAATATTTCACGTCATATCAGGCAGACGCTACCCCAGTGCGCCTTAAATGTTTATATTAATACACACACACACATATATATATATAAAATTAAAACAACTTCATGACAAGTAGGAATTATCAAAAACGAGTTTGAAATGCATTATATAGTCATTTGTGATCGGGCCAACTTAAAAAAACGCCAAACAGGATTTATCTCCCGGGAATCTCGCAGCCTCCCCACTTACACAATCGCAACCTTAAAAATAAGTTCAATAATAACCGGATATAATCGAAGTGATTACATTTTCGGAATATTTTTGAGGCCGTCGTCTTCGCTAATGCTGGTTTTTAGGCGAGAATTTCGTAAAAATTCAAACGGCAAGAGGAATGACGGTAATTATCGTCTTATATTTCACTCAAATTAAGTCAGGCCGGTCCCATATCAAAAATCATTAATAATTCTTTACAAAAGATTTAAAAAACGAATTTATTTTTGAATACAGCTATAAATTAGCCGTAAATTCACACTTATTACAAACGACACAGGTCCTTGAATACTTTCATATCTTGCCTGAGGACAAATCTGTGGTAATTGGCGGCGGCCGCCTCGCACTTCGACATTGATGACTTTTTAAAACCAATTAAAGTATATTTTGAACGAAATCACTGGAATGTTTTTGATCAGTCTTCACAGGAAATGTTAAAATGGATTTATTTTAATATGAAAAAACTGAAAAATGATGAGAAACTCGACGTAGGGTATTTAAAGAAATATTCTTTATTGACATGTTATATTTGGGATGTATTTGAGTTACCTACTCAAGAGATTAAATATATACAAGATTATATTACTGTATTGGAGGCCTGGTCAACATGCACAGGTTCGAGTGCCGCTACATTGAAGTCTTGTACATTTCTTAACATTTATCAATAAGCAAACAAACCCTAACAATACATCGACCGCCACCCGCAGAACATGTCACCTGAGGTCAATAAATTAATTAGGCCCTTTAATAAACTGCAGAGCCTACTTTCCCAGTCACGAGCGCGTCACACTCGCGGCAGAGACGCATTATATGTTGTGATAAACGCTGCGACAGGCTAACGGGTCTGAAGACACCCAATTGACCTTTCAGGGTTGGCGGTTGAAATTACTAATAGTATATTTTTAGCTTCACGCTGTCCCGTATATAGCAGGGTAGGCGGAGGGAACCTAGTGGTAAGACATTATGTTCGCATTGCACCGCCCAATTTACGAGACATTGCGTGTTGCGTAGAGAAAATCAACGCCATATATTTTCTTGTTACTAGCGCGAGGAAATGAAAATAATGCATTCCTGACTAGAGTAGAGTGAGTAGAGTCCATAACTGTAAGGTTCTTTGTACCGCCGCGCCACGATCACCTCCAATGTGATTAGCGCTACAATTTAGAAAAAAATAAATTAAAAGGAATTTCTCAAAATATAATATCGCTTTATATACGTTCTAATACAATAATGATCAATCTTACTAATTAATCATTATTAAATTATAATATTAATTATCTTCTAAACAAAAGGAAAAATATTTTTTTTCCACAGTGTTATTAAAACCCCCCCAGGCCACAAGTCTAAGTATAAATTACTTAGACTTGTGTTATATTCCTACAGCCTTCACTATAAGTTCTGACAAAAGCACATGCCACAGCCCTAATATCGCAATCATTTACATCTTGTAAACGTAAGGACTACATTCCGCACTTTCGAACTCGTTTAGCATTTATAGGTAAGTAAGTAAGATGGTAGCTGGAATGCAGCTATCTATCAATCTACATTGTTCAATAGTTAAACTATGTTCATGTTAAAATACTTTAGAATATTATCTTTAGTGTTTTGACCGTTTTATTAATTTATTTAATTAATAATAATTAAAAAAAACTATTCATCAATTTTCATTTACTGGAAGAAGTCGTTTTTCTTCTTTCATTCATTAAATATAAGTAATGTGTAAGTAATGTGTGTCGGTATTTGACTGCAAGCGCATTGCTTCTGGGTTCGATGCTTACCCGGTTGATAATAATAATTTCAATTATTTTTATTTTTCCTCTATGGTAAAGAAAGTTTAGCGTTGATTTCCACCACTCAACACGTGAACTCTCAAATATTATGCAAAACGTGAGTACTACTCAAAAACGCTTTGAGTATATTTGCTTAAATGAATAATATAGTATAACATATATTATTAATTTAAGCAAAATATGCTTAAAGCAAGAAAGGCTTTATAAATACCTGCGAGGCTTAGGTCTAAGTATCTCGTGCGGCGCGGGCTGGCGGCGCGGCCAGGCGGCGCAGGCGCACGCGCGCTCCCGCTCGCCCGCCACCGCCGCCGCCGCCGCCGCGCCCTCGCCCAGCGTACGCGCATCCTCACTGCGGACAACAGTAAATAGCAATAACTCAAAAACTAAATATTCTTTATTCAATTGGCAATGGGCCAAGCACTTTTGAATCGTCAAACTATATTTTTGATTTTTAAATGTAACATTAAATAGTAAGCATTACAAATAAATATTTCTGTTAAAAAAATAAAGAGGCGCGGATTTGTATCGTTCATGAAAACATTCGATCATTCATTAATAAGATATTTTGGGGTCAATGACACAGCTATAACGTGTATGATAAGAAACATACAAGTGTTTGCATATAGAATTTACGTTGATATTTTCTAATCATTGAGTTAAATAAATATTACAACTTATGTAATTTACTTTAAAAGCACAATTATTAAAAATATTAGCGTTTAGCATATAAGCTATATATAAGATAAGTGTGAAACGCTAATATTTTTAATATAAATAAAATAATAATTATAAGTGCGCCAAATTACATACCTCTTCCTCTGTACAATTTTGGTACAAAGTTTTGCTTCACGTATTAATATATAGATTTATAACTAATATGTACCCCAAAGAAAATTTTATATTATGTATATATATATATATGATACAAAACAAGTAGCAAATTAGCGGTCAGGACCAGTCGTAGATAAAACTACAATTTAAATTCATAGAATTCCACGAGGTGCCGCGGGCGAGGCGCTGTTTAAATAGACCCATTCAAATGTAATCGTGCTGTAGGAAACCAGATAAGCTACAGTTTTTTAGACTAAGATCTGCACTCTCTATTGATTCATGACGAATGTGAAACTAAGCACATTTCCGTTTAACCCTACAAAGTTATCGTTAAGCATTTATAAACCGTTTGGCCAGTAACCGATATAGCAAATATGTAACCTGTATCGAGCATCAAAGGCTCGCGGTGCCAGTTGCACCCGCCGACTCCGGCGTAATACATATACATATAGCTGTTCTGGTGAATGACGTGTGTTTACTGGGAATTACTAAGTCGGTCTGTGGAACGATAGAGAATGTTGATATGCGCGTATGTGGATATACAACTGAGTTAATATATATGTTCGGACCTACAGAATGGGTGAAGGAAAATAAATGAATTACATTACTTTTTTTATAGATTCATGCCGTGCCAGTAGAAGCAGAGAACCTGGAGATAGAGTGTCATATTTTGCATGTTTTATATTTTAAAATCCTCAAATGTCACATATTTGTGATAGTTTCATATTCTAAGTCTATTTAATTTGATTTTAAATTTGAACATGAATTTTCTATCGAGCCCAGCGACCTCAAACGTCTCTAATGTACTACAACGGATCTACAATTTACATATATTAAATATAGTAAGATATTAATAGAAGAAATTATTCAGTATTCGGTTGCGTAGTTTTTCAGAAACATCTCTATTACAAAGTACTAAATGCTACAAAGATATCAATTAATAGGTTAACAGAATACAAATAAACCGGGACTGTCTTAACTGATGTTGTGCGACTTTAGGGCGTCGGTTAGTATTTAACGACCAATAACTAACTACCTGTAACTATTGCAGTTTGTAATCGCCCGAATGAACACCTGGTTGTATACTTCCAGCTTTTACTTGTGTAACATACTAAATTTATTGTCCTCCATTAAAAGCTCAAGAGAGTCAAAAGCTCACTATATAGTTGTGGTGCAGGTGTAAAATTTGATTCGTAATATGGGGTTTCAAATATATAATATTTTCATTGTACGTTCTGATAACGAGGCAAAGGGCGGCGTTGAGTTACCTCCCAGCCTTCAGAGTTCGGCGGTAAGTGGAGAAGGAAAATGTGGCAATAAAGTGGGTATCCAAGTTTCGGATTCTAAAAAAAAATCCAAAGTTAAAATCCTAAGGAACAGAAAAGCCGACTTTTACATAACCTCTATACCTACAATATTTAGAAAACGTAAGTATCTAGAATATATGTATAAATAATTTTCAAGGACTATATTAGCTTGATTCGGAATGCGCTTGCGAGGAGTGAAGAACGAGTCCTTTGTGCGCACGTGTTCCCTTTAATGGGTAACGGGTTCATGACTGGTCGCAAAGGAATGTTACTGATACGTTACATATATAGGTTGTACCCATCATAGCGCAGCGGTACACTGTGTAAGGGCGACCATTGAGGATTCGAATACCATTCGAAGAATTATTTTTATTTTTTCGCTTAGGTAACTTGTCCGATACTTAAAACCTTATTGGTATGTTAATGTGAATACACTCCGTTAAAGATAAATAAAATTGAATTGATTGAGTTTCTATAACACGAATGCCTTGTTTACAATCAGAAGCTGTAGTCAACTTCAAATTCGATATTCATAATTCAAAAAATATTTAACTTTCTGTAGTAAGTTAAACAAGTATCAAGTAACCGCACATAAAAGATTCCTAAAATAACTACCGAAACAGAAGACGATGTCAATTTTTGGTAAACTTAAATGGAAACCTAAAAAGCAAAATAAAATAAATGATCCAATGAACATTTTCGTTTAACGCGAGCAGCGATGCATATCGAAGTCCAGGGTTCAATTCCTGACATTGTTTAGTGACACGCCACATTACACTGGGCTCGGCTTCCTTACACACCTTTTAATTTGCATATATCTATTTTCTCGTTTGGGTGTCTAGTTGGGTACCGGAGTTCATTCTGTCTGCTGTATCGATCTAATCAGCAAAGGGTATCATTTCGAGTACAAATATTTTTTAAGCAGCTAGAGTTCGTGTTTTTTTAAAACATTCACTTTATAAATGCTAGCTAATTTTAAATATCTAATTGGATAATTCCTAAATGAATTTGGTGTTCTTGTTTCAGCTTCATGCTTGTGCCTACAACGTTGTGCCTCGTTAATGCGGGAGTAGACGGGTGGAGCCTCAGTTCTTCACGCACTGTCAACTTTCGAGACATTGCATGTTGACCGGTGGAACTAAACGCCAAACTTTGACTTGTTATCAAAGAGAAAAAACAAAAATAATTCGTTCTCCCAAGTAGGAGAGTTCCCTAGATATACTTATATTCATAATGTGTAATAATCACCAAGGACCTTACACTAACAAAACTCCAAGGACCTTATTTAAATTTCTCAGTTTCCAAGATCTAATGAGGGTCAAATTTTCCAGAAAAGTGGCTAAAGGCATCCTTGTAATGATAATGATAATGACACCTACGTCTGGTAGCAATTACGTGTCCAGACAGGAATGACACGATTAGTTGGACGAGGGCTACTTTGTATGAAGGGTTATTATAAATAACTTAAAAATGAAGATTATTATACATGAGAAAAAGTTTATGACTAGAATAGAATAACTAAAGTCTAACTATAAACGCAAAGGTGAATGTTGGGTTAGTGTGATGGATGCTCATTATCTTCATTTTTGCTCTGGAAAAAAACAAAACGCGGTATGAGTCACTCACTCAACACTCAAAACGGAGAAAACAGCGTCTTGACACTAAATTCATTTTGCTTCTCTAAATAAAATATATTTGATATATTTTGCTAATATAATCTTACAGATTGTTTGTTTTATTGAAATAGAAATTTTTATGTGGGCTATGGAGTATAGGTTAGCTCAGAGATAGAATTTTTCACAATTTCTACGGTTACAGGAACAAACTGTAATTTCTCTTAAATTCCAGGAAAATTAGAGGGAACTATTCGTTTTAAATTTTAATATGAATACACACAAGTGTAAAGTTGTCACAAAGAAACCCTGGAATCTTATTTCATGCAATTACTTGAGCATGTGCAGAAAAACATCTAAAACCTTCTCTTCTCAAGTAAATTACTATGTTGGGTCGTCAATTTACCACCTCGTAATTGTGTACGCCACTACCGGACGTTTGTTCTATACACTCAATTTCTACCTTACATCCTGTTTTTTAATGGACACGCGTATAATATCCATAAGTTTTTTTGGTAAATTTTGGGTAAGTCTAATTGGTAATGTTATAAAAAATTGTTTTTAATTTAAAATTTACTATCGATGTAGATATTTCAAATACTGAAATAGCATATACCTCTTAAGGTGAAAATAAAAAAAATATGAACTGATATGTCACAAAAGGCTCAACCCTTAGACGTGGGATGTCGTGTGTTCTTAAAATAATAAAACCCATTTAGCTAAGTATCAAGACACCACTTTCCAGCTCAAGTTCAATTTTATGTATCGACTGACGGAACCTATACCAACATATTGTAAATTATAAATACAATTAATAAAATAAACCGTCTCAATAACAAAATATTAATTAAAAATATCATGTCTACACATATTCATTTTTTTCATTCTCGTCCAAATATTTCAATGTTCGTCCGAAATTGGTAGACCAGTAGCGATCATTAATCAAAGGCCCGAGCGCGGCGCAACGCCCGGTTGTTATTATGCGGGCAATTTGTCGTGGAAAAAGGTTTTTATGGTGTTGGTGTGCATGGATTTTTTTTGTTTCACGCTGTATTCTTTACATAGCAGAGTATGCAGAGGAAATTCAGTGTTATTTCACTTCTGTTACAACATTTTCACCAAATTCTGGAGGCGTTGTGTGCCAAGTGATGAAATGAAGATGAAATTTAAATTTCATATTTTTAAGGTCGTCGTGGATTGGGGGAATAGCGTGTGACTGTATGCGGTTTCCCTCTCGCTCTTGGTTCGCTATTTACACTAGAGTATTGAATTAGTTTCTTATTCTAATACCAGTAAGAAAAACAACAGTGTTAAGTTTCGCAACTCGACGAGTCGAGAACGACTGACTTAGCTCTTGGTTCTGCCTACCCTGTTTGCGGAAAAAAAAAACTTGAAGCTATAAAAATTATCATAAAAAATGGACAAAACTAAACGCAGTATAAGAAATCAAAATAGTTTAGTTTAAGAAATTTAAGCCGTGTGGTCCCGGTTTAGAATAGGATCACCCTGGTACTGTCGGTGTCGTAAGAGGCGACTAAAGTACGTGTGGTAGAGTCACGTCGCCAGTAATGGCAGCACGCATGGGCAGACTCGACCGGATTAATACCACCCCCGACATTTAAAACCGGCGTGAAGTAGTGGCCCTTGCCACTGCGTTTCGCATTAGGTAATGCCGGGCCCCGGTGCCCTTCATCTCCACCTTAAAAGGCTGGCAACGCACCTGTGGCTCCTCTGGTGTTGCATGGGGTCGTGGGCGGTGGTGATCACTTACCATCAGGTGACCCGAACGCTCGTTTGCCTTGTACTCTTCCATAAAAAATAAAAAAAATAGTTAAAAAATTCCCTGAATGGATTGCAAGCTCATAACGATCGCATTAATTGTAAGACGGTTCCACTGCGCCACATTAGGTTCAGTAAATAAACGTGTTTTAATGTAACACACTTTTGCCCAGCGGCGTCTGTCGGTACGCGGGTCAATAGCCTAATTTATCTCCTTTTAACTTTATATAGAAGATTTAATTGTATATAATTAATCAAATATTTTGTAGAGTTAAGTGCTGTGTCATAGAAATATATATATTAAATCTGATAGCTTGGAAACTGTCTAAGAGGCTCGGGTTCAATTTCAATCCAATTCCAAATGTTATATGATGATGTTACATGATAGGTTTTTACATCCAATATTAGTTTAACATCGTCGTCGTTTCCTTTTACTACCGCAATTATTTTTATGATGAGTAATATTAAAAACTCAACATTTGTTTGTTTCTAGTCTTAATAGACTATATATAGATAAGAATGTATTTTTGCTAGTATACTCAAATACTGACACACAATAGTTTCACATTTAAGAAGAATGCTCAGTAAGCACCCGCAATATTCGTCAAGATTTTAGAAATTCGATTAATGATAAAATAAATATTTAATAACATCCAAATAATTTAAAAAGTAAAAAGCAAGACAGCCGCACCGCGCCGCCGTTTGATTTAATATAACAAATTAAATAATATTTAATTTAATAAATAATTTAACAAATTAATTTTTACAAATACTCCTTAACCTACGCTTTCATCTCCATCAACACTTTTATGCTTAAAGTTGTATTGACATCTACCCACTTTAGTTTACACAAAAAAACACAATATCAAGACAATGTCGTAGCAGCAGGTGCAACTCGGAATAGAGCGCGCCGCCCGCCGCCCCCCGCCCGCTGCCGTTGCTTACCTGACACTGTGGAATCTGAAAATGCGAAAAAGCCCTCCAAATACACGATTTATATGTTTGTGTAACTTTAATATTATTATTTTAAAGTTTTAATAAGCCGTTGTATATTTCACGTTATAAAAGTGTTTATTAATGTAAAATCAAATAATTAAAAAATCTCTTTAGGGTTCCGTACTTCAAAAGGGAAAAACGGTATGTTGTTATGTGTCTGTCAAGAAAATTTATGTCGAGATTGCGTGAACCCCCTTACGATTTCACCTTTTTTTTAGCTTCACGCTGTATCCCGCACACAGCAGGGTAGGTAGAGGGAACCTCGGTGTTAAGACACTCCGTCCCCGATTTCAACTTTCAAGCTGAAATTTATTAAAATCAAAGTCAACGCAATCAAAACGTACGTGCATCTATACATCGTCTTTGTCTACCCTGTAGGATACATCCCGTGTACTTACAGTCAAGAAGTGAGATCTAGTAATATAAAGAAAAGAAAAAATCTGAAAAGTGAAGATTTATAGTAATTTTATAGAAAAAAATATTGCAAACTTATCCTAGTAGTACATTTTATAACAAACGAGTAATGATTTCGTTCAAAAACTGCTAACTATATAATGAATGTATTAAAATTTGGACGAAAAATATATTATATATATAGATATGTGTGTGTGTGTGTGTGTGTGTGTGTCATAGGCAACAAGGCGGCGGCGCGTGCGCACGTCGTGATGCATTCACCTCGCCCCATCGCTTAAGAGGTGAGATAACTAAATGTTATGACATACATTAGCATTTTGAATATCTTATATATGTCTTAAAATACATGAATAAATAAACTTGAAACGTCTGTTATTATAAATGAAGGGTTTTTTCTTTAGTATTAAAGGAACTGCTACTTTGACTGTTTGTTTTACTTGTGCCACACTGCACTTTGTCTACTGTACTGTACTAGTAGTACTGGGGCAAGTCTCTAGTCACATAAGTAGTATAATTTCCAATGCCCACCGAGGCTTTAAGTCCATAGATATCTCTAAATAGACGGCGTCGATAAGATTAGCGTCACTTAACACCGCCACAAACTATAACAAACATAACTTTCACACTCCCTTAATGGCCATAATTGATATAAGCTGTTGTTTACGTAAACCTGTAAGATAAGAGAAAATAGTGAACTAATACTCTGTTTTCTTCCGAATATAATATATTTCCGGCTGTGATTTTGTACAATGACAGAAAAAAAACACCTTTTTTGATGCCCTTCTTTGAGGTCATGCTGTAATCCGTGTAACGAGTAATAGGGTAAGACTTCCCCCAACACACTGTCTAATTTTCGAGACATTGTGTATTGAGTGCAATTCAACGCCACATTTTGTCTTTTTATCAGAAAAAGGATATGATATATGCTAAAATAATATGCGTTTGTAAGATGAGATGGGTGTAGGTTCCGGTCGATCCCTATACGAAAGTATGAAATTAAATATTGAATTTGGGTGGAAAGCGGTGGAGAGCCTTAACGCTAGGTCTACATTCTCTTTGACCTTTCACTCAGGTTAGACAAACTTTTTTAAGTATCATTCTGCTCTCCACATTTATAAATAAAATTAGATTCTGAAATAACAATAATAATAATACTCACTATAAAATACAAACTTATCTTAACTACTAGTTTTTAGTTAACAGTTACAGCCAAAGTACTTTAATAATTTAACTTTAAGTGTTTATAATACGGTCTGTATAAAATGGTCGTTTAACATCGTAAATTCTGTAATGGCAGTGAATTACTCTTCTAATGGCCTGGCAGTGGTCGACAGGTCAATATTCATTTATTTATTATACCTACTTCTATTCTATATAAATCTAATAAAACTTACCGTTTTCTTGTAAATTCTTGAGCACATTTTTTTTATACCAAAGTACATAAACCAAAAGCAAGAACTATGATAAATGTATAACATCATATGACACGTTCTAGGGGTCCAGCGTACCTTTGACTTCATGAATATAATCTTCCTCGATAAAAGGACTATTCCAAACAAAAGCAATGTTCTTTTTTATATCCAGTCCACTTCTAGACAGAATTATGTATAAAATAAATAATAAATTCGAGGCCGTCGTGGCGCAGGGGCGTGTGACTCTAAACGCGACGATTGTGGATTCGATTCCCTTGCTCTGGTAACGAGGCGACATGCGCATTGAATACGAGTACCGCCACTCAAGGCGCAATGATTTCAAGATCGTCTCAACTAGGTTCTCAGATTCTTTCTGCCTATCCTGCTATTTGCGGGATACAGCTTGGAGATAGATTAATAAACAAATAATAACTTTATCATTACAAGGCAACGTCGTTAATCATTATTACTTATAATTATTTAAGTTATTTCATTTGTAATTGACACAGTTAAATGAGTCGTCAATAAATAATCGTCCAGTTCATTGCTTTATTAGTATTCTTATCGTTCCTACTTTCAAGATAATTTTCTAAAACTGATGACAGAAGCTTAGTTATATAAATATATAATAAATATATTTATTTATATAATAAACTGTATTTATATTACTGACTTTATGCATTTATGGACAGAATTCAGATCAATGTAAAAAAAAATTAGTGTTAAAATCCAAGTACTTAGCCTCATTTTTTTCAAAATTTTCGAGACACTACCCGTTAATTGACGGAACTCAACACCGCGCTGACCGATTTGACAGCATCGTCTTTAAGAATATATATATAAGTATGTGTATGTATGTATAATATGTTTAATATAAATTAATTTCACATCAACATATGACGTGATGAGCGGTAGCTAACAGTAAACTAGAATAGTGGGATATGTATAATCATACTCAACACGTTTAATTAATATTATAAGTAAAATATTTAATAAAACTCTTCTTTATCTCGTTCTGGTAAGGAGGCAAAGAGCGGTGTTGAGTGCCGCAGCTAATGGATCTTAGTGGAGATTGGTTCTGCTATGTGCGTGATACAGTGTATAGCATTCTAATAAGATACGCCCCAATATCATTGCTGTTAAAAGGGCATAATCTACAAACGACATTTCAAGCCTTTAATCTTCAAATTTAATATTTCACTTAAATCGATAACTTTTAGTTTGAACTATTTAAGTGTTAACGTGAAATAGAAAACAAAGTGTCACATCACTAACCTTTTCCTTGGATGGCGAATGGTATTTTATGATCACTTACGAAGCATAAGGAATGAGCCTATACAAACAAGCCAGTCGTTTTGCAGTAATTGGATAGCCAGATAATTACCTAAGTCTAAGCTTCGCATAACTAATCCTGTGGAATTTAATAATTTATCGTGTTCACCGCTAAATAGTCTTCAATTAAGAAAGGTAGGCAAAGGGAACCTGGAAACCTCGTGTTAAGATACACGACTCCCCTTTAAATACATTCCCTCCACTCTCTAATTTTCTCCGAGACATTTCTTACGCCACTGGCATTCTTAGATTTTTATACTGAAATTTTTTATTACAAATACAAAGTTAAAGAGGCCATTGTGGCCCAGTGGGTCCTATCTGATGGTACGTCAATGTATTTAATTTAATATAATTTCCCCATTTTCTGGGTCCACCAATTCCTTGAATTCGTGACGGAAACTGGGAAAGTTTTATTTTAACGGGATAAAGCGCAAAGATGTGAGAAAGACGTCTGTATGAACTTACTTCATTGACCAATTATTCATAATTATATATATTTCAAAATTTCAAAATTGACAAATAAAATCGTAAAAAGAAAAAAATATCACCTAATAACACATAATAGAATCAAATTTACCAAACCAAAAATTAAAACGAAAAATATGCTCAATTTACGTCATGGAAAACAAAATTACCGTATATTTTTGTTATATCTTGAAATATAGAAAAAAATACCTAAACATATTTTAGAATTTGTAAAACCGTACTTCCCTATCAACGACTACTATCATGATTATCTATAGTTTGAATACAACATGACAATCTCGATAAAGTGGTTGTTGCTGCCAAAGATAAAGACTAGATGATCAACCTCCAGATCTTCTACTGATACTAGATTCTACTGACTAGATTCTAGTCGATGTCACTGTGTCAAAAAGATGAATGAACTGCCCATTACTGACTCTATAGGCAAGCTAGATGGCATGGAAATCGCTTGTCAGCTCCTCAATCAGGTCCATCTACCACAAAATGCACAACTTTTAGTTACACTTGAGATAGCATCACGCTGTTTTCCGCATATGGCAGTGTATGCTAGCTGAAGGAATTTAGTGTTACCACAGCCTCAATTCTCATACGACGAATAAAAAGTACGATTTGAGATTTGAACCCACCATTAAATACAGTTATAGCATATGAACTTTTTTGGATATCACTCAAATTTTACGTGATCGCTCTAGTAAAGGTAGATAAGCAGGAACCTGCTTGTTGGTATTAATGAATCACACGTAAGGAGGTAGTTATGTAAATCTTTGTATCGACCGTTTTTATAAATGTAGTTACGAGTACATTCATGTTTTTGCTCACTTGACTTTCGGTCCTTTTTACTAAGAATATTTTTCTTTTAGTATTAATGGATTTATTATATAGTTACACATAAATTGCAACTTATGTAACTATATAAAAATATGTTTCCTTATGTCCTTCTTCAACTTATATAAAAATATATTTTTTTTTATTTTATCTAATATATATTTATTATTTTTATTAGGTGCAGGTTTCTGTAATTTTTTCCTAAGTGTATAATTTATAACTCTTTAAAAATATACAAAATAGACTTTATTACTTAAGTACCGCCATAGTCGCTAGCGGAATTTTCGCTATCAGTTACCACCACCAAGTGAGAATCGAACCTACAACTATCGCGTGATACACTACATAAATATTTTTATTTAAAATTACTTTTCAAAGACTATTCGATTAGCCCAATAAAAACTTTTATCTATTTAAAAACTTCCATTTCCTTATCAAAGATGATATTTTAAAGATAACGGCTGTGGTTTAATTGATCTTAATAGCACATTTACGTTTGTATTTACCGTCTTGCTAATTTTATTCTCAGCCTAGTTAGAAGAGGCAATGTAATTCTGTAAATACGGCGGTTGTGGGTTGGTTTCCCACTCGGGGAAATGAAAAATTTAATGTTTTCATTTCCTCACTCTGGTAACGAGGTGATGCACGGCGGTGATTTCCGTCTCTAAGGACGGAAATCACCAAGAATCGGAGAGACAATGGAGAAAAGAAGTATCCTAATAGGAACGAAGTGTCTTAACACTAGATTCCTAGGTTTTCTTTGTCTACCCTACTATATGGGAGACAACGTAAATTAAATTAAGAAAATAAAATTAAAATCTCGGCCCTGGTAGACTGAACGCGGGGTTAAGTTACATCACGTTTACACGCAGTATCTTAAAAGGAGAAGAAAGGTATGTCTCAGCGGTATAAAGCAATAAGCTGATTTTTTTCTTTTATTTCAAATTGTAACATGATTTTTACCTACTATTAAAAAAATAATTATATTGGGTTGGTATTTTTTTTGGATGTAATCTGGTTCTGTTATTATGCTTCGAGGTTTAAGAGGGTTTAAATTACTTTTAATTCAGTACACCTTCTTTGTGGTATATTTAGCGAAATAAAGTTAGCCAAAATTCAAGGTGTCTTTGTAGAAGTCTTTCGAGTTTAATGTTCATTTGACGATAGAAAATATCGACCGAATGTGAAAACAACAGCATCGGGATCGATTTCGTGCTTTTTTTATTTTTATTTTCTCTGTCTCTGTCTGGTATCAATAATGGACAAAGTTAAAGAGAAGTTAAAAAACGGAGAGTCAAAAAAAATATTTAATTTCTATTTAAATTTTAAAGTACATTCTTAAAGTCAGTCTTAAGTACAGTCAGTTTAAAGTAAATTACAGTACATTTACTCAGATATACAATTGTAATCATTGTCCTGCATATAGAGGGAACCTATTGTTTTAAGATATTCCTTTCCACGATTTTAGCCGAATTTTCGGATCGTAGTGTCCCGAGGAAAAGAAAATGTTATATAACTAATTTTGCTCAAGTTCCCACTTGAATCCACAACCTTTATTAATATTTGGATAATAAAAAAAAATACGCTCAAATAGATAGCTTCCTCATTTTTGAAGTTGGTTAAGTATATTGGACAATCATGCTTTATACGAATTGTCAGAAGTATAGTATTTGTTAGAACATTAGGCTGTCGTCATAGCAATATGAACATATTACTTACATTACTTACTGATCATAAAACTATGTTTTATGACTTACAAGTTACTCTATATAGAGCTACTCTACGCCAAATATAGCAGGCATTGCGAGTCAATGTATGAATATTGTCTTTTAGATATTGTTTTTAGAACACGAATGATTTAGATTTATAAACAATGTCTTTAATGGTGTAGTTCAAGCGAGCGAATCCGCGAGCACCTCGCTAGTATAACACATATCTGTTCACTGTCCTTAGAGTTATGTAAGTAAGTAACTTCAACAACCGCAGGTACAATGTTACTTCGAAAAGATTAATATACTGTATGTAGAGACACGCTCGCAGCTTCACCAATTTAAACTACTGAATTATTTAGTTAATACACTGAATTACGCCGCAACCGCTATGGCTCCGCATTTTAAATGTCTGATATCTTCAAAAATATTTATATAAATTACATGCTGTGAAGGACTTTATTTATCTATATTAAATCAATAATGTGTGTAAGGTACTTAATTGGGGAAGGATTAATGCTGTATTGCTTAAAATCGCTTCGAAAATTAGCCATTATTCCTCGTGAAACGTAAATGATAAGACATCGTCATCGTAACATATGCCACCGTTCGAGGAGTACAATATTCAGTACATTACTTTGATAAATCGACGTCACATTAGAAACATATTTCCCTATTATAGTATATAATTAATGTTATGACACGTATAATTATCTAACTCTATCTATTAAAAAATCCATCAAAATCCATTGCGTAGTTGTAAAGATTTAAGTATACATAGGGACAGATAGCGGAAACCGACTTTGCCTTAAACTATTTAATGATATAATGTATAGCCTTCCTCGATAAGTGAAAAACATACTTTTTAGCTTTATATTAGAGATACATTTAAGAAATGAAATAAAAAAATTAAGAAATAAATTCTCAAAGATGTCGCTAGTATCAAATATACAGTGTGGACGAGCCTTTACAAATATTTAATATACGCGCCTAATGTCTCGCCGTTGCCCGTAATGTGTTTTTGTTCAAAATAAAGCCAACTTTAATGAGACAAAAACGAATGAAACAACGAAATTATCGAATGACATTGGAAGCGTATTTTGTAAGAGTGACTACCCACAATAACGGCATTAATAGTATTTCTATTACATCTAAAGAAGCAAAATTACCAATTATAGGTCTGCTATATTTTGTATCAACACTTGTTACCTACATTTAAGGGTAAATAAAAAAAACTATAAGCCATATGGAAGTGTCACTCACAGCTTAATAATATTAAAGCTTATACAGGTGCTTATACAGGTGGTAAAACAAGTGAAATATTTTTGTTATTCTTGTCCTGATGTACGCGCTATATGGATAAACATAAAGAATCAAATCGAGAATAAGTCTGTCGGTGCATGATGTTTGTACAGACAGACTATATGTACTATTATATACATCTAGTATTTATTGTTTACTCGATAGAATCACACATAGAATTTTGAACTACTATAGAAATTAATTATTAAGCATCAATCATTGTCATAGATCATTGTCGTGGATCAATTGCAGTTGTAAATTATTTTGGATATTTTTATACTTATTAATAATATAGCCAAGTGCTTTTCAGCAATAAACAATAAATAAGAAGTAGAATCAGTTTTTGGTTTCAGTCTTCAATTTTAGCTACACGCTATATCCCGCACATTGTGAGGTGGGCCGAGGTGTCCCTTTCTATTAACACTTTCCGCCGAATTGAACGCCGCAATGAAGCGCTGTGCTATGTTACCAGAATGAGGAATTGAAAAATGTAAATATTTCATTTTTTCGAGTGTGAATCGAACCCACAACAGTGGCATCTCCGCTCGTGCCACCACGCGACAACTAGATTTAATAAGTGAATTGAGTGATTTCACAAGTACTGTCTGGAAGTACGGACTGGAATATAATCGAGTAACAACTGTCAATGCACGTAAATATATTATATTTATATACATTAAACATTATAGTTATTACAGTTCGTAATAAATGAAAGCATATATATTAGTATGAGTTTGGCGTGAAGGACGTCTACTTGCGCAACGCCGGCCACAAACAAACAAACTTGCTTAATCTAATTCGATTTAATATAGCTTTTAAAAGCTTCAAATATGTTTAAGAATAAATTAAATAACAAATAAACCTAAACCAAGATTCATATAACAACAAAATTTTAATAAATAAATAATTAATCGACAAATACTTTAAAATAGAAAAGGGCGCGCAAGTCAATATATAACACAAATAAAACAAAACTTACCTAGCCATCCATCAGACACTGCGCACAGAACACTTCACTAAAAACTTGTCTTTGAAAAATAACTATTTTCATATAAAAAAACACACGAAAATTAATTAATTAATATAGTTATTGTAACGCGACAGACGATCGAAAGCCCTTCAGTTGAGCTTTACACTGGGAGTGGGACCTGTGCGGTGTAAATCAGTCAGGCGTACTGGCGAGTCCAACGTGTCTAAGCTCTTTTATTTAGAACTTTTATTACATACAGCCTTACTTAACTGGTAAGCTGTGTTACTGCGCTACTGACTCGATATTATATAATCGGTTTTGTGATATCTCTTTATATATTTCTATTAATATGGAATATTTATTTTATACATGATATAGTCAAAGTTGTTTCGGAATTTAATAGTGTAAAAAAATATTTTGACAATTATTTTGTTAAAGTTATATGTGAGATGTCATTATATTAAAGCTTCGTTATACATAATTTACAATTTATTATATATATTATGCGCTACCTAATAGTTTTAACTACACCTACATAATAGAAGAAGTAGTAATAAAAATACGAAATTAGAAAATATTATTAATTAATTTAAAGAATTAAAAATAATATAACTTTTTAGTTTTTTTTATAATACTAAAACCACGCTAAAAATACAGTAGCCCATACATTAGACACGTGGTATTATAAAATTATGCGTGCGAGTGTACGGCGCGCGCGCAGCCTCCGGTCGTCGATCGCAACCAGTCCGACCGCATTTCCCCTTGCCCCTCATCTAATTCTACCAAAAAGGAACCCCATTTTGTATCTTCAATACTTAAAAATAAAGTTAACTTTGCCATATTCGAGGGAACCTTTTAAAACATTTCCGAAATCGTTGCACAGACATGACTATGCAGGGTCTTTACATATTTTGTCAAAGTTCGATCATTTTCGACTCTACCTGTTGGAAGCTTAAAGTCTACATTTGGTGGTATGGGCCGAGGAATGCACCTGAGCTACCGTGCCCCGCAATCATCGACGTACAATAATATTTACAGATCAGTTAATAGCGACTAGAACACGTGGGCTCGCCAGGATATCGGTATTTGGAAAGTCTTAATAATTAATGGTTATAGTTAGAGTTTTTTTGATTTCGATCCATTTTTTTAGGAAAGTAAAAGAAGGAAAAATAAAAAAATTATTCGAAAAATCGAAAGTGTCTAAATAGGAACGGAGTATCTTAACTAAGTACACCGTTATCAGAGTGGGAATCGAGCCGACAACCTGTCGCGTTTACTGTCGCACACTTATACCGCGTATACTGCGCCACGACTGCCATCAATTGTATCTAATTATATTCTGTAATTTACCAGAAGCTAGAAAAGACTACTTACTTATTTGATGTTACAACATTTTTTGCCTAAATAATCATTTCAACCGGAAGCGCGACATTTATATACATGTTATTTGTATATTCAAGGCAATTAATATAGTTAAGATATTTGGTTTCAAAATTATTACATCACTTTAATAATATACATTTCCATATACTTAATATTTTTCGTACAAGAAAAGCTTGTTTCTTTAGGTTAATCAAGAATTTTTCGAAGGATTTTTTTATTGAATGTTTCATCGTTTAAAGAAGCTCTAAGCTACACAGCTTGTATATGAATTATATTGATAATGATATATCTTAGTATTTACATTTCTACTGTCTGCATTGTTATCAAAAACAAAGACACTTTGTTACCGGTTACCGCCGAATTCCCGAGGTATTGCATATTAAATGGCGGAACTCAACGCCGCGCCGCCGCTTTGCCTCACAACCTGAACAAGGAAATGAAAATGTTAAATATTTAATTTCCCGAATGGGAATCGAACACACAACCGCTCCATTTACTCGTACAGTCACACACTTATGATCTTACACCAACAGACAGCCTGAGTACCCAATTATTCGTTGAAATTTGACGTTGATCTAAATAGATAAAATGTGAAATTCAAGATGATTATAATAAGTATGTATATTATACAGACAAAAAAGAAAAATATTTTCTGTACATCTGTGTATATAGGTACTGTGAAGCTCAAATAGCTATATAAAGATAAAAGGTGCCTATATCACGCATCTATCCGCCGCCGCTAATAAATTACACTGATACTCGCCTCACGCGGAAATGGAACCCAATACCTTGTCATTCTTTAATTGTCGCACACGACGTCGTAAATAACTGTCAAAGCCGCATAGTTACTAAAACGAAATAGACATGTTTCATCCTTTAGAAGTATTCTATAAATTACGTTTGGGAGTTGAAGCGTTCTTGTCATATTAATTCATAAAGTAAGAAATCCCATAGGACGTTATTTATGGCTTTCGAACGGTTGTCGGCACTCTGGAGGGAGTCCTGTTACTGGAACGTGGCTCTGATGAGGTCGGTGTTCCACTGGCTGAAGCGGATCTGGAAATAGGTGTATCTATATATCGTTGTCTTAACGGGTAACTCATATATCCTCACACTCGTACTCACGCATCATATACTTACTAATCCATTCTTACTTTTGCCTCCTCCATACAATATAGAAATAATATTTAAAAAAAACAATACTTCAAAAAATATAGTTTGAAAAAAAATTGTAAATTTTATTTCATAATACGTCTATATAACATTTTAAAAAAAGTTTTGTCAGAAGTGGGATTCGAACCCACGCCCTCAGAGAGGACCAGAACAACTCAACCTACTGCGTAGGCAAGGGTATCCGTCCTTGAGTCTGGCGCCTTAGACCGCTCGGCCATCCTGACAGACAGCGAGCAAAGTGAAATAGCGGATTATACTCTTAAATAATAAGTAACGTATAAACAGACATATAATTTGTGGTTAACTGATAGATACTGTAGATTACTATTATTTTTATCTATTATACTTTTTCTTTGTTTCTTATCGAGTATAGAACTGCCTCATTTCTGTAACGATGACGGAGAATTAGGTGATGAATCTGGTGATCTTTTACAGTTTAAACTTATGAACAGTTGCTCTATTTCCTATGTTTCGCCGAATTGTCGAGGCAATGAGTGTGTTTTTATAGCACTAATCTATAAATGGACGACGAAACTAAAAAGCTAATAGTTAAAGCTTCTATCATTTGCATGCAGCCTCCGCATCTACCTGCCATCTAATGGCGTACATACTCGTAAATCTGTTCGTCTCATTTGCAATTGTATAAATTAAGTACTAGTCTATGAAAGCTTAATACTTGTACCAGTTAACGTTTACGAACGTTCATTATACGATTTATATCATATGAAAATTATGAGTTTTATAGTGAGAAAGGGATTAAAATAAATTATAATATTAGTATTTAGCTAGACAGTCGTAGCGCAGTGGGAAAGCGTGGCAAAAATTGTGAAGCTGCGAAATAGCTGCTGGTATTACAAAGGTTAGAAATATCTATCTTTTTTCTTACTCTGCTCGCTAAATTGGATGAGATTGAATATTGTACTTTAAGTAAATTAGACGAGGTGGTACATCACACTATCTCAGCGAAGATAAGCTTTCAATTCAAATCAGTAGTTCCTGACATTACATTACAATCAATTTTTAGCTTTATTATTTTAGTCCTGATTCTACATTACAATGACATATAATTTAGTTGAAAGTGCCTTCCTTATATGCAATTGGATCGCAAAGATTCTTTAAATACTTCTCATGTGAGATCCCCCTGTGACCACAGCTACATATATACCTGAAAGTCATTCTCCAATCTGTCAATATAATTTCTTATTTATTTCTTTACTTGTACACCACTTATATAATATATCACATAACAGAAAAGAAAACAAATGTACAAAAAGGCGGTCTTATGGCTAAGTAGCCATATCTTCCAGACAACCCTGAGAGCGAAAAGAAACTGTCATAATTTAAAGAAATATATAATAAACGCTGCTCCCGGAAATTGTGGCCTATTTAAATGAAAAAATAGTTACGCTTTTGTTCAACTTTTGTTGTTATGATAGGAATAGTATTAATTTTTTTCATATATTCATAGCACCTATATATGTGGGCATATGCCCACAAAGGCACAAAACATACGTTACAAGTAAATAGCCATTACTCACGACTCAACACGAGGGTCGCGGGTTGGAATGCCGTTATACACGTGGAAGTGTATTCACCATAGAATTGTGTTTCAAGTAAAATATTTGCGAATAAATAACAATATCTTTATCTCATTCAATAAACTTAAGATGTAAGTGCCAATTCGTTTGTATGTTTGAACTTACAACTTTAGTTGTTAACGAAAAATCTCTGCAGAATTTTGGTGGAACAGGAATGTATATTTGTTTTCTCCGTTCTCTGCTCAATGCAAGTGGTATATTGGGGAGATATTTTTAGTAGAGATGAAAGTGGACGTAAGACGTATTGTTGCCGGCAATAAGATGGCGAACGTCAGCATACACACTAAGAATGATAGAAAAATGAGTGCCATATACATGAGATCTCTTCGTAAGATATAAAACTCTTACGGAAAGGTCGCACTTGGCATGCCCCCAAATTAACAATCAGGTTGGGCGCCCATAATTCATCATACGCCTGTCTATCATAATGTCTGTATCAGAGAAGTATAGAAAAATTTGGAAATAAATTCTTGGGCTTATCTAAAGATAATATTTTCCAGGGATTACCTGGTCTACAGGAGTTTGCATGGTTTGTGATGTATACATCGTCATTTAAATTTAATCTGAGCTCTCCCATTCCTCAGCCCATGACCAACTTAGTTATCATCACAGCAAAAGCTAGGGATGAGTAAATATTCAAAAAGGATGTACAAAATGAAGGCCAAATAATCAATTTGTATGTAGATGTTATGATAGAGGTGGAACACTAAGTAAACATGTTAATATGTTACATATAATATTGCTTTAACAATTACAAAATGCGCGGGCGCAGCTCATTAGCCGTCGCCGTCGCGAACAAACGTAATAAATATATTGTGCGTACTTTATTGAATATTGAAACTAGATGCAGTCTTGATTCGTTTCTATTAGTAACCCCAGTAGAGAGATTAAAGTTAAATATATTATTACGGTACCGTAACATGTCATTGTTTGTTTGTCTGTTAAGATGAGTTTGCGAAATTGTATAAATTAAATTTTACCTCTCGTTGATCTATGGTTTATATTTTTATGTATTTTATTTAGAATATATGTAATATTTTTTTATAATTATATATCATATCATATGTGTTATATATATATATATATATATAGGATATAAATGTATGTATATTTTACTTCTGCATACCTGCATACCTGCAAGCCCGCCTTTTGTTCATTCTTTTTTGTGTAATTATGTACAATAAAGTATATATAAATAAATAATTCTATTATCATAAAATAATAATATCATGGAACGCTCGGTGTGCGCATCTGACTCACACTTGAGTGTCTTATATTGAAAAACTTTAATAAGGAAAGATAATTTAACTGTTGTTTTGATTAAATGTTTGTTTGTTAACATATATATTTTAAATATTTATGAAACAGGAAGTAAATCCACATACAAACGGAGTACTTATGTTTTTCTCAAATGATTACATACAACATTATTTTAAAGTAAATTATTTTCATCGTGGCGCAGGAGAACTACAAGCGAGCGCGCGATCGATTTATGTAATATGAGGAGATTACAAATCGCCTGTATTTTTTATGTTTTTAGAACTTTTGACTGGGTCAACCGACTCTGATGATAGACAACGTACACGAATTGAAACATAACGAGACACCACCTACCCACCTCTCCAAGTACTTATTTACTATAAAAATATTTTTCTTTTATAATTGTGGAAGAACAATTATAAAAAAATATAAAAAATTAGATATCCTCTCCTAATAAAACTTCAAATAATAAATATTTTACACTTTACATTTAACACAATATAAAGCCACAGTCTGACACACCTACTTACTTGTATATATATATGTTTTTTTCCTCATCAATCATGTAAAGACGACCATCCTGACAGGATTTTAATGTAGATACACATAATTGCTTACTATTTGCATATTATAATATATTTCCAAACACTAGCAATGTCGTTGAAAAAGGGCATAACTAAAATATTTTAAAGTAACTTACTATTTTTTTATTACTTTACGCATTGCGTGTTGAGTTCTGCCACTCAACACGCAATGCCTCCAGAATTCGGCAGAAAGCGGGGAACGGAGTGTCTTAACACGAGGTTCCCTCTGCCTACCCTGCTGTGTGCGGGATACAGCGTGAAGCTGATTTGATTTGATTTGCAATGGAGGCTAGAAGTAACGAGAATCATCTCTTGAGATACTAAATTGGAAAGTGTCTAGCTGTAACAATCGTAAACGAATTGAAGTATGCCACTTTAAATGATCCTTACCTCTACGGAGTAAAGCACAGGGCAGGCAGAGGGAAGCTTTGCGCGTTGAGTGGTGGAGTCCAACGTCGCGTTATCTCACTGTACCAGGACGAGAAAATAAAAATATTAGTCGGACCGAACCGTTTCCGTCTCTGTTCTGGAACTGTCTCACTAATTTTAAAGTAGGTAACTTAATAACTAGTTACTCCTAAACATCAGTGTAGCCCGTTGTAAGCATACAAATACAATTACACATCAAGACAGAATAATATGCAATTTCTTTTATTTCCTTTCAATAATTATATATCATGATAAATCATTGTGAAAGGAAATTAAAAACTCTAAAATGTTAGTTACTCTCTTTTACCTTGACTCGTTTATATTTTAAAATATATTTTTTAGTTGCCGTTACCGTGCTCTTATCAAACATTTCATAAAAGAAAAAGGTTAAGAAAAAAAAACATCAAAAATATTGTTGTACTTAGATATATTTAACTTCACGCTTATATATTAGACCAGATATATTTTTTTGTTTGTTAATGCCTCAGTTAGTGGGAGTCGCAGCGACAACAAACAGTAATGTAATTGTGCTATTCGTATCATGATCGTAATAAGCTATTGTTCCGCTGCACTAATCGCAGTTTTTAAACATAACTGATGATTTGCCATAAGACCATAACTTAGTAAAATACTAAGAAAAACATATTAACGCCATTGACACGCAGTTGGGAATTATCTTTACACATAATGGTTATTATATATATATTAGATTTTATACAATTTTGTTATAGATAATATTCATGATTTTTTTCTTTTAAGTTCACGTTGTATCCCGACTGTAATAGGTTAGACAGAGAGGTGTTAAGATATTGCATGATGAGTGATGAAACTGAGCGCCGCGCCTTATCTTCTCACCAATATTTTGTTTCATTCCCCCGAGTGGGACATATAGACACAACCACCACGTTTAATAAAACAAGCTCACACAGCTAAAATAATTTCAAGTTCCATTATTTACACAGCCTAGCATTATTTGCACAGCCTATAAAATTATTCGAACGGATATTCTCATCCGATAAATATAAAATTACATCCGGATAAATAAATAAATAAAAACGACAAATATATCCGTTAAAATAATTTTATTATACACATTCAGCGACACACTGGCACATATCACAATATGCAATAACAGATATCCAAAATTGGAAGAATTATTGAAAATATAAATACAATTTTACAATTATTATTTTAGGCATTTTTGTTATAAGATATGGTCATTTAGTTTTAGAAAAAAAGGCTAAACCAAATGATATACAGATAATGTTTTAAATAACATCAAAATCTGTGTAACTATTTTTGATATAAACAATCAATTCATACTTAACTAGTATTAAATTAATATATAATATACATTTATAACAATTTTATGACAGTTCAATTAGAAACAATATAGACATAAATGAGAGTCAAAATTGTTTCTGAAGCAAATTTTAATACAAATGAATTACAAAAAAATTGTGGCCATAATGAAAGTTGTAAAAAAAAAACAGAGCTTTCTTTTATTATATAAATTAATTCATATCTTTAACATATTAATAATCGTAAGGTTATTTAATAAATTATATTATAGGTCATTAAATAAATGTAAATAAAGCTTTTCTCTTCATTCAATTTAAATAGCATGGATAGAAAAATTGCAAGGCAATGTGTGATTGTAAAATATATTTGAAGCAACAGCTTTTAATGTTTTTTTCTCTTCACAGGTGAGTAACAAATTCAAAAGAATTTGTAATTGAAATTTACCTAAATAAATTTCTCTTTACAGAGCAAAAACTACAGTTTTTGTTTCAGTAAATCCACACATTACATATACTATATTGACATTTTGATGTGTACAAAAAAACAGTTAAACCAGTTTAAGACCAGCTTTCTCCAAAACCAAAATATTTTCACCATATTTTAAAACAAAAATAACATAAATTTTTATGTATTTAAAAATTATAATTAGACATATAATCAATTTGTTTCATACAAAATAACCAGAGCCAAAGGCAACTACAACTAACTGTGTAACATGACTATGGCCTTCACTCGAGTAGAATTGATTTTTCTTTCAAACATTCTAGAATCTGAAATTAAAAGGAAAATTTGTGTATTATTACCTATTTTTTAACTTCACGCTGTATACCGCACATAGCAGGATAGACAGAGGAACCTAGCGTGTAGCCATTCAATACGTAATGCCTCGAAAATGGGGTGGAAAGTGTCTTATAGTGATAAGACACTCTTCGGTTCACAGGTTCCCTCTGACTGCAGATACAGATACATGACAATAAGAACTATTAAAATATTAAATTCTTTATCTTTCACCCAGTTTGGAGATATTGCATATAGAATTGCGGGGCTCGACAGCACATTTCTATAATACATTGATGAATAATTGATAGGAATTGAAAGCACAACCATTGCATTAAAAGTCAGAGACTGTCCTGCTACATGATGATAGCCATAATGATGCAATACGAAGTAAATATTAAAATTAGTAATATTTAAATTCAAAGATAGACATGAGGTGGTTTTAAAATTTATTTTCTGTATACACATAAAGACCTAGAGATATTTAACTTAGTTTTCTATTTCATACATATATTTTTTATTAACAAAACCATCATAACTGATGTATTGGCGTGAGTAATCCTAACCTTTTCTTTTTCATTCATAAGAAATATCACAAAATTTCTAATATTATACATCAAAGAAAAAAAAACCAAATCACCATTATGTTAAGTGAGGAGAAAAGAATAAAGAAAACTAAAGAGAAAACCACATTCCCACAATAATTTTAAAAAATCTCAACAAACCTTACACTATTTCCTAGCTTGCAACGCGTTGGACAACCAGTCCATCGCTTGGTCCAGGCCTTCGCCTCTCACTGCTGAAGTCTTGAATATCTGGAAGGTTCTATCACGTAGGGCGTCTAGGCCGAGGGCCTGGTGCACCTCGGCCACTGTTAGACAACCCGCCATGTCTTGTTTGTTTGCTAGAACAACTAATATTGCGTTCGCTAGCTCTTCTTCCTGAAAGAAAATAAATATAGATCAATATTTTTTTCACATTGTATCACGCACATTGTAAGATAGGCAGAGGAAACTTATTATTCCTCATTTGCCCTCTGAATTCTGGGGGCATTGAGTGTTGAGTAGCATAACCCAACACAATGGTTTGCCTCCTTACCAGAGCGAGGAAATGAATATGAAATATAATTCCCTCATGTGGGAACCATTCCCCCAACCAGTCACGTTTACAGTAGCTGACTAGCGCCTGTGCATAGTGTAGGTAGCCTTAATAATAAATTCATTAAAATGAAAAATAAACATACTCTTAACATATGCACAAGTTCATCTTTAGATATTCCTATTCGATCTCTGTCTGCAGAGTCCACTACATATATTATTGCATCTGTGTTCCCATAGTAACATCGCCAATATGGTCTGGAAATTATTTAATAATTACATGGTATTAAAAAGCAACACATATTTTATTAAAAGTAAAATTTTTAAAATCTGTGATATAAATTATTTAAAGAATACGAATTCTCAAATATTTGAGCTGCTGCACTTTCTGCTGAATTCTCAAAACATTTATATTATGTAGCAAAACTCAATCCTAAATCTTGCTTTCTGACCAAAGTAAGGATAATATAATAATAAGCAATATATCATTCCCCTACGTTCAGTTCAGTTCTTAATTTATGGTGGTTTGAGTGTGCCAGTTGGGCACCAATAACTTCGCCAATGTCACACTGTATGGAGCATACATGAAGGAGATTGTACGGCAAAAAAGACATACTACACAATAGGACAATATGTCAAAAAGAAGTCCAGTCAATAATTCCCTTAAGTGGGAATTGAATCCACAACTATCACATTTACAATCACACTTGTGCCACATCAGCAACAAACCAGTGACTGTAAATTTGCCGAAATCAAGATAAGGACTTAAAATTAATTGAACAATGTATCATATGTATTTATCATTTACAACTTGTTACCATTAGCATACTCTAAAATGTAAGATAATAATCTGTTATTCCATTTCATTATCCAAATTGTCTTAAAATCAATTGATTAGAATTTAGATATTAAGATCAAGCAACCTTTTGATCTTCAGTACAATTTGAAGTGTAATTTAAAATAATGTTTTTATTTTTACAGCCATATGTAAAAGCACCCATGTCACCCATAGATATTATGTACCGCAAACTTTTTTTTAGAACATTTTAAAACAAACAATTCCAATTTATATATGATTTTTGCATGTTGAAGTTTGCGAAATCATTTACACAGTGCACTTGATGTAAGCTAATTTACAAGAGTAATCAATAGCACTATTTTATGGACTGAAAAGTAATTTCTGTACCTTATGCTAGTTTGTCCACCAAGGTCCCAAACTTGAAATTTAAGATTTTTGTACGTAACTTGTTCGACATTAAATCCTATCGTCGGTATAGTTGTTACTACTTCCCCTACTTGTAATTTATATAGTATTGTCGTCTTCCCGGCACCATCGAGGCCGAGTATCAAAATCCTCATTTCCCTCGCACCCAGCAGCCCTCTAAAGTAACTAAATAGACCGCCTGTAATTAGAATATATGATACGTAAATCCATTTTACAAATAAGAACATAAATATTGCAAGAACCTTTAATATACTCACCCATTTTTTGTGTTAAGCTTAGCCTATAAAAACATTAGTTGCTATAACTAAGGAATATACAAATATCCACGCCTATACATCCACTATGGTAGAATATCTAAATAACTTAACATACACCTATTTAATACTAATTTTACACGTTAAAAATTCCTAACAACATTTATTAAGAAATTGTTAATCATTTGACGTGTAAGCAGCCAATCAAAAGTGTTGCTATCATAAAGTTAAATTTAAGTAATAGATTATAAATTAATATATTGTGTGTTTCTTTATTTATTTAAAAAAACTATTTACTTTCTTATAAAATACAATTCATTTGTATATTCATTGTACAGTTTAATTATAGAATAACATTATAAGCAAAAAAATTGTAGCTCCTGTTTATATATTTTTAGCAACACATTAAGACAATTCGCTTGCTATAACTTTTATGATACAAGACTTTTTCTAACATAATAGTTTTATATATATATAAAGAAATAATTAAAAGCAATATTGAAAGAATATTGAAATAGCACGGTATTCATCTTTATAAGTATAATCTACTGATGATTATTCCTATCAATCTATCCACAATCTGCTAAAAAGTTAATATAAAATAATATTTTAATTATATTAATGCTTTATTTTTTAATGACAATAATAAAGCGCTAAGGAACGACTGACAATGAATTTAAATAAAATCAAAATTATGATGAATGCCCAACAAATAGTAAGTAACGGAAAAATTACAGTAAATAACGAAAGTATAGAAATTATAAAAGAATATATATATTTGGGCCAACTGATATCTACAGATGATTGCACGAATGAAGAAATATTATAATTCCTGAAAACTATTTTGGTTAGACAGAAACCTGTGTAACATAGCATCTTGTGGTCGCTCTGAAGGTTCCCTGACGTTGTTGTATTTGTGTATTGAAGAAGCCCGAGTGGATTTTAAGAAATCTGTAATAGTAACATTGTCTGTATTATAAGTATAGCTCTGACCAGTTGAATTATAAGTACATAATGATGTGTTGAGCCGATGTTATACGCGGGCATATGTTGAGCCGATGTTGTACGTGGGCATATGTTGAGCCGATGTTGTACGTGGGCATGTGTTGAACCGATGTTATACGTGGGCATATGTTGAGCTGATGTATTACGTGGGCGTATACTGTGATGCCGGCGAGGGTCGGTATCGGTAGTGAGCTGATGATGACAGTGGATAAGATATGTGATTTTATGTTTGAGTTCAATGTAGACATATGATTGAGTCGATTATTTGGCCGTGTTATTGAGTTAAATGAGCTTAAGTTTAAAGTGGTAATAATGTGAATAAGTGAATTTATATTTTATGTGGATATTAAGTCAATGTAAATCAATGCAACTTTGTAATTAAAACTTTATAAACATATAGTTAATATAATATATAGTTATATAGGTGCGTGGTCCTCTTGCGCTGAGGCGTGATTGGGCCACAGAAAATCTGGGACCTCGTCTCCACCGGCGTATAGGTAAATATGTAGGTATGTAGGTAGGCTCTAAATATGTAGGTAGGCTCTACCTACATATTTAGGGTCGTTCACTTTAGTAATGGGGTCAGCATATTCGGTTAGTATATCCCGGGGTCTGCGGAGATCCCACGGGGCAGCATATTTCGTGACATTCCGTTTTATATAACGGAGCCCGACGCCATATTTATTTTATTTGATTTTTTTTACTTTTACTTCGATACTTATCCGCTGTGCCAGAGCGGTCACTCAAAAATACATAACTTGATAGCATTTTCAATGAATCACGGCATTATAATCCTTTTGTTTGTTTTTGATATACGTTATAATAAATTAATATGTGCAGAGGAATTTATGGCGGTGTGGCGGTGCTGTGGAACGTAGCGGTAACGTAACCATGGGTGAATCAGCTTAGTTTATAATTTTAGTGGGCTATTTGCGATGGTTCCCTCGCTCATGTGTTCTAGAGAAATACTTGGGTTGTTTTGATATACTCGTATAATGAGTGAACTGGCGGTAACTGCTCCTCTGCGCCTGGTGAGAGCACGTGGGATTGAAATGCTGTTGCTAAGAAAATTATATAAATCAATCAATTCAATAGATCAATCAATTTAATAGATAATTAAATCTAGGAAAATTAAATATAGGCTACCAAATATATAGATAGATATAATAATAGACTAGTAGCTACTAAAAATAATTTGTTTTTTTACCACACTACAGGGTAGGCAGAACGCATCTAATGATGCCCAATTTCCCAACTATAGAAATATTGTGTATTGAGTGGTGGAAGTCAACGCCGCGCTTTGCCTCGACATTTGTGCAAAGAAATGAAAATATAAATTTAAATAAATATTTCATTTCCTCGAGTGGGAATCAAACCCTCAACCAGTTGCGTTGACAGTCACACTTTGTGCCCCTGCGCTACGACTGGCCTTTGGCATTGATAATAATCATTTGAATAATTCGAAAAATATAATTTAATTATATAGTTATTTAATTAGTGCTCCTGCTAAATATATCTAAATATAATTAGCAGGAGCACAATTTTTTATGAGGTAAAGTATTAACGCAACTCGGCGGACAGTGTGAAGCGGACTGCCGTGTGCGGGATACAGCATGAAGCTGATTTATTCATTCATTAAATTTTATAATTATTTTCTGTCAAAATTATAAACAATCAAAATTCACCAATCAATGCCGATATAAATTAAATTATAACCGGTAATTTCCGACTTACGACTTTCCGAGTAATAGAAAATTCGTAGGCTGTCGTGACATGGCACTTCGCCCGAATGGGGCAAGGTCGTATGACGTATGACAAATGGCCGTGACGTCACACTTCTTGTGAAAAATCCGCTTTCAAAGTAAATGCTCTTTGAAGTGACAAATATCAAAATGTTTATTATATATTTTATATATATTTTTGCTTTTCGCTCTTAGAACTTTCCTATGTAACTACTGGAATATGGACATAATTATTCAAGATATATTTGCTTTTAACACGCATTTTCCCTGACGAGAGCGCTGGGACGTCAAGTGCTACGGTTCCAACATACTGCATCCAAATCACATACGAATATTATCAGTATAATCCGTTTTATTCGTTGGGGACCCAATAATCTGTGACATGCGGGATATGCGTAGAGACGTCTCCTCGATGTGTTCTAATCGCACAGTAACAGTATAAGCTCAAATAAAATCCACACTATCTTGATAAATATCACTCTACGGTTAAGTAGAAACGAAATTTTCCTACAAAACCACGGACCATGCAACGCTGTCATTAGTCTTGATCTACTCTACTCTACTGCTGCTCTACCAATGCGGTCTCCGATATAAAATGTTTCGGCTTCAGTCAGTTCAGGTTATCAAGGATGATGAAGCCAAAGCTTTTTGAAGAGTTTTTAAGCATACGTGTCCTGCCCATAGGTTATGGTAAGTGCAATATAGTAGTTCTTCTCCTAATTTCCACATTTGGTATTCGGTCTCTTATCAAAACACTTACCATAGCTCGTTCCATTTTTCTCTGCACCACTTGCAATTGTGATATATGTTGTTGAATCAGGGACCACGTTTCCGTCCTATACGACCGACGCCGGTAAGATGCTTTGATGACGGTCACAGTGGTGTGTCTTGGGCGCTCGGCTTGATTTGTCGAGAGTACTTATTTGGCAGAGGTAAATATATTCACCCTCATCCGTCGCGACGAGAATTTAAAGTAATAAATGTTCTCCTCAGTGGAACTGTCTTCCGAGCCGGTGGTAGTTTTCTGCAAGAGATATATTATTAAAATTTTCTTATTATTTGTTATGATTTAAAAGTGCTTGTAATGGCCTAATTAAGACAAAGCACATCCTGAATAGCTGTCATATAGTGTCATTGGCAAATGCAGGAGAATGCTAAGACAAGATTTCTCAAAATTCTTACGGACGTTACGAGTTACAGCTCCTTCTGGCAATGCCAACCATTCGCCATGATATTTGTAACAAATATTTCATCATCGTCATCATCATCACCATCAGTTTGTGCTAGTGAAATATTGGATATAATCCTCTCTGGTGTTCTAACTTCCTTCAGCTAGATGGGTAGGCGACAATTGGAAGCGACGAGTCGAAGACCGAGCTCAGTGGCGTGGAATTATCGTAGAATATTAATAAAAGCATGGAATATAAATATTTATAATTTCAAAACCATTGATTCATAGCTCACTTAGTTGCGATCAATGTACGTTGAGTAGCGTCACAAGTTTACTTCTCGTGACAATGGCAGCTTCACTGAGGTACCGGTACGGGGAGGTATAAAGCGCTAAATTAAATAAACAACTATAATACTTTAAAAAATAGACAGACATCACAGAACATATTATTTGCATTTTTTATGTAAACAAGAAGCCAAGTTTTATCTTGTTACCAATACGCGAGGACATAATTATTAATTCCTCCTAATGGGTCTCCAACTCCAACCCGCAATCGTGACACATACGTCCACAGTGACACATTTTGCTTTAGAGCCACGACAGGAAGCACGTGTCTTATATAATAATTATCATTATTTAAGAATCTTAATTAAAAATCAAAAATCGATTTCTTCGTACAATGCAGATATTGACGCACGTCGAGACTACTACATTACTACATACCACAGGCGCACGACCAAATAGCTTTACACAATTCGCTGGAAATATATAATCGCTTATAATTATATCATTATTGCTTTTAATGATTACTTGTATGCTTTATCTTAAACATTGTGTAACATTGGGTAATATTGTGATCTACGATCTTAACATAATAAAGGTGTAAAGTTCGTTTGGTCACACGCGCTTATCTCAGGAACTCTCTGTTTAATCTTCATGTGCCGGAGAAACATAATCTTTTTCCAACGAGGCGAAAGTGTGCTTAGCTTCCGTCATTTAATTGTTCATTACTTGAAATAGGCCGGAGTACCAAAAACCAATTACTACTGCCCGCATGTAACAGGGAAGGCAGAGGGAGCCTAGTGTTAAGTCACTCCTCTCCCCGCATGCCACCTAATTCTAGATACGTTGAACTCAACGCCGCGCTTCGTCCCGACACCGGAGCGAAGACATTCAAATTGGGGAAAGCCGAAAACTAAATAGTTCCGTTTACCGGTGCGGTATTTTGTAAGTGTTGTAACTGAAGTTCACTCCTCCGTACTCCGACGTCACTGTGAATCACTTTGTATTTTCCTTCTGTTATCTAAAATCATTCCGGTTGCGATCCCGGATGTAGCAGAGTAGGTAGAGAGAGCCTAGTGTTGAGTCACTCCTATCTTAACGCCATGCATTGCCTGGTTAGCAGCCTGAGGTGCGAGTGGAAACCGAACCCACAACCGTACTGCATTTACTGCATTTACGAGTATTTTCAGAATAGGTTAATTGTAAGAAGGCTAGCTTCTCTGAACTTGGCCTGAAAGCTGATATCGATGACATTTACGTATATGCCGGAAACGCGGTCTAAATATAGTCATTTATAATTTCTTGGTTAAGTATTGTTTATATTTATAAATTGACTATATTTTCCTTAAAGGCTTGGGTGGTGACATCTAGGTTATTGATGAATGCACGTACTTTCCACATATGCAAATAGACCGTCACGTAGTGGCGCAAACGAGCAAGCGTGCGGCTGTAAACCCGACGGTTGAGGGCGACGATGGAGCACCAGTCAAGGAAATAACATATTATACTTTTTCATTACTTTCATTTCCATGAAACATTTCATATTTTCATTTTCTCATTGCAGAAGAAAAGCGAAGCGAGGCGTTGAGCTCCGCCACTCGACACGCAATGCCTCAAGAGTTCAGTGGAAAGTGGAAAAGTCACAACTCATGTACATACTATATCTAGCATAAAAGTAACTATATGTCCATTGTCATTGATTAACCTGACCTATTCTTGTCATGCAAAGAATGTGATGAATCACATTTTAAAAAAGATTTACCAAAACAAACCGTCTCTTGCGCAACATTGAAACATACTTATGTCATAAAGTAATCGACGCCCCCCAACAACCCTATCTATTTACATTAAAAATATATATTTGCACTTCACCTTTATCATTGTATTTAGTAAGTTAGCTACAAAAGCTGTGTGTTCAGCTTGTCCAGAGTCCAAGCAATGAAAAACTACTTGAGCTTATATATACTTAATTTCTGAAAGTTTGAAGATGGTTTTGAGGCTCTCTCTCTGCCTGTGCCTGCTCCATAGCAGGGTACCACACAGCGTTGAAAAACAATATTTCGGATAAATGAAAGCTAACCTAAATAAATGAAACGAAAATCTAAAATATTTTTGTAACAGGCAGCTGCTGATCTGTTAGAAATTATTTTGATAACATCATATAAATAAAAATTCACATAATAAATCGGTAATTATCTTCAACATAAAGTAGCTTATTATCAAAGCTTAGAAACAATACAAAAGAATTAACTAAATAAATAATGTCCATATAATGTACATATATATAACTCTTAACATAATAACAATCATTATAAATTATGATGTATTACGTTTCATTTAAAAATAGAGCAATCTTCCACCACAGTGAATCACCATCTTATCACCTATTTCCATAGCAACAGCACCAATTTAGCCACGTGGGGCAGTTGAGGCAGACGTCCTTTCGCGATATCTCTGAGATAACAAAATTGAAATTTTTATTAAAAAATTTGAATTGTCAATTTTATCTGAACAAGCTAAAAATATTTGTTATATATATTTAATGGTTATTGGGTTTGGTTCCTGACTGAGTCAAATGATTTAATGAATATGTTTTTTTTTTCAATTGTATTATACGTGTTTATCAGCTCCACGCTGTATCCCGCACGTAGTGGAGTAAGTACAGGGAAACACAATGTTAAGACATTCCGTTCCCATTAAGACACTTCCGTAGTCCGCGCGGGAAACAGTTAAATGTTCTTTTAATATATTTTTTTAACTTTAATGTTAGTAGAGACGTTTAGGGTTGCATGGGTAGGATTTTATCTCAGCGTGATACTCGCTGTATGTTTCAACATGATTACAAGCCTAGTTTATAGTGACATATCAAAAGCTCAAATAAATGGCTTTAAATAAGAAAATATTTTGAAGATTAATTTATCCTGTCCTATCTATTAATATTATTTATTTTTTTTTTTTATTATTGTAAGTAAGGTTTGTGAGGATGTTCGTTCCGCTATGATGCAACTAGAGTGACGTACAGGCACTTTATGTAAAGATTTAGTATAATGTGGTATAATATAACAGTAAATTTAAGCGGGCCAAGGTCGCTGGTATAGTATATAGACTAAATTTTTGTACTTTTTCAAAAGAAAAAGGTTATGAAATATCGAATTTTATTATTATTTGTATGTAATTTAAATCAATTAAAAACCGATAAGGCCCGACAGTGACCCTTCATTATAAGGGGCACTGTCGCGCCTTATCGGTTTCTAAATTGTTAATTGCAGCTTGTGGAATATTTTCTGTGATTTAAGAGTTTAAAAGTAGGTATGTGATAAGATAAACAAACGCAAATACATATATTTAGAATAATTTAAATATACACTATTTTATTTCTTTTCATTCTATTTTTATTAATAAAATATAACTTTATTAATATAACATTAAATATACCGCAGTAAGTAAGACTGATGAAACTGTTTTTTTTTTCGCTTTACGCACAACAGAGTAGGCAGACACTTCCGTTCATCACTTTCCGCCGAATTGTCGAGGCATTGCGTGTTGGATGGCGGAGCTCAATGTGGCGCCTTTGAGTTCCGCCACCCAACACGCAATGCCTCGACACTCAATTTAGTTACCAGGGTGAGTAAAATAAAAATAATAAATATTTGATCCTCCCTAGTGGGATTAACATACAGTCGGAACACGTCTTCAAAACGACTTGCAATAACACAAATCACGGCGTTCAGTTCCGCCACACAACGCCCAATATCCCCAGAAATAGACGGAAACTGCACAACGGAGTGTCTTGACGCTGTTTTTAATAATATTTTATTTGATGTTAATTATCTCGTCCGGCCTCGCTGCCACCAAGAGGTGTATGACCTTGTCACTGAGAGAGCGGCTACGTGAGCTGCGTCACTGTGTATACTGTACTCGTATGCTGGCTTTGAGTGACAAGTAGATTGAATATAATTTAGTCTACTTAATCGGTCTTGAAAACTCTAAGCTATTGTTTTCCTCGTTCAGGAACTTTTTAGTTCAGGAATTTTTTATATAGATTCTTATATAAGAAATGTGAAAACGCTCTTTGGAGAGATGTAACTTTTACAACGCTTCGATATTCTAACTACATGACTTCACAGTTTCAGACGACACTAGTTTCCAGTGGGACGGTGAGACGTAACACGTCAATTATTAGAGATTCTAATTCTATATAATAGATTCATGCCATGTTATAGTAATTTGTTAGCATTTTTCTTCGAAAGAAAGACGTCTTCGAAAGAAGAACGTGTGTAGGCTAGGTTAGGTTAGGTTAGGGACATTTTTGATTGGAATGATTTATAATCAAAGTGTTGGTTTCATTTATTATTAACTAATTCTTACCCGCAGCTTCGCCCGCGTGGTGACCACTACTTACTAAGAGCTGTTCATACCGTACATAGGACAGTCTCTCATAAGGCAGAGACGTGATGTAATATAATCAATAGTCTTCATCGATAAATTTATTGTACAAGGCAAAACACAATTTTTAACTCGAATAAGATGTTTCTAAGATAAGAGCGTTCAAACAAACTCATTCTTTTTATCGTAATATTAGCATAGATTTATCTGTAATTAATAATAGCAGTAATATAAAGTGAACTAATGCCCTCGGACGTATAATGAAAAAAAAATAATAATAAATTGAAAGATACGTATTAGTAATTTATTAATAATTAGTTTACTTTAAAACTTATTTTGTATAAACAACTAGAGACTAAAGAATTGAAGCTGATGAAATAAATAATCAAAAATATTATTTTTTAACATTATAAAATTATTAATATACCGACGATACGAAACTAAATCACTACACACGCAATGCCTTTAGAATTCGAATTATGTTTCTTATTTCGAATTATTATGTATGCGGAGTGTCTTAACACTCAGCTCCCCTGCTACATGCGAAATACAGCTCTACTCCTTCCTCCTCGCTCTGGTAACCTGCCAGCAAACATAGCCTGCAATTTTGAAAATTGAGCAAGAAATCGGGAAAGTAGTGTCTTTATATTATATTCCCTTTGCCTGTGTTACATAGCTCTATAAATAGGAATATTCCCAAACCTATATTTGAACCTACAGCCATAGAATCTCGTTCCAACTAAAACACCATTACATTACTCAATGTAGTAAAAACGATATTAGTATAGTTTATAACTACAGATGTTCAACTTACATCTCGAAATAGCAAGAACGACCCACGTAGCATCAGCAGCCGGCCTGGCGCCGTCACTCGTGTGACAGATACTTTTTAAGATAAAATATTGTAATAATGTTGTGATAAGTTTTTTTTCAGATATATGTCTAATTGATGACAGTCGTGGTGCAGAGGGATAAGCGTGTGACTCTAAACGTGATAGGTTGCGGGTTCGATTCCCAGTCCACGAAATGTCCTCAATCTGGTGACGAGGCAAAGCGTATCTTAACACTAGGTTCAACTTCTTCCGTCAGCGAGAAGCTAAAAAACAAAATATTCCATGCACTTGACCATGGGGGCAAAGCAGCAGAGAAAACATATTTTATATAAAGTTTTTATTAAAGTAAAAAATATTACCCACAGAACCAATAGTAAAGGCATAGTTTCCCATTTACTACGAAAATGACGACTTCAGACAGTGAAAGGTTATCGACGTCAACATAATCCGGGTTCCGTCTCCGTTTATCATTTCTTGTAGCGGCGCCTTCTTGCCAAGGCGAGGTCTCTGGGGCTTTACACTGTGATTAATATAAACGTACAGACACTATCTTTGATCAATATTCGACTATTCTCAGTATTAAGAATCAAAAGAGGACTTTAGATGATGTAGGATTTACTGGAGTGTATCTTGTTTAAGGTGGAGCCTTCCTGGCTCTACGGCAGAGCGTCTTATTGTAAACGCAACTATTGTGGGTTCAATCCCTACTCATGGGAGTGATTTATTTTTATTTTCTCGCGCTGGTAACAAAACAAAGCACGGCGTTAAGTTCCGCCGCTCAACATGCCACCGCAGGAATATATAAATAAATATATTTTTATCGTGCATTTTATAGTCTTAAATGCAATATAAAAAAAGAAGCAGAAGAAAGAAGAACTTCACTAACTCTAAATATACGTACATCAGGTGGCTGGATGCACTGATTGTTGCACTGATGCATTGATTTATGATAAAAATCATTTATAAATTTATAACTTCTACGAATTTACGTAATACAATATACAAAATATACAAAAACATATACAAGTGTCAAGCCCTTTCAAAATGCAATCAAAATACGTATATCACTCATACAAACGTTAACATTTCTATAAAAATACTTGTATGAGGAAAAATCGAGGCAATATCGGATACAAAAGACACCGACCTTAACGCTCAGTTTCTCAGAATTTATCTTCAACCTTCTCTTAATTCTACCTCACAGACGTGTTCGCCTAAACGTAGGCAGTAGGACTGCGCGTGCGCACCTTTGACAATGATTGATTGTCAGAACTGCTTTCACCTGTCTGACGCAATCCATGGAAATATCATCTAGACTATTTTTTTAAAGCGAGAAGCTTTAAAAAAATAATAATTAATCTTCATAAAATATGACTTTATGCATATTGTTAATATTGATTTTTGTTTGATTTCTAACGGTAGAACGTATCTTATTGTAGAACAGTGACTGGTGTTCAACTGGGACGATCTGAGCATTTGGTTATCCAAAGTATAGACAGATGAATTAGGCTATCTATTAGTAAGAAAAAAAAAATGTTTCAGAATATTTAGCCCTTAAAATAGGCGAAAAGTCGAACATGGCAGCTTTTTTATTTCTTCTTCTGGATTCTAAGGGAGAATTCTAAATCCTAAGCATGAACAGTCACTTGTGCAAATTTTTGCCAATGATTGATTGTAAGAATTACTTAGTTATCTGGCTGACGTGATTCATGTTACAGAAAAGTGACTTGGTAGTTTCAATATTTGTGAAATAAATATATTTATTGCACTATAAGACTTATTAAAATTCATATTTAAAATATTCCTTATTCAAATAGACTTTTACAAGTACTTTTGGATGTCGAATGAACATAAAGGTACCGCCGGTTCTGCTGAGAGGAGCCGGTGTGGAAATTGTTGTTCTTATTAATATTCATGTTCCAATTTTATTAATTAATACAATAATACAATGGTAGCTCTCCTAAAAACATTTATATCCTTAAAATATTATTGAACAGTGTACTTGCAGTAAGCTTTTCTAATTAACGTTGTTTTTAAAGTTATTTTAAATGTCAGCGGTGACAAATTTAAAACACATTGCGGAATAAAATAATAGAGTTTTTTTTTATTATTATAAAATAACACCCAACACGCAACGCCTCCAGAATTCGGCGCAAGGTGGGGTACGGAATGTCTTAACACTCGGTCCCTTCTGCCACCATTATAACATCACGTGAATGGTTTCGATGTAACCAGGTTACATCAGGGATTTAAAATGTATCAAATGTTATACATAATTCTTTAGTCCCGGCGTTGAGCTCCGTCGTTACTCTTAATCCGAGGGGAAAGTAATGTAAAACACAATCAAAAATATATTAGCTTTGTCCTTTCCCATAAAAAAAAAAATTGCTTTCCCTATTTATTTGTAACATTTTGTTGAACACTTATTATAACAATAACGCATTATACAACGACATTGACACGCACCGTCTCGACCACACACGCTTACAATTGTAACAATTCACAGTAACAGCTAAAATTTACTTTATTTCTAATGCAACAAAATAAAAAATCGCATAACAAATATTATACATTAATTGCCTTGTAAAACCAGCCGTATTAGCATAAATATAGAGTTGATTCTTGTTTGATTTTAGACAATTGTATGTATGTCCTTTCAGCGCTAAGTTGGTTCTGGTATTTCATTCATGCCCGCTAATAAGGTCACGTCGTACGATCGTAGTATGCGTAGATTTGATCGATTTGTTTGCAGGAAGATAATGATAAATTACATTACTTTTATCAATCTTTCAATTGGATTGGTAGAAAATTTTGTTCATTTTCTTTTAAATATTGTATGAAATTAAGTCATATAAGGCAAGTCGTGGCGCAGCTGTACAAGCGTGCGATTATAAGCGCGACAGGTGGCGTGTTCGATTCTCACTTGACTAAGTTAAATATATAATATTTTACTTTCTCCGGTCTAATCTCAAAATGTCTCCAGAATTCTACGGAAAGTGAGGGGAACAGAATTTACTTCTACTACTTAATAGTAGTCTGAAGAAATATTTCTTTACATTTCTATTTCCATTCCATATTTCCATTTTTCTTCGCTCTGGTGTCGAAAAGCGCGGCGTTGAGTTTTGCCATTCAGGCAATGTCTCCAGAATTCGGCAGAAAGTGAGGAATGAAGTGTCTTAACACCGAGGTTCCCTCTACTAATGAACGATGAAATACGACGAAATACGACGAAATACGACATATTTCACTTCCTTGAGTGGGAATCGTACCCACAACCGCCGCGTTTGCGGGCGGCACCGTTGCACAAGCCTCTCTCAAAAATCTTGTACATATATTTAATATTCGATCCCCATTTTCCAGTCTTTTTGAATAGCAGAAAAATAGCTCATTCTTCTGATGATGATAATCGTTTGTAGTATTTCTACAATAAGTAATGTCATTGTGTTTCAGTTGCGACGAGATTCCACAGTTGTATGTTCGATACCGCTTTAATTTAGACATATAATATATATTTTACAATAATGTATCTAGTAAACAATAATAAAAATAATAATTATGCCAAGAAAGATAAGAATTAATGAAGGATGGTCTCCACAATAGCTTCCCCAGGGCCGGACACAGCGAAAGCTAAAAAGTAAAAGGAAAATATATTTTGTATTGAGTATTTTTGTATATTTATATTTAGTTTCACATATTTCTATCTTTATTTTAATTATCTTACACTACTGCATTATCACATAATTTTGTTGATAAACTGCTAGATGCCCTACAAAATACAAAACAGCGCAAAAGAAAATATTTGTTATATTAAAATGTAGTCTTGATAGGATGATGAAATATCAGCTGAATGAACGGAGGTTGTTTGTCAGTGACCTACATGCTAATGTATGTAGTTCAGGTGCGTTTGTACATATTATGCTACACTGTTTAGAAGATAAATTTGTACATATATACAAATTCTTGTTAAATTTAGATGCCTTTTCATTTAATATGAAGATTTAGGTCAAAAGAAGCTTTCGAAGGTTTGAAGAGGGCTTATAACAAATGATACAGGTGTAACAAATTATATAGGTCTCATCTAATAAAAACTATTTCACATAAATAAATATATATACAAAATACATGTTTATTGCGATATTATTTTTCAGAAAAGGGCACGGACAACCAGTGTAATAAAGAAAAACCGTCAAGTCCGTCTATCTCAAGGTCGCCTGGAGTTCTGGAATATAGACCCTTAAAGTTTGTCCAATAATCAAGCTTTTAAGTCACTGCAATCGATTTTTCTGGTTTTTGTGTGTAAACGAAAGTGTAATGAGTTGTACTTCCCTTACAATCCTGAATGTACTGAAGCCTCAGTGGACGAGTACGATTGGCACTTCACATTACTATTATATTTTCATATATAGCATTTATACAAACGATGTATAATTTCTTTAAATATTAAACTAAAATGAACTTGTAATAAATTTCTGTCTGAAAATGATGTAACGTATGACGATTTACGATTACAGGGAAACAATCGACTTCACAAAACACCAGCCGGCTCACTTTCACGCGGCGTCGTGAGTCACGTGGCGGCGTACGCACATTACATTCACCTGAGCTTTCGCAGAAAATGATTCAGAGCGGTATCCACGTGACATGCTGGGGTGGTTCCTTATTATGTAATCGTATATCATATAAGTATTTAATTATGGCTAGTCGTGTCGAAATGGGACAAGCGGGGTTGTGAGTTCGATTCCCACTCGAAAATAATAAATGTTTAAAAGTTTTTTTTTATCGATATTTAGGGTTGAACTAAAGCGTGGCGCGACGTGTAACGAAGTGGAGTGTCTCAACACTAGACTCTCAAATATTTAACGTAAGAGGGAGTGACAGTTGGAATATGAATTATTTACACTTTCTCACCCTGATAAGAAAACGCAGCGCAGCGTTGAGTTTCGCCACTCAACAAGTGTAGCGTCTCAAAACTTAGGCTGAAATAAAGGATACTAATAATAATATAAATATTATTTTCCTCAATCCTCATCAAACCATTACGCAAAAAAAACCGGATACTTATAGACATGTTCAAGTTTAAATTTAAACTTAAAGGTTATTCTGGGTAAGTTGTTATCTATAGTAACTGTAAACGTTATTTACTAAAGGAATTTCCAATGAGTGTACCGCAAAGCGACCTGACCACGTAAATTTAATCTAATAAGTTGAATAAAAATCTAGTAAGTATTTTTATTCATTTGGAACTCCGGATCCGATCTAAAAATATTTTGTCGTTTACTACTTAGAAAGTTATAAAAAGCCACATAATATATCAATTTAAATGTGAAAATGCCCAAAAAATTAGCAAAAAAGTGATATTTTATTGTTTTCAGCTTATACATGAAACAAAGCGAGTTTCCTACTTTGTATTACTGACAGGAGAAATGTTATTCAAACATATATCTGTAATTTATTAACTTAAATCAATATTGCGCACGTTACTAGTGACATTAAATGCGATAGCTTTTGTTTCAACACGGTACTGCGTGTACCTGACTCTCCACAATGGTACAACGCAGCGTACAGCGGGATAGCACGTGAACAGTATTACTTATATCACTCACGTATCTTGCATTTTATTTATATTTGCATAAGATCTACGCGTGAAAGGCTGAAACATGCCATCTGCGTGCAGAAACTCTTTAACTCTCGAAGTAAGTAATAAACTACGTTATTAGTCTCTTTATATTAAAAGATATCATGAGTGCGTTCTTTAAGCCATATTTGTCCTCTAGGTGATAGGAATTAGGTAGTTTGCTTCTAACCTCTTGTTGACTCTTTCTTTATGTCTTTAAAATAGTAATAAGATTTTAGCGTCGAACAGATTTACTTTCCATATTTAGCTATACACTAAACATATAGACGAACCAAAGTTGAAAACTGCAAACGCTGTATTTTCATTTTCCTTGTCATTGGTTCCCACCATTCAAAATGCAATGTCTTGAACTGCTGCAAGCAGCAGCAGCAGCAGCAGTACGTGGCAAAATTATTATACTCCCTGCCTACCCTGCTAAGCGGCAAGACACGAAACAGTTATATTTAATTTGTAACTTAATTTTTATAGAAGATGAATAAATGTATAAAAGTTATAAATGCGATAATCTTGTTTGGACAAAATTATTAGTAATTTAACCTATTTTTCTGTGCATGCAAATATGGGAAGGTAGCATCTCTGCACAACATATTTAATTTTAGCTTCCCCCTACATCCCGCATGCAGCAGAGTGAGTATTCTTGAACAAATATCTAATTACTAAGAAGTACATCAGACAGTCTCAATAAGAATAATTATAATTAAAAAGTAAATATTTTCATATAAACATCGCACCGTCGTACCGAACCGTGTGGCACGAGGGCACACGGAGGCAAGGGTGGGGATTAATTATTATAATAATATATTCATTTCTTCGTTTTGGTACCAAGTCAAAAACCCGGTGTTGAATTACGACACGCAATGCTTTGAAAAATTCGGCGGAAAGTGGGAAACGGAGTGTCTCAACACTAGGTTCCCTTGGCCTACCCTGGTGATTTATTTTTTATTTTTGTCTAACCGTGTAAACGTTCGCCGGCCGCGATTGCTGGTGAGAAGGTGCGGGAATGTGGAAATTGTGAAATTTTACATTAGAAATTGCTTATGCGTTACCCACGCATTCTCGCTACTAAACACAGTTTGTTTATATTATCGACTAACTGGACCTGACGCTCGCGGACAGTAGCGCAGACTTCAGATTTCTCATTTTATAAAATATTTTTTTTGGAAAGTAGTATGTAATATTGAACTTTTATCTCTGAGCTTGGTTGTTAATTTATTTATTTGGCTAGACGGCGCTCATATCAGTATTTGCTTAAGCTTGATGAAAATACGAACGAACACTTGAGGAAATGAAATATTTAATGTTTTTTTCTGGCTGTGGTGCCGAAGAAAAGCGCGGCGTTCGGTTCCGCAACTTAAAACACATAACCTCGAAATTTCACCGGAAAATTGGAATCAAAAATGTCTTAATGATAATGGAGAGATCCTTAACACTAGGTTCCCAGGTTCCCTCTACCTCCCCTGGTGTGTGTAGGATACAAAGTGAAGCTAAAAATATATTTTCATAAAATAAAGGCTTATAAACGTTTTGTTAGACTTGCTTACTAATTATTAATATATAACACTAACTTATACCTGCTGTTTCACCGACGTCCCTTTTATTCTAAGTACCTACTAAAAATAACTATGATGAGATGAAAAATGACTATAAAACAAAAAAAAAGATTTTATCAACCAAACAAACTCTTACCTTTATAATTTTAGTACAGAAGTGTAGATAACATCCATAAAATGAATTAGCACAAATAACTTAGTCGCATGTCTGTCGCGTCGTCCACAGTATTTAAAGAGCGACTCATAGCCCGAGTATGAGTCCTTCACGCGGCCACCGAGCGTCGTTTCAATCAAAATACCTATTTGTTGCAAACTAAAATAAGGCATTAAACAAATTAAAATTCCAACGATGTATTTTTAGTTATTTACTCGTTTCCCTAAATATTTTAAGCGCGTGAGAGTAAAAATATAAAGGATGGAGGAAGGAATGTTACACGTGTTTTTTCCTGGAACGTTTACGTTTAAAAATAATGAGGTTATCACGGCGCAGAGGAATAGTGTCTTATTGGAATTGTGGGTTTGACTCCTGCTCGGAGGAACACATCCTTTTCATTTCCTACTCTGGCTATACAAATTGCGGAGTTGAGTTTCGCCACATAATAGGTAATATCTCAAATTCTGGCTGAAAAGCAGGCTTTTTTTGTCTCTTTTATACTATGTTTTTTTTTATTTGACACTATTATTTTACTTTCACGAATAAAAGCCCCGATTTCTTTTTTTTTTCTATAAACTTTTCTGTATTTATTTTTTAGTTTCACCCTGTATCTCGCTTATGGTAAGGTAGCTTTACCTATCTATCTAAAAGAACTATAAATAATAAGCATAAAAATCTCTCATCCTTGAAATATTTGTAACTGTAATTTGCGGTAAAAAAAAACTAAGGTTCCATCAGATCAGATCAGATCGATGGTATTGTATTGCCATCTATCTACGCATCACTGCCAGAATGAATCGTGATAGGACAAAAGTGTATTAATTCAAATTCACAGATTTTCTTAAATAGTTATTTAGTTACTTCGCTCTGGGGTGAGGCATGGTCAGTGTTCAGTCCCGCCACTCAACAGGCAATGCGTCCAGAATTCGGTGGAAGATGGGGAATGGAGAGTCCTAACACTAGTTTCCCTTTGCCCATCGTACCGTGTGCGGGGTTCGGCGTGAACCCATAAAATACTCCTACGCGTTAAGATAGCGTTTCTTACATTTCTTTCAAAAGCACATTAAAAGTATAAAAACTTTTTTGTTATAAATTATAAAAGTTTTCCTTAAGGAAAGTAAGGCATATTATAGGTCCTTAGTTCCTAAAATTAACTTCAAATTCTTTTGTTTTAATGTTTGATTTAGAAGATTTATATGAGCGCCCTTCTCAGAAATACAGGTATGAAACTTTTGCTTAAAATCTTTGCGTTCTTCTTTAGCTTATCCCTGTATTTCGCATGTATCAGGATAGGCAAAGAAAACCTAGTTACTTGAGTTACATTTAAAGTTTACGAGCCAAGTTATAGAGGTTTCGTTGAGTGCCGGAAATCAACAGTAACATTCTTGTGCCCCTGAGGCACGACTGGTCTCCTGACTTAAATTTTAAAAGTTTAACTTTTAACTTTGATACACACTTTTTGCCACTTAACAGAGTAAGTTTGTTATTATTTTTGATATATTGTGTGTACTCAAACACAACGCCGCGCCTAGTTTAGCAGAAAATTAAAATAAATTGAGCTTCACGCTATTTCCCGCATACAGACAGTAGGTAGAGGGAACCTCGTGTTAAGATACTCCGTTCCCCACTTCTTCTGCCGATTTCTTGAGGCATTGCGTGTAGAGTTTTTTTTAAATATGATCATTTTCTATTACGCCTCACGGGGTAAGTTCTTTTTTTCCGTTTAATTGTCTAGAAAAATTTATTTAAAAGAATCTAATATTTTTCAATTATAAAAATGATTTGATCACAACTTATTACATAATATAGCATACAATATCATTATTAAAATATTATTTAATAAGATTCAATTTTCCTCATAGCATCAGCTCGGGGATTCCTCGACGCAGCCAACCTGTTGCAGCATAAGGACTTCTTGTTGAAATATCCTCATATCAAGCTGGTTTATCCCATATCATTGTAAGGTCACAGTCTTGTCTTTGTTGTGACTTAGTCACCTAAATACACATTTAGAAAAATATAAAGACACACGAATACAAACTATCGTATTTTAGTTGCACGCTGTATCACGTATCACGCTTCATCTGTCCCTTTCTCACCAAATTTTCGAGACGTTGCATGCTAGGTGTGCAACTCAACACCGCGTTTATTCTTCTTGTCACAGCGAGCATTGTATCGCTTAGCAACAGTAGACAAAAAGTTTTCTTTATCAATACAGGTATTGAATATTTAATTACGTTACAGACATTCAGATATTGAGTATATATTACGCACCTAGTAACATTCATACCTGTATGATTTACGATAATAAATAAGATATTGTTCCTATTATATTCCAGATCCGCCAAAAAATCCGTCAGTCATGAGTTAAACTGCTGTTATACGTAAAGCAGGGTAAAATGTTATGGAAGTAGGGAACATAACTAGACTCCCCCTGGCTACGTGCATAAAAATTACTAGATTCATTTTTGACCTTATATATGAATCCATATATTTTCTATCGTAGAAGTGAAATATTTCTTTACGTTTATATTTTCATTTGTCGAGGCAAAGTACGGCGTTGAGATCTGCCACTCAACACGCAATGCCTCCAGAATTCGGCAGAAAGTGGGGAACGGAGTGTCTTAACACCGAGGTTCCCTCTACCTACTGCTGTGTGCGGGATACAGTGTGAAGCTGAAAATGAATCCATATAAGATTTTAACAAGACTAAGTGAGGGATTGTAGTCCCCCGCTCAGTACGCAATATCTCGATGAGGGGAGACGAAGCGAGCGTCTTAATACCTTTCCTCTGGCTACTCTCATAAATGATATATGATATTGCATATTTTTAATAGATATTAAAAATGGAATTGGGACTTTGATGCAGTGTGACAGGAACCGGCTACACATTATGGTGATTGATGGTGAATATTGTGAATGAACAAACAAATTAAAAAAATAAAACTAGTGTCTTAGACATTGAGTGTCTTAAAACTAGATCCTCATAAAAACAAGTTGCTGTAACAAGGGAGCCACTCAAATCACACATGCCTTAACCTGCACAATATTTGCGTGTAAGTGTTACACGACGACCCGTTTATCTTAAAAAATATTTACATTACTAAACTGTTGAGGGGCTTGATACCGCTGATACCAGGGGTCACTAGATAGAGTTCGATGCTCACACAAGGAAAACATTAGTGTTTACGTAAATATAAGCTCAAAGTTTATTTGTCTACTAAAATATAAAATAAAATGGAATGTTTTTGTAGCTTTTCCTTAAATACTTATATTTTAATGCTTATATTAAGTAATTGTAGTTTATATGGGAGTTTCGTAAGTTTCTATATGATATCTATCATATATATCCAATAGAAACTTACGTAATTAATATTTGTTTAATATAAACAATATATGTAAAAGGAGATGTTTGATGGAGCTCACTGACTGAGGTGTACGTGTACAGACGTAACCGCTGTGCGAAGAAACGCGAAATTTGGACAGGCGTTTATTTTTGTAATGTGGCCACCCACTAACAAGGGATTTTGAAAATTTTTAACCCTAAAGGGGTGAAATAAGGGCGGAAAGTTTGTATGGAAAAATCTTTAAATTGGCACCGATTTATATAAAATTTGAAATTCAGAGTTTTAAAAATATTTCATTGAACACGTATTTCACGGTTTTTTTAGAATTCACCCAATACACTAAACATAATTTAACACTATTATATATTATACATATTAACACTAAAAATCATAAATATGTTTAATAAATATTCATATATTTGAAGCGTGCGAAGCCGCCGTAATAGTTATATATTGTGCTGAACCCCGCATATAACAGAGTACGCAAAGGGAACCCAGTGTTAAGATTTTCATCACCCATTTTTTGAGGAGCATGTTGTGTGGTATGCCTTCGTGCCAAAGCAACGAAATGAATATTTAGCAAATACATTATTACAATCACAGTCACACGGCTGTACTTCTGCGCAAAGACCGCCTCATACAAGTTATTAATGAAAGGCAACTGATTTTAAATTAAATTAAATTTAAGAGGATGGAAGAAAATTACAGAAATTTTAATGACAATAGAAATATTAAATGTTTTGCTATGCTCATAAACTTGTTAATATACAAAATAAAAATTACAAAATAAAAAATAATTAAAGAGAGGCAGAGCAAAATCAGATTTATGACTAAATTATTAATAAGTCAAAATATTTGTGACCCGATATTTAGTGGAAAAGTTTAGTAATATGTGATAAAGAAAGAAAACTGCCACGCGACGTGACGTGACGTGATTTTTATCTGGATGTTATATAAACTAATAATGTATGAATTAATTTAACATTCCATATGTGAAAAATAACTTAATAATAATAGATTCCGTCGTCGCGTACAATTCGATTCGATCACCACTCGAGGAAGTGAAATATTTATTTATAAATAAATAGTAAAGAGCGGTGTTGAGTTCTGCTACTCAAAACGCAATACCTCCAGGACTTTGACTTTAGAAGTGTCTTGATTTTTGATCCCTTTTGACTATCTTAGCAGACACCGAGAGTCAATAAGTTTACTATATAATATAAAAACCCCAACATACAGCTTTTACTTTACTTGCAGCTACTTGTATTTAAGTCCGCAACACACGATGGAAGCTTCGAAGCTCTCTTGTTTTGGCAACATTTCACTCGGTTCCTATTGGTTGTAGCATTAAGCAATAAATCTTTATATACTCTCCAATATACAAAGTAGTTCCTGAGGTTCGTAGATCTAATTCATAAAAAGTCCATGTTGTATAGGCTTATGCCTACGGGAACGACATCATAAGTAAATATATGCATCGTCATAATATTAATTTCGTCATACTCGCTGTCCGCTATCGCAGCGGCTGCCGTCACGCGCCTGTCGTAACAGATATTTAGATGACGGTGATTCAAACCGATTCAGCCAAAATATTACTCATTATATTACATTACAAGGTGCTAATTGTTTTATGATTCGATTACGTGATATATAAATTGTATAATGGGGAAAAAATGTAAAAAAAATGTTGGTTAAGTGCGAGTTGGACTGGTGCACCGAGGGTTCCGTACTAATATTAAAATTAAGTATGCGGGCATATGCCCTCAATTTGTATGCAATGAACTACAAATATAAATTTGCAGTAGATTGGGAGGTATTTGATGTAAATTTCAGGTTGCGTCCATCCATCTGTAATAATCCATCATCAACACCCTTTTTCTTCAGCGTTCCTGAAAAAAAGGGTATTGACAGATGGACAGACGGACAGTGATTTTCTAATCGGTGTTCTATATTAATCGAATGCTAGTTGAATAAGCATCAATGTCAAATACTCACCAACTTGCCAAATCTAGGAACAGGAGAGTTGGATCCAAACACTGTTTTCCGGGTTGCAGGGTATAGAAGGGTTAGTGTTAGTGATTAGTTAGGGATAGTGACTCTACTGTACTGTTTGTATTTTAGGATTTTTTTGTCACGTCAGGCTGTTAAGTGACTTATATGTGGACTTAATGTAATTGTGTATTTAATTGTTGTGTTTTTCTGTAATTATATACCTATTGTTCTTAGTGAAAGAGATATTTATTATTACTAATCCTTATCAAATATAAAAAAGAAACTGGTTTAATTTCCACTCTCCCTCTCTATGTCAGGTACGTCATTAAAATAATTTCTTTTCCCCAATTGTCATAAATTTTTAATGTATTTATAAATGTAGTGTAAAATTAATAATAATAATAATGTAGTGTAAAATTAATTAATAATTCATTCTCTCGAGTGGAGATCAAACCCACACCCCTTTTGCCCCTACGGCCGAGGAAATTATTAAAACAGAAGTGTGTAAATAATGTCCCCATTTTTCACGGAGTTCTCGAGGCATTGTGTTTTGAGTGCTGGACTTACAGCAGTACTATTGACCCCACATATATCAGATTAGACACTTCCTTCTAAACTTTATATTTATTAAGGTTTTTCCGGTTTACCCTTTCAAGTTTTTGAGCAGAACGCCGCACATTTTACGAGAACTCTCCTATCTCGTTAATACATACAGCTGGTTATCATATAATAACATCAAATATTTTAGATAATGATATCGATGTAAAGTCTGTTGATTAACCAGCATTTGTAATGGAATGCCGAATTATTACTAATTAAATTGGTAATATTTTCACATACAAAGTAGTTTTTTTTATTTATAACTACACTGAATTGAGGCCGTCAAGGCGCAGTGTGCAAAAGTGTGAGATTGTAAACACGATGGTCATGGGTTCGATTCCAACAAGTAAGGAACAGAGTGTTTTACCTAGTTCTGCCTACCAGTAGGGTATATAGTAGATATACGGAATACAGTGAAATGCTGGAAAAAAAACATTTAATCCCTTTTTACAACATAATTGCAGATGGAAGTGTATGAAATCAATAATAATGCATAAAAGATAGATAGAAGACATTTGCCAAATTAAATCACTTATAGTCGCTACAAAAACAAAATGGTATAAATACAGTAAATTTGAACGTTCTACCCGCTAATAAATATGTTATACGCGTCTAAAGGTCCTCTAGTTGTAACAATTGCGCCACAATACGAAATTTAACTGTCTAAACTTATTCAAAGCACATTCCACTAGTCACGGTGACGTCACCGCTATGACGTGTTCCCAGAAACCTCATTTTCAACATTTTTCAGTACATTTCTCGCTAATACATAATTTGAATGTGAATGCATAATTTGTACCCGAACACGCTCTTATTGAGAAATTATTAAAAAAAAGGTCAGGTTACGTGTGTTTTCTTTTTAATGTTATAATAATGAATAGTTGCTGGAGTGACGTTTAGGTAGTTGTTTTTATTGTATGATAATTTTCTTGTAATTTGTTAGACAGAACATAAGATTTGCTTTGAAAAAAAGCCTTGTGGCCTTAAATTTGTTCCCTTTTGAGTGTGTATTGAAGTAGTAGAAAGTGTGCTCTATGTAAAGTTTTTTTATGCTTCTTCTCATCTTGTAATAAAAAGTTGGTAATTTCACTTTATTACAAACGAAATTGCACAGAACATAAACTACCTACTTCACCAACTAGACAGAAGATACCTAGTGTTTTCCTCTTCTCGAGACATTATGTGTTAGGTGGCAGAATGTAACGCAGCACTTTGCTTTCTTACCAGAACGAGAAAATAAAAATATTATTTAAATAATTCATTCTCCAGAGTGGGAAAAAAACTCACAACTGTCGTATTTACATTCGCACGTTTGTGCTCCTGAGCCACGATGGCCTCGAAGATTAACATAGATACTATGGGTTCGATTCTCACTCGAGTAAATGAATTAGTAAGTCAAGTCATTTTCCCGCTCTAGCAAGATAAACGCGGTATTGACTTCCGTCACTCAACACACCAATATTGCAAAGCGGAGAATTCAATGTCTTACATACTCTCTACTCACCCTGCCAAATAATAATGAATTTAGTTGATAACACTTATAAAATACAAAATATAGCAGTGACCCCTCATGTGCAGAGGTCACTCGATGTCACGGACGGACAGATTGTATTTAAATATTATGACTTATATCAGTGGCACGTGGTTATCAATTAATTATTATGCTCATGACTCCATTCATGAGAGTTACGTATTGAGTATATAATATATACATATGTACAGTTATATAGTATTTCATAATTATTTATTATTGTAAACATTGTTAGATTCTATTATAGAACTAATTAAAAGCGTTGAATCTGCTCTGATCTTAGTCTTAAGATATTTCGTTCTCCACATGCCACTCAAATTTAAGGCTTTTTCGCTTTCCCTGTAACTAATGAAATTACTTACTTTGATTGATTTGATTTTTTAAAAATTTTTGGATGTGCGAAATGGATCGGGCGAATGTTATTAATTTTCAAATTAATGCGATACTAGTATTTTTTAAATTTTTTTCTGATTGCTGATACTGACGTACACGAGTAGCAGGGTAGGCAGAAATATGGAGGTCTTACGTGTTGAATTGCAAAAGTCAACGCCGTACCATCAAATCATAAATAACTCACGCTCTTTTGAATTCCATACAGCTATTCTACAGCTCTACAGCTCTACACAGAGCGCGCTGATTCACGGGAAATTATTTCCTAACTTTTCCGCATAAAAGCCAATTTTATTGATGTTTTTGTGATTTTTTAACTATTTAGTGCTTTGTTTTTATGTAATCAATAGTTTTTTTTTAGTTTATTAAAAATAGTAAGTTTACTAAAAATAGTTTAGTAAATATTATTTTTACAGTTTATGCATATATAAAATACAAAGTATGAAAAATGCCAGATATTATAACTTTTTATAATAAATATTATAATTTATTGCTCATTTATTTCTATTATGGCGCAATCGTCAATATCTTATCAAATATATATGTATATTGCACGCGCGAGGTTGTGGGTTCAAATCCTGTTGATGTCATTATTTTTTTACTCAAGATGATGTGAAATATCTACTAATAATCTCAATCTAATAATCTCAATTAAAGAAAAGAAGATGAACATACTTATCATTAAACTGCCATTAGATAAGAGACCACACGCGAGTTTCGTGAAGAAAAACTAAAGAACCTAAAGATAATTTGTAATCACGTTCAGGCTTTATTTCCTTGAGTAGATTAAAAACTAGGTTAAAATTAGTAAACAGGCACGCGCTTAATTACAAAAAACCGGTTACATGCGAGTTGGGTTCAAACGAAAGGTTCCGTACGAATTTTTTTATTTGTAGGTACACCGGAAGTATCTATCTATAAGTTTGGAATACGCTGTGAACGTCAATATGTGCAGTACATATAAATGGAGCATAAATAGTCATATCTTTTGATTGCGATTTGCGAAAAATATTTTTACTGCCACAGAACCCTAAATATTGTTAAGAAAATCGCCTTTTAGTGACGTAATACTTATCATAAATGTATAATGTATGACAGTTCTTATACATATATTTGATAATGATATCAGGCGCCGGCACGCGGCTCTGCGACATGTCACAACACGCCATAGCTGTTGAGAAATAGTTATTTGTAAAGTTATTTGTGCTTTATCAAAGTTTAATCTTTAATCGCGATTAGTTTGTCCTTATCTAATTGACTCTTGGATTCCGCGAAGTATTTCTGTCACCTGTCTAGAAAGTGACAGGATTTCCCCGCTTATCTATGTACAAAGGTAAAATACTAAGAGACTACTGTTCTGGTGGCTTGTATAAATATGCTTGAGGAAAAAATTTAATTTATCCCACTGAGACTTTTTTGGTATTCATCTCACTAATGTCAAGATAAATATATTTTGTAGCTTCTATACTATATCCCGGACAAAGCAGGGCCGAGAGAGGGAACCTGGCGTCGCGCTTACAATCACTCTAGCCTCAATTAACATATATTATTATTTTATTAAGTCGGTATGTGTTTTATATGGCGTATGATTTAAAAATTAAAAAAGAAAAACATATTAATATAGCTGAACTCCGCCACTCAAAACGCAACTCCTCGATTTCAGAAGGAAATTGTAGAATGGAGTGCTTTAACAGTAAGTACTCCTAAATTATCTTTTTAAAAAGTAATAATTCTCAAAGAAAAACTATTTTCCGAGTCGGTGGTAGCTTTTTTACGTTTATTTCATTGATTTAAAAGTGCTTACAATGTACTATTTGATATTTTGAATTTTTGTCTTCATGTCTTTTCCCATATAAAGGATAGACAGAAAAATTGTTAAGACCTTTAATAGAGAACTATTAATAAATATAAAGAATGAATGTCATACAATAATTGCGCACACGCACGTCTAATCAGAAAAAATATTCAATTTAATAATAGTCATCATTCGTCACATGTCAGCTCAGTGATATGAAAGTGTCACGAGCACCGGATAGAATAACGTGTCGTTGAGAAAAATGACACTATTTCCTAAAGTAAAACCCAACTAATTTAATTATAAGTTAGATTATCCGGAAGTTAACAGTTTAATTTATATATAGACTAATAATAATGCACATATTGGTATCTCCGGTCAGAGCGAGGGCCAGCCCGTGACACAATCACGGTAACGGTACGTAGCGTGACGTAGCCTCAGGTGTTTGAGTAGATGACGCGGAGCCGTGCCTTTACACACCCGCCGCTTGACTCACTCAGGCTTTATAATAGAGACTCGACGCGCTGAACACCACAAACCTGCTCGCCGGCAGCCTCGCCACACGCGCCGAGTGCTCGTAGCTCATATCTATCTGATAAGTTTGAAAATAATGGCGGCAATTATATATTTTCTCGTTTGTGTTACCGTTGTGTCCGTGACCGGGTTCAAGCATCACCCGAAGTTCCCCAAGTCCGAGGAGAGCGACGTGATAACGAAAGGTGAATGTGCTGTGCTAATTAGTTTGTGAGGAAGTGGAAGACAAGTGAAGTTATAGTGACAGCATGATGCAACCGGCGTCCCGATTAACATACGCATACTAATAGTATTATTTTGTTGCAGTGGTTTGCAATAGTGTTTTTGAGGAGACCAGGAACGAGTTTATAGAGAAATCAAGATGTGGTGAACCCAAGGAGGTGTTTGAAGAGCTCAAACTGAATACCTCATATCTTCAGGTATGCTTTATATAAAATATTTGTTGAATTATATTTAATTAATTAACTAATTAATTTAATTTTGTAATAATTGTTTATTAACTATTTATTAAAATAATTAAATTGAATGAATAATTATAATATTAATTTAACTATTTAAGATCATTAGCCACTAATATTCCGCAATTCATGCAATGAAGCTTTAATTCAAATCGAATACAATTTCTCAGAATAAAGAGCAATTAAAATACTTTACATCTCGTCAGATAAGAACGTAAAGAAACATTAGATAAATAACTTGGGAACAATCGGCTACATATGAGTATTTGAATATGTAAGCGTATCAACGGCTACATCCGTGAGGCGATCATTAATGCGTGAGAAAATCCGCATCCGAATGTATAGGTAGCTGACGTTAGCGTATTTCCCCAGGTCAATCCTAGCCACGTTTGGGTGAAGCGGTGTGTTGGCCTCTGCGACTATGAAGCTCCGGGGTCGCAGTGTGTCCCGACCAAAATAAGAAAGCAAGCTATCCCGGTAAGACTTCAAATTTGGTCGCAATGTTACATCATTAAAATTAAACATATGTTGTACGTCTTACATACAATGACAGGCACATTACAATACCTTTTGCCTCTTAACTAATATTCTAAATACTTAAACGATTATTGAAATTATTTCAAAATTGTAAAATTCATTATAATTATCCAATTTGGATTAACAGCACGTGAGACTGTTCGTTTCTTGCGTTTCAACTGGTCCAGTGCAGAGGACAAACACTATCTATTTATCTTCAGTCCACCCTTGACACACTTGCGGGTTTACTCAGTCTGTACGCAACGCCCAATGATAACACTGACATAACTCCCATACATCACTAATATTTTCATTTGCACTATTATTAGGTGTTGAGATATATAATCGATAGTTTGATTTCAATGGGTATTGTTTCATTATTACTCATGAGAGTTCTTTGATAAAACAAGCGTTAGGTTATTCTAACAATATTTTATATTGTCCAGGTTCGAATATTCAATCTGAAGACGAGCAAGGAATCTTGTTCCACCTACACCCTGGACGTCCACGAGAGCTGCGGCTGCTGCACCAGCTCCCCGCACAACTGTGACCCCCCGAGGGTGTTGAATCCTCGTAAGTGCGTCTGTCAATGCCCAAACCTGGAGGAAAGGCGAAGTTGTCTCAAAAAGGTTTGTAGGATAATGGATGTCTGTGAGCACTAACGCAAGTAGACGGCACGCATGCTATTACCAAATCTAACGCTTCGATGTTTTTATCTTCATGCATGGATGCTCCATCATTTTCAATTTAGATTTTTTTCAGTCCAATTGCAGGTTACTCTTTTACAATGCCGTACTGACATCCGTTGTCTTACCAGAGCCAGCTTTGTTTTTCTTTGTGCAATTCATCGTTTTATAATTGAATGTTCACTTTATTCAATTTTTTTTTAAAAATGTTACTTTAATTTAATATATTTTCTTATGTATATAAATTAAGATTCATATAATTAGGGTTCGAATTCTAAAATTGTTATATAATATTTTATATTTTTTACGTATAAAATATAGTATATGTGCATATTTCATATATTAAAACGTTTGCAAAAAGATCGAATTATATTCTCTGTTGTTATAGCGGAACCAGCACATGCGGTGGAATAGATCAAAGTGTTTGTGTGAGAAGAGAAGAAGTGCTTGGTAATCATGACATTAACAATAAGAAGAAGACTTACAAGAAGAAATAAGACGTTAGTGTTATAAAAGTGAAACGACGTTGTGAACTAGATACGTAAAGGCAAACGACTGACAAACTTTTGCCATTCAATTCCACCATTTTCTACGTTAATTATGAAAAAAGTGAAATAGATGAACTTGCATAGTGAACTTTCATATAGCTGTGACGCTTGGAGCCTACGGATCGGCAGCTTTAATAGTATTAAGCAGTATTATCTTAGATTAAGTTCAATGGGACCAAATGACGTTGTGAACTGACTGGTTTTATGATTTTGAACTGAATTTATAATTGTAGGTCTTTTGTATTTTAAGTAATTATAAGTAATTGTAAGTTTGAGCGACAGCACTGTTCAGTATTGCTTTACTATATTCGCGTGACAGCGCAATTCCTATATTGTGATATAATTTTTGTAGTAACATATAAGTATTGTGTACATATTTTAGTTTTTTACTAACCGCTTCTAGTCAAGTTAACGCAAACACTGACTTTAATCGCAATCAGCTCTCTCTTAACCTATGGTTGTACATTTTTGGGTCTTTTCAGAAATGCTATAAATAATTTAGTTTTAACTAATTTTGTTAAAAACTACAGACCTTTAGGTACTTTTTTAAATTTAATTATAAACAGAAGCACCATGTTAGTTTGAGTCGCTATTATTTCACTAGAGAGAGACGCATTGTTTCGTTTAATGCTATTAGCTTTTTCATTTTACTATAAAATTGTACTAATTTCTGTCGAATTATTCAACGTTTATTATATTTATTTGACTAAAATATACTTACAAATTGATGTAAATAATAGTTCAGTATAAGGACCTAGTCTAGTAAGTGCCAAAGGCATTGAATCTCAAACTAGGTAAGTTAATTAATTTATTAGTTATTATTAAGATAGTGCTTACGAAGCTTTAAGTGATTAAATCACGTTAGAATAATTTTGTATAAACTGTTAGACTAAAACTCAAAATAAAACTTGTACTTAATTTATTTTTTTATAATTCCTTGTTTTATTTTACCTCTCAATTTGGAAACACGCAAAGCAAAGATAAAGCGCACAGCAAGAAAAAAAAATCTTCCTTACATATGTAAATGAATCCCAGGCTTAACACTAAGTTCCCTTTACCTACGTTGCTATATACGGGATACAACGTGAAGGTAAAAAAATATATGAATAATCACCGTTCTATTCAAATATAGCTGTAAATGAATGTTATATACAGATGAACGTTTATCGTACTAACGGAAGTGATTCACAAATTTTACAATTTTCACTGTTTTATAATTTGTAATAATGATTTCATAGATTAAGTATTACTGACATATATATATATATATAATACTCAGAAATAAAAATGAAAATATAGTAAATCATATAATCATATAATGAAAATATAATAAAAAATAAATATTGTAAATCTTTCTATATCATGTTAGACTAATATGAAAAAGATCATTTCAATATATTGTATATATGTTTTTAAATTAACGATAACATCTTGTGAGTTTCAAGCACGAGGGAACGGAGTGTCTTAAGACTAGGTTCCCTCTGGCCACCCAGTTATATGTGGAAAACGTGAAGCTTGAAGCTTTGTGTGAACTCAATGTTAGTTAGTAGAGTCAGTAGTCATCTGCGGCTTCACTCTCTAGTAAATTAACAATAACTGACAGCTGTATATAAGACATTCGAAGAGCAACGAGGTACAACTCAGAGCTGGTACAGACGACTAAATCAAAAAGATAGCCTTTCTTAATAAATTCTCTACCAATAAAAAACATCCCAAGAGTAGTGAATTGTACCAAACAAATTTTTCAGTTTTATAAAATAAATTTAGATATAGGTGGACAACATCACTGTTAGACTGACGGCAGTTAATGGAGGATATGATGACGATACATAGTTCTATCCACCTCAGAATAATCTGTGGTTCCAGGGTAAATATGTACTATAATTATTTTCGCGACATTCTTTTCTAAGAAAAAAGAATATTTAAAAGAAAAGAGATAATAATATATAATTAGCCAATACTATATATTTATCATCAGTCAATCTTAAGGTTTTGAAAGGGAAAAAACTTATACGAATATTATAATTCTTCATATCTGATTTCCATTTAAATTCAATGGAAAATCCATTCTCGTGTAAGATTTCCACGTCATATAATTGAATAATTATCAAATTTGATAGAAAATTTTGATAAATATTTATATAATATAATAAATTTTATAACCAGACGAAACAGCTCTACATTAGTTATCTCTACAAAATTTTATTCGTGTTTAAGTTTCTAAATGACTGTACACGACTCGATTATCACGTATTCTATTACCATAGGTGATAAAATCTATACTAATCCGGTACAAACCGACTTCACAGAACTAAATGAACTTTGACGAGATCACACTGTCGACCTTTCTGTGAATATTGCGTAGTTATTGTATTTTCCTTGTGTTGATTCTAATTTTGTATAAGCGACAGTGTATCGTTTGAAACAAATTTGTGTACTTATTACATATTGGTGAGGCCTTCGTGACGCAGTGGCACAAGGGTGCCGTAAACGCGACGGTTGTGTGTTCGATTTCCATTCGAGGAAGTGATTGTTCTTCGCTCTGGTGTCGAGGCCAAACGCGGCGTTGAGTTCTGCAACTCAACACGCAATGCCTCCAGAATTCGGCAGAAAGTGAGGAACGGAGTGTCTTAACACTGAGTTTCCCTCTGCCTACCCTGCTATGTGCGGGATACAGTGTGAAGCTGAAATAATAAATACATATTGGTTTTGTATTCCATCTTACTCTACAAGTAGAAAGAGGTAGAAAGAGGGAACCTTGAAAATATTCCATTTCCATTAAGACACTTTCCTACCCAACTTTTCGCTAAATTCTGAAACCATTGCCTGTTGAGAGGCAGACCCCGACGCTGTTTATCATGTTACCATTCTAGGAAATTAAAAAAAATGGGAATCGAACACACAACCTGTTGCGCTTACAGTGGCGCGCCAGTGCCCTGCGTAACTTAAGCTTATTCATCAATTAGAAATGATTTACGTGATGTATTGTAACCTGGAAGCTTTCTCGGTGTATGGATTATCCAACACAAGAAGGTATCTTTTAATTCGGAACATAAAATGTTAAGATTAACACGTTGAACCAAAGAACCTCTTCAGCTTTATTACATAAGTGTAGATAATAACGTCACAAAATACCTGAACAAAGAAGTAGTAGTCGTCGTTGAAGTACACGGGTTCAATTTAGATAAGATAACAAAATGAACTAATTTCTTAAGAAATTAGGAAATTAAATTAATTAAAAAAAATATGTGTATTTTTATATTTTGGATAATAAAGATTCTTTCCGCGTGGGAAATGTACAAAAATATCATTGTATCATTATAAGTTAATGTTCTTAATTATAAACGGGGATCCCCCATTTTTTAGTAAACGTTATATTTATTGTTATGTGGCGAAAACCACTGATAAAACAAAATAGCTGGTGTTTATTTTTTTATTAAAATTGGAAAATTGGTGAAATTCATCCCTATAAAATCACATCGGTCCCCACTTTCACCGAGTTTTGGTGGCATTGCGTATTGAGTGGCGGAACTTGACCTTACCTACTGCGAGGAAATGAAAATATCAATTATGTCATGCCCCTCAGTGGGAATCGAATCTGCACCCGTCACGTTCTCCGCGTAATCGATATTTTTTAATTAAATCACAATAATATGATAAATTAGATTTAATAGTTTTATAGTAACATTTTCTTCATAATTTACAATGTTAAACAGTCGTAGAGCGTCTACAGAGCTACGCTCGTAGCGTCGTCGCTTTTGAGATAGAATAGTGTACTGAGATCGTCGTAGCACAGTGATCCAGTCTGACTACAAATGCGACGGTTGTGGGTTTATTTTCCACTCAAGAGCGTGATTTTTGTTTTTACTCCCTAACTTTAGCAATAAGATAAAGAGCGATGATGAGTAATTTAATTCATTTAATATCCAATGTCTTAAATTATTTGGTGAAAGAATCTCAACACTAGTTTTCTTCTGCCTACCTTGGGTATATACTCGTAACATTAAGCGAGTCACTACGTTAAGCTTAAAATCTATTTTATATATATGAGTATTATAAAAATATTTCTCTTTCAAAAAGAACATAACAAAAAATAAAAAGAGAACTATCTTTGCAAACTTTCAAATATGTTATATGGTATCATTTTCCTTATATTTTTACCAATCTTATCTTTTTAATGTAAAACTATTTAATTATTGTCATTATTTACAAAATTATTAAACACTTATACATCATTTTAGGCTCACGCTGTATCCCGCACGTAGGGGGGGGGGGGGGGGGGGGGCAGAGGGAATCTTGGAACCCAGTGTTCATTTTTTTCTGATTGAGATACTTTCCATTGAATTCTGAAAACATTGCGTGTTGAGTGTCGGAATTCAACGCCGCGCTCTCCCCGTTGCCAGAGCCAGTAAATGAAAATATTAAATATTTCCTTTCTTCGAGTGGGAATTGAACCCACTACCTGCCACGCTCACAATATCCCGTTGAGCCTGCGCCACCACTGGTCTCGAACCCCGCTGTATTCCGCATACAGTTGCAGCTGCAGGCAGAGGGGACTTAGTTTTAAGACACTCCGTTCCCCACTTTCTGCCGAATTCTGAAGGCATTGCGTGTTGAGTGGTAGAACTCAACGCCGCGCTTTGGTAGCTGAGATAACCTAAGAAAAAGACACTCCGTTTCCCCCTTAATTTATATGAAGTAATCTGATAATCTTAACATGTAAAATGTAAAGTCCCGAGAAAAATTAAAGATAGACCTCACACAGTAATAAAACACGTTGCTAAACTATCCATTGTTTGAAAATTTATTAAATATGATTGATAAAATAGTCCGTTGGATGGATATTTAAATAAAAAATATATTATTAAGATAATAAAAAATTGTTTTATTAAATTTAAACGCTAATAAACGTTAACTTTAATGGAGGGAGCTTAATGTCGATACATTCCGTTCTCCGCTTTTTATCTTAATTCGAGACACTGCCATTGCGTGACGTATATCAATTTAAATGTTTAATTATTTATGAAGTAAAAAATATTTAAAAGTATAAAAAAATATTTATCATGACCTAAACATTGAAACGTGACGGCTGCGGGTGACTGCGACGATTCACGCTCGGGCGAATGAAAATATTTAATGTTTTTGTTACCTGTGGTATCTAAAGGCAAATCGCGGCGTCCAGTTCCGCCACTCACTACGTAATCTTTTAAGAATTCAGCGGGAAATGGAGAACTTAAGTATCTTCATATTAAGTTATTGCTGCCTGCCCTGCTACATGGCGCCGAGTGGGGATCGAACCCATAACTATCATGAAATCCGACGGAATATAATCAAAATAGTAAAAAATATATATAATTTACGTTTAAAATTGATATAATATATAACTTATATCTAATATTTCATACCTACATACCTGAGAACAATTAGCAAACGGATTTAGGTAAATTACGATATCGCGTTACTTGTTTTAGTTTGTTTTTGCGACGTTTTTGTGCGAACTGTGCCAGTGGGTTATTCCTCCAATTCACATGTATTACGTAATGTTACACCTATTATCTATGCTCATTACAGTTTGTGTGGCGTTTCATACTAGCGCTGGAGACGTGCGTTTTTTCTTAAATAAATTTAATTTTTTATTAGAGGTAGCAGAGGCAGAGGTAGAGGCAGAGGCAGAGGCAGAGGCAGAGGTAACTTTGAAGCCTAATGTTAAGACACTCCATTCTCATAAGGAATTTCCGTGTTCCCACTTTCTGGCGATATTTTTAAAGGCATTGCGTGTTGTATGGCGGGACTAGCATCTTGTTTTGAATCGATACCAGAGCGTGGAAACGAAAATATTAAATATTTCATTTCCTCAAATTGGAATCGAACCCACAACATGTCGCGCTTACAGTCGCACGCTTGTTTCCTGCGGCACGACTGACCTCAATTTTTATGATAATATTTAAAGTGAAGTAAATATTAAATAATTTTAATTAGCGAACAAGGAGTTTTGACGAGTGTGGGCTCTTATCCTACGTGAGGTAAAAACAAGAATAAAAATAACTACGTAGCATTAAAAGAAATCCACGTCAATCGCGTTTCAGAGTGAGAAGTTCAGAACCGTGCTCGGGATTTACGAACAACTATATTTACATATTTTTTTACTATTTTCATAAAATAAGCATATAAATACAAACTAAAATATAGTCCTTCGCTGAAGGTCAGTCATGGCACAGGAATAGAATAGTACGACTGTAAATGTGACAGGAAGTAGGCTCGATTCTCACTCGAGGAAATTAAATATTGAATATTTTTACTTCTTCGCTCGAATATCGTGGCAAAGTAGTGTGGCATTAAGTTCCTCAACACGCAATCCCTCCAGAATTCAAAGAAAAGTGGGATGCGAAAGTGTCTTAATCGGAGCGGAGTGTCTTAACACTTGGTTCGGGATATAAAGTGAAGCTATAATAAATGAATATATATATATGACGTGAGCCTTTAGATATCTTATGCTGTAGTAAGATACATGTTATATCGCTTAAATAATCTCTCTGCATAAATTGATATATATGTAAGTATGTAGCTTTGAAAAAAAGCGAGCGAGACAAAAGATGTAACCTTTACGACACTTCTCACACATACGACAATTGTCAGTACTTCCCCTAAAATAATGGCAACTTGACATCATTGTGCATGTTTTAGATTTTAAAAAAATAGGCGCAAGCAAGTAGCAAGCAAGCAACTTTCAATATTTATGTTTTTTATATCCAATCTGCTCTTTTATTATGATATTAAATAAATTTACTTTTAGTTTAAGCTTGTATAGCAAGTACAGCAGTAAGTCAAAAAGAAATGTCTTGAAAATTAGATTCACTCAGTCTAAGACCACAAGCTGCCGAGTCTGTATTTTTTTTTTATGGGAGAGGACAAGGCAAACGAGCGTTCGGGTCACCTGATGGAAAGTGATCACCGCCGCCCACGACCCCATGCAACACCAGAAGAGCCACAGGTGCGTTGCCAGCCTTTAAGGTGGAGATGAAGGGCACCGGGGCCCAGCATTACCTAATGCGAAACGCAGTGGCAAGGGCCACTACTTCACGTCGGTTTTAAATGTCGGGGGTGGTATTAAATCCGACCGAGTCTGCCCATGCGTGTTGCCATTACTGGCGACGTGACTCTACCACACGTACTTTAGTCGCCTCTTACGACACCGACAGTACCAGGGTGATCCTATTCTAAGCCGGGACCACACGGTTAACTTGACCAGAGCGAAGAAATGAAAACATAAATAAATATTTTCTTTCCTCGAGTGGGAATCGAACCCGCAACCAGTCGATTGTGCAGCACAATTTGTACCACTGCGCCACGACCAGCCTCAAAAATTTTATCCCAATTCATTACAATCATTAACTAATATTAATAATATTAAGTAGCTCTGTTCTCTTCAACTAACCTTAATACTTAATCGTAACGCGGTTATTAATACAAAAAACATATAAAGTAAATATAATCTTCAAACGGCACCGCCATGAATGGGCCGCTGCTCGATGTCACGTGGCCGCGGCCCATGATTCACACGAGTGTTTACTCGAGCTTTATGTCGGTTTTAAAGTAAATTTTTGACTCATTATTCATTATCCTCTAATACAACATATATCTGCATCATTATCTTAGAGGGTGACGTCCTCCACGACGTCATTTAGACGTGTTGACGTCTTCGGAGTTCGCGTTGACTTGTCTTTTTTTTAGGTGACTTATGCTTGAGTTTCTTGTTATTTTGGTTCCTGATATATAATTTGTATTACTTTCGTTTTAAAATTTATTCGAAATAATTTTTTTGAGGTAGGAAGAAATTATATAAATAAGGTGGTAATCATTTCAAAAATTATAATTTTTAAAACGTATATTGCATATATCTCTACTCACAAATCTATAAATATGTCCATTAGAACAATTTACATGTCATATAACCAAAAAAGGTAGATTCCCAGCGTCGCACGTCACAGTGCGGCGTACGTGAGTTTATTTCGGGAGTTCAAGATCCAGATTTAGTTCGCTCGAGCTACATATATTATGTTAAAAAGTAAACAAATGGTTATATTAAGAGCGCTACTAGTAACCGAGGCGCGGCGCGGGCGCAGCGCGGGCGCAGGCGTGGGCAAGATTGATGCTACCGATGTTTGTTTGGATACGAATTCCGATGTATTTATTTTCTAACGATCGATTTTGTGAAAATTCACTACATACGCTGACAGACGTGTTATGCTTTGGAATTTTGGTTTCGGATTGTTTATGATTTCAAGAGATTATCGACTTGACTTTATTTCAAGCGTTTGGGGATTCTTGAATGACCTAATTATATAAAAAGATAAAGTTTGTCTATACAAATTACCCAGTTAATCTTAAATACATACCAATTTGTAAATTGTTTATCGAAGTCACGCGACATCACCACCACCACCACCAACCACGAACAACCTACTCTAAAGCAATTAACGGCTGAACGATCAACAAACAATAACTAACGGTATTTATGTACAACAGAACTACTGGTGGAGCTGAAGTGGAAAATTTCGTTAACGCCCATAAGTGGCTCCTGTACTAGCAGAGATTGGTCAGATATTACAGGAAAATCCCCTCTGGAATCATTTATATATATTGTATCTACATTTTTTTGATTTACGCTTTTTTCCGCATACAGCAGAGTCGGCAGAAGGAACCTAGTGCTACGACATATTTCGGCGTAATTTTCGAGACATGTACATGTTTAGTGTAGGAAATAAAAGCCGTGCTTTGTCTACCAGAGCGAGGTAGTGAAAGTAATTTAAATACACTCCTTACCCCTTTGAGCACACACACAATGGTCAGACTTACGGCCAGGCGCTGCCCCACTGCGCCACGACGGCCTCAATTTTTCAAGCTCATGTCAAATATTTTTATAATTACTCATAAGAGCAGACCGCACGACGTATGTTGTGCGCCGATGCAGCCCCGCCCACGATGTAACGCTACTAATACTCGTTAGGGTAAAGAAACCATTCAAAATTGTTTTCGACATCAATAAGGGCGAAGTCAGTAATGTATAAACTGCATTCTTGTGAGCTCAATTATATTAACATGTTTTGTTCTTGAGTCATGGGTGAACAATTTGGGTTTCAGAAATCAAGATATTTAATATTTTTTTTTTAGTTTCACGCTATATCTGACATATAGCGGAGTAGACAGAGAGTGTTAAGACACTCTGTTTCTGCGGACGGTATGTGCAACTTCAATTCTCCCTAGAGAAGCTATTGCGACAGTCCGGTAAGAATCTCGTAAGTCATCGAGGTTGCTGAGATACTCCGTGGAATCCTGAAAGCAAATGTGGCCTGCAATAGGCAGGCCTTCCAGCGAGGCATAGTAGTAGTATGCGTAAGTAATCTTGCGGTGACTCTATATTGATGTAGAGGGTTTACTCTGGATTTTAGTGGATAGGATTGGATACACCGGTGAATCTTACAGTACCGTTCGTTCGTGAGGCACTTTCCTACCGTATGGGCGATCTGCATAAATGCATTTTCTCCACTTTCCGTCACATAATCAAATAAATAAAAACTCCATTATCTCACTTTCCATCCAATTTTCGTTGCACTACGTATTGGATAGCGGAACTTAAGGCCTCGCTTGACTAAATAGTAGTTAGACAAGTATTTAAGTAATATGTAAATATTTGTTCAATTGTGCTTTTGTCACACAGATACGTTTTTTGATATCACTCTGTGGCAATTCTTTGTCATGAGTTTATTACTGTCAAGTAAACTTCAGAACTTATTAAACAAGTGTAACCAAGTGTTCGAGGGAAATCGAATTAGTTTTAGAATAAATAGTACAATTATTGATCACGCCAAAACGCCTGTACAATTTACATGAGCAAAGTTATTATTTTATTTTATATCTACCCTACCGGTGTTTCTTATTAATACCTGTTTTATATCTTAATAAAAACTTCTTATTATAACAAACAATACCGAGTGTAACGTGTTTTCATTTGTCTCCATAAAATACTGCTGAAATCCCAAAAAATATTATTTATTTACGAGTATATAGTCACAAAATATATTTTTATTTGTAAACGGAGCTAAAACATATTTTTTTGTTATAAATGAACTACCAGATGAAGTCAGAGATTTCTAAGACTAGTAATAATACAAATTCACTTTGCATGTTGCCAACGAAAATGTATGGATATAAGTTTTTTAATAATTGTCAAAATCAACCAGGATCTACCTGGGACCTGTACTCATAGGCGCCCCATGGACACCGTCTATGCCAATCTATTTAAACAATGAAATAAATATTTTTTTTATAATGTCACACCGTACCCGCGTTAATCAAGGCAGGCAGAGGGGAACCTAATACTAAACCTCTGCGTTCTCTACGCACCGCTCAAATTTTAGGACATTACTTACGTGTTGAGTGACAGAACTTAGCACCAGGGACCACCACCTTGATAAGGACAGTTAGGACTTCCTTATCTGAACAACTTATATTCAATACAAAATGTATTACAAAGTAATAACACAAATTTAGTTTGAAATAAAAGTTAATGAAGTAGGTACTGAACAAGAGAATCGTTCAGGATTCTTGGCACTTCTTCAAACGGAAGTTGCTCAAATTGTATGAAGTCTTTTTGAATTTGTCACGCTATCGTAATGCACTTCTCGTATAAATCTTTAAATAATGCAGTCAAACTTCGACTTTTGATATTAAGAGTAAGCAAAGAGGTCTCCTTTGTTAGACCAAAAGTAGTTAGTAAGTGCTGTCTTATTCCACCACTCAATACACAATGATTTGAATTCAGGTGAAAATCAGAAAGCGCAGTGTTTTAACTCTAGGTTTTCTCCTATCTTGCTTCCTTTTCTTTAAAAGAATTGTGTAACTTTAGTTTTGGAAATCTTTATGGACTTAAAAATGAAGACAAATCGCGTCCTTTAGTTTTACCAATCGACACGGAATAAATACATTTTGAATTGTGATTTTCTCTTAACTCAGACTTTGCGAAAAACAATTTTATGTTAATGATATTAGAAAAACCCTAAAATCTTCTTTTTTCAGCTTCATACTGTGTTCCATATGGTAGGCAGAGAATGGGAAAACAATGAACTAGGTCCCTAGCTTTAGGATACTCCATTCCCCACTTTTCGTATAATTCAAGACTTTCTTTGTTGAGTGGTAGAGCCCAACGCTATGCTGTCTACCAGATACGAATTGAATAGACTCATTGTCAAATAATCGATAATTGATGACAGACTTGCATCCGCCTTGTTATAGCATTTTATTTTATTTTTAGAAAATGTCATGTTATTATAATGATTACTGTAATGTGTAATAATTTTATATAATGTTGTGTAAATTTTTGTAATACCCGTATTTATATTTAAAAAAGAGCCACTATCGAGTTTCTTGTCGGTTCTTCTCGGTAGAAGACGGCACGCTGAACCTACCTTAATTCAAAATTTTGACGATTCAAAAGAGCTTGTTAAATGCCTACTTGAATAAAGAAATTTTTGATTTGATTTGATAATAATTATTTCCTTGAGTGGATATTTTTTCTTTTCTTGTTCAACCATTTGTGGAAAGAAAGATAACATCATCATCATCAGCTTGTCCAATGCTGAACCTAAGTCCTCCAAGACGTCACTCCTCTAAGCTTAGACAATCAGTCAATTCAAAATAAACGACAAAATTCGAAAATACTTACAAACTAAACGTTTTATATGAAGTAAATAAAGTCGAAGAATTACTTCCGCGTTCCACATTACTCATTTTCACAAACCAGATATTTTTTACTCTAAAAATATATTTTTTTTATAGAACCGGCACGCTTGTTTATTTCCGATGGATTTTTCTCCTTGTATATTTTGAGTTGCCAAGTCATTGGTACCGCCGACTTATTGTTAGCTTCGTAAGTGTAAGTCACGTAGCTATTTGTAAATGATTGACTTCAATTAAGTTTTCAAGAAGCGCGGGTTCGACTTCCGGAACTTACAACGTTTTATACGTTTTCTATAGGGGTTCACTCATTCTCTCGATGTGCCCATACCACCTCAGCACATTCTTCTTCATTCCCACCATTTGCCATTCTGTGTTGAGGATCGAAACCAGAAGCAGAAGAAAAGAAAGTGATCTGATGAAATGTCCTCAGTATTTGGTTCCACAAAATTACTATAAAATAGTTGTTTTATTAAATTAGTTTTTTTTTTCGTTTCTTTTTTTTATGGAAAAGGACACGGCAAATGTGCGTTCAGGTCACCTGATGGTAATCACCGCCGCCCACTATCCTGTGCAATACCAGAGGAGCTACAGGAGCGTTGCCAGCCTTTATGGTGGAGATAGACGCTTTTTGAAGGTATCCATGTCGTATCAACTTGGAAACACCGCCGCGGGAGCTGACTTTAGTTTACAATGTATACGAGATATTGTTATTAGAACACAAAAGTATAGAAAATTATTAAATAGATAATTGTAAAATCCCAGCCGGCGAAGCCGCAAGCAGGTCGCTAGAAAGTAATAAACCACAAATACGTATTAACATTTTATTTAATAAAAATGTGAGTTGTTCGCACGATACATAATAATATATACAGGGCCGTCTCTTAACTTAATTATATCAGTCAGAATAAATTATTTACAAGTAACATAGGCACTTTGAATATTCTGGCACCGTTATGAAACTTTTATTAAATGAGTAATAGTACAAATGAATCAATTTTACTCATTTGGAGCTTTGAACTGTGGAATAAAAAGAACTTATAAAACATAAGCTTTTTATCTCCTGTTAATAAAAAAAAGATGAAAAAATAATTTTATTACCTTTGTATGTCTCTGATTTATTACTTGAATATAAAAGGAATTTATATTTAAATTATAAAACAGAGAAATGGTTAAAAATTGAAACCTATCTATTCGTTATATCAATGTACTGTTATAAGTTAAAAGAAACAATTTTGCATAGTTAAATGTATACACATAAACCTATTTAAGTCATTTATCCAAAAAAATGTCTTAATAATTTTGCATAGTTTATAGTTTTTATAATTTAAAATGTTCAACACTGTCTGATAGCTCTGTAAAGTTACCCAAAAGTTGAAATATATCTCACTTTTTCTATTTATATAAAGTAAAAAGAGATAGCAATAGATTAACATTAAGTTAACGCTTATCTATCAGTTAAATTAAAATATTTTAACGTGGCAGTCGTAACGTGGTAAAATTTTGTAAATAATATTTCAATATATATTTTAAGTTATACAAAATTATGCAAATTTATTAAAACTTAGGTACTAATTGCCAAGTGGGCTAAATTAATGAGTTTAGTAATATAAATGATATACAGACAATATTTATTTTTTTAGATTCACGCTGTATCCCGCATAAAGCATGGGTGGGCGAGAGATCCAGAGGTGTTAAGAAACTTTTCTGCTCTCGGCCTTTTTAGATGAATATTTAACATGTTGAAAAATAAACGCTGCGAAAAAAAGAAAAGAAAATGTCTCAAAAAATTTGAAACGTCTTAACACCTTTCTCTCTACGCGCTACTGTGCGGGAAAAATCGTTTCACTGTTTATTTAATTTCTTAAGTTTATTAAATATAATAAGCTAAAATTATAATAAGTAGATATGGACCTAAACATCGATAAATTAAAATATTTTGTTCTTGAAAGCATTACTATCAATAAAAATTAAGTTTACTTTGGATTTATTTCACATCTATATCATACAATTGCCACTTATCAACATTTTCACAGCGATGTGATGAATTACTATGTAAAATTGAAAATTAAACCATAAGAAAGTCCAATCTGTTTTAGTTAATTCTATACATGTTAAATGAAGTATTCCGACAAATGAATTGCACTACTCAATACTCGCAACTCGCAATACTCTATGCACAATATTAAAGTCATTAATATCATCAAAATCAGTACAGTCATTTTCACTTTCATAGTGAAACTAGAGAAGGAGATATTACTCAATATATTAAATAATTGAACAGGAACATATTAGAAAAAGTTAAAACTATAGTATATTCTTGTAAGGTGCATTAGGGTAACTCCAGTAATAGTGTACCTACCAAACGCCCAACATTAGGAAACTTAGAGGCCCATACGAGGCTTCGACCGCTTAGACTCATATTTATATTATATACAAAACATATATATAAATTGCACCCTATATGTTATTATGATGTATAAACTATATTATTGTAGTTTAATCTATGTACGTTCAGTAGTTTTTTAACATTTACAACATTATATATTATACGAGGTATATTAATCGTAAGTAGGATAGGATACCCAATTTTCTGAATTACCCAAATACATCTCATATATGTATTATATTATTTGTACGTAGACAGAACGGTGGTTACGTAAAGATATGTTAGCTTATGTCTATTTAACTATATATTGGTCAAGTTATCATTAAATATACAAAAACGTAATTTGAAATCAAATAACAAATATATAACCTTCTAACTAAATGAGCACTTCCTTCAATGCTGGATATTACGAAAAAAATACAATTTTATGCAAGGTAAATTATACCAATACAGAATAAGTCATAGCTATATATACGAATTATAAAAAAAGGAATAACTATAAAGGAAAAATACAGTGATTTGTGCCAGAAATAAAAAAAAAATAATATAGCGCATAAGTATTTGGCCATAATATTATACATACATAATGCACTCGTACAAAAATCGATGCTATCAAAAAAAATCACTATCACCAATCAGTTCCAACAAATTAGTTTCAGAAATCCACTAACCGTCAAGTCCACACATAAAAACTTTAAACAGCATGGTATATTATAAAATATCATTTTCTATGCTGTCCTTGTGCCACTGAGGTCTAGGTTCACTAATATACAGAGTGTATTTGTCAGCACCACTTTAGATGAAACCACAGTATTAACTACCTCTATACGAGCTTAATACAATTAAATTGATATTGATAAAGTGATTATTTCAGACAAAATAATAAAGTTATCATTGTAAAATACAAAGCTATTTGTTTTTGCAGTGGTAAATTTTTAAGTTATTGGTATCTTTGCGTAACTGCGTCACACAACATCTAAACTACTGAGGTATCTTGATTAATTTCTTTAGGTATGAGTTTAAAATATTTTACCCTATATACTGTTCCCGTAAAAGGAGCGCTGACGCTTCCACCCTGTATACAGTTATCTAAATTTCTTAGATATATCAAAGACACTGTAGTAACTATAGGACTAGTAACTTTGTAGTTTTTTTAAAAACCCCCAAAACATCAAAAAACTGAGTCTAGACCCAAGTTTAGACCTAGTTATAAAAAACACTTTCATACAGCCGGAATATTATAAAACGCTGAAAGTCTTTCAAAGAAACCATTTTCTATACTTTCACCGTGTGACTCAGTCCTAGGCTCTCTTACATCTTTGTCTAAATTTCTTAGATCACTCAAAGACACAGTATTAGTTACTATGGGACCTTCGTAGTCTTTAGATTTATCTATTTGTGTATAAATATGCATTTTTCCATCTGTATTTTCTCTGTAAGCTAAGCGATCATCTTCATTTTGATTTTTTAGTCTTAAATTTAGATCTCGATCTTCATTTCGGTCTAGCCTCATTTCTTCTGTATACACATCTTTTTGTGTGTAAACTTCTTTAAACTTATATTGTTCTTGCCTTTCTAATAGTTCATAATCGTTGATTTTAAAATCACGATTTTGAATTGTAACATTGGGTACTTTTTTAGGAGATTTTTTTGGTAATGTTACTTTTTTATCTAACAAAGTTCTTAGAACTGGTAATCTAGATGTCTCTTTTTTATGTTCAAAATTAGTTTTATCCTGTTTATTTTCATTTGGTTTTAGTGTGGTAGGTTTTTTGTCATTATCTTTATTTTTCTTGGTATCATCGACTATTATACGGGCTTTTTCATGAATAGCCATATGTCGCCTTAAATCGTAAGTGACACGGAAGGATTTATCACAATAAGTACACTTGTAGGGTTTGCAACCTGCAAAATACAAAAATAAACAAAACATTTAAAATTATTTAAAAGAGAAACATTTATTGTAATCCGATGACTATTGCTTTTTTCTTAATTAACCATAATAATTTATCTATATTTTTTTCAGCTTCACGCTGTATCCCGAACACACAAGGGTAGGCAAACCTAGTGTTAAGATACTCCGTTCCCCACTTTCCTCCGAATTTTGGAGACATTGCGTGTTGAGTGGCGGAACTCAAGGCGACGTTTTGCCTCAAAACCAGTCGACAATCACACTTTGAGCCCCTGCGCCACGACTGGACTCGTCTACATAAATATATCGTATTATTTTCTACATAAATATATCGTACAAAATGTAGGGAGGAGCAATATGTATCCTCATATAGTATTAACCCCTTCACAGAGAAAGGGAGAAAAAAATTAATGGGAGAAACTAAGCAGTGTTCATCTACATGAAATGAGTCAAGGGAGGACAGGGGTTAAAAGAGGATACTAACTAATGTGCATCTTTTTATGGCACTACCATTATCGGGTCAGTGGAGGTAAGAGACATGGGTAGATGGAGACAAGAGGCAGGGGGTCAACGGAGACATCACAGGGGTCAAGGGAGACAAAGAAACATCCAGGGGGACTATACCAACCAGTATGTATCCTCATATGGCTCAGCCTATACGAGGAGGCCCGGAAGGTCTTCGTACAGTAGTCGCACTTGTACTTCCTCTCGCCGGTGTGTATACGACGGTGGATGTTAAGCGAGTAGCGGCGAGCAAATTCTTTACCGCAGAAATCGCATTTGTATTCCTTCTGTGAATTATAAAATACTAGTTTTACTAGCTGTTGTCCTTAATCTAATGGGAATAATAGTAATTGTGAGTTGTTTTACACATGAGACGATCCATTCTAACGTGATAAATATACAAGTTTCTTTAGTTGATTTGTTGGATACATAAATTTTTCAACTGAAAAATTATTAGTGCTTTGATCTGGGTGACTAAATGGACGCTTGAACTTATAAGATTTATATACATATCTATAGCTCCATTGTAACTAATCGCTGTTTATATATGAATACTGGGAAAATCTATTTTGAAGGCATTTATCAATGTAAAAAAAACTATCGTTTTTAATTATGTTGTGATCTTAAAATAACAAAGAAATGTCACCTTAAAAATATAACAAAATTTTCTATTGCTAATTAAAGTTAAATATACAAACCATTTAAAGCACAAAAAAATAAGTTTCTAAGCATAACAACGATACAAATACAAAAAAATACACTCAAAAACACGATAAAATAATTTAAAAAAAAACACCCGAGGGTTCCGTACAAATATTTGAGATCTCGAGCTTTTTCTGAAATTCAGCTCAGTTTTTAGCTTAGCTAAATCCCTTTCAGCTGATACATCACTTGAACTAGGGAATACCAAAAGTTGCCCCCTAAGTAAATATAGAAATGTTTTTTATCAGGAAATCATGGGGCCGTATATGGTTTGCATTTCAACCAGACAGGCAACCGATAAGGGTAACCCTTATAAGGGTTCCTTTTTTCCATAAAAAATACGAACCCCTAAAAACCATACCTGACTAGAATGTATGGACGCTTTGTGATATTTAAGATCGCTCCACTGCCTAAACTCGCGGCCGCATTCGTCACACTTGCACGGACGATCGCCATTGTGCATCCTTTTGTGAACCTGTGACAATTTATTCAAAACTTCACGTTATAGCAGGGCAGAGGGAACCCAGTTAAGACACTGCGTTCCTCACGCATCTTATAAATTTCGAGACATTGCGTGTCGACATGCAGAACTCAATGTTGCGTTTATGCCAAATGGAGAAAATTAAAAAGAATTTCCCGACTCACAAGTGGAAATAGAACCCAAACGTATTTACATGAAACTTTATAGTAATATCGCTTACACCTCACAATTAGATGGGCTACAATTTATTTAAACATTTTTTATAACTTAGATGTAAGAGGACAGTCGAGGCGCAGGGGCACAGTGTGACTGTAAATGCGACGGGAGTGTCTTAACACTAGGTTCTCTCTGCCTACCCTACTGTGTGCAGGATACGGCGTGAAGCTGATTTATTTATATACATACAACTAGACACAGGTTACAATTTATGTAAGCATTTTGTATAAAATAAATAAAAAACCTCTACAAACCTTCAAAGCGCCAACAGTATAAAACTTCTTCCCACAATCTCGACAGACCTCTTTCTTCTCGTCGTGCATCAACTCGTGATATAACAAACTATTCTTATGTGAGAATACTTTGTCACATTGCGTACATTTAAAGGTCTTGCCTTTCTTTTTACTGTTCTTAGGTTCGATTCCTGGCTCGATTTTAACTTGGATTGGATTTTCGATAGTTTTGGTTTGAGTTTGGTTTTGAGTTTGAGTTTCGTTTGATGTGAACGTTTGTTCATCATGTTGGTCTTGTTCGAATATCCGTTGTAGATTTTCTTCTGCAGAGAATAAATATTAAATTGTTACAAGTCTCTTAATTAATACATAAAATAGTAACGAATATTGAACGTACGTAACGTCGAACAAAATAAAAAGAGACAAACAACACACTTCTCTCCCCGCGAGGGATGAGTATTGAAAGAAAGAGACAGCAACTATGGGATAGTTGCTAACTCTTTCTTTCAATACGTCATAATTTCCATAACGCTTATAACGTTGTAAACAAAAGAAAGAGATAAACACACCCTTGCCCTCCCTTGCGGAGGGGGCAGCTGGCGCGGAGACGGCGGAGGCGGCGGCGGGCGGTAGTGGCGGGCACGCACACGTCGCGCAGAAACCGGCGCCCGCGCAAGCGCACAGCGGCGACACGGCGGCGGGCGGCGGCGACGCCGTGTTGCGCAGGTACCTATGAGTACGAGTGAATTAGACGTTACAGGTGTGAGTTAGCCGTTATTAATAGTAATGATCTAACAATAAAGTTGTTGTATCTTGGTAATTGTACCATATATCATTCGACATAAATATAAAAAATAAAATTTCAGTAATTTTAAATTGTACCATCCACTTTAAAAATAAAAAAGAAACATTCTCATAATTCTTTCTAACATACAATTACATTTATAAGATAGACTGAAAACACAAAGCGTCAATAGCTTCCATTCTAAGAGATACCCTCTATCTCTACCCGACCTCCCCACTTCCCATCAGATCAGATCAGGCCACATACCACTGCCTGACGTGCTCCTGGTGCACGTGCCCGTTCTCCACGGTGAGGTGCGGTAGCACGTGCTCGTATGTCTCACCCTCCTCAACGGCGACGTGGATTCCCTCCATCAGGTCCTCGGGCTCGCTGAACTCGTTCATTTCCTCTATCTGTTAATCATCAATCACAAAATCATGTAATGGATTGTAAGCTTATATAATTTGAGGTTATTTTCCTTTTCTAACTTTGATAGTAGGGTAGGCAAAAAGATAAAAATTCATTCCATTCCACTTTTTGTTCGTTTTCATGTTAAGTGGAAAAATTCTATACTGTATTTTATCTTATATATAATATAAAAAAATATTTTAGTTTCCTAAGTAGAGACCGAACAACGTCAACAATGTTTACGTATAAAATAAATACATATTTTATACGTATTAAAGAATATATAACAAAAAAATATGAAAGCACCAAATATATTGAGTAAAAAATTATACTTTTAAATCAAAATTAGTATATAATGTACGTAATGTAGTAAGGCCGTCGTGGCGCAGTGGCAGGAGGGTTAACTGTAACGCGGATGTGGGTTCGATTCCTACTTGAGGAAGTGAAATATTTATTGACGTTTCCATTTTCTATGCTCTAGTGTTAAGGCAAAGCGCGGGGTTGAATTCTGCCACTCAACACTCAATGTCTCCAGAATTCGGCAGAAAGTGGTGAGCCGATTGTCTTAAAACCGAGGTGCCCTCTGCATACCCTGCTGTGTGTAAACACATATAATAAAAATTAAACATTGTGTTTGTTTCCCCACCCTGGTAACTTCCACAATTCAACATACAATGCCTCCAGAATTACACAAACAATATGGAACAGTGTCCCTTTCCATGAAAGCACTTACCTTAATGAAACATTAACACTAAGTTCCCATGTTGCCTCCGCCTACCCTGCTATGTGCGGGACGCAGCGTGAAACCATAAAAAACACTAACCTTCGAATTACTATGAGCTTCATTCAAATGCGCCTCGTATTGCTTCTGTTTTCTGAATGTCTTATTACACTTGGCACAGAAATACATCTCCAATTTATCCAAATCTCTATATATATCACTTTTATCACTATCAGCCTCCTTATCTATGGTTTGGTACACTTTAGTGTTGTAACTTAGTGTTTTATCACTGGACGTGTATAGAATGTGTTTGTCAATGGGCTGGTACATGGTCTTTGGGACTGTGTTCTCTAATGAAAGCTCCACTATTGAATCTGGCAGTGTCGGCACGTTGTCTACTATACAAGTGTTTGTCATCTGGAAAAAAGAGGAATAATAAATTGTTGTTTAAAAAAATAGGGCCACCATGGAGTAGCTCCATAGCTATTTAATATTTTTCAATTATTTTCAATTGTAATCAAGAGAACAATAACGATTAATAATGATAAATGAAATATATATATAAATAAATAATAAGCGATTTTGACGTCATCGCTAGATTATTACCCTTTGGCATCAATTGACGTTGTAAACAAATCTTGATTTTTGCTTACAAGATTGTATTACGTCTAATATGACGTCTCATATTAGGACAGCTTGTGATTCTATAAAATAAAACAAATATTTTTCGAATCCCAACGCATTGGTGCAATGGTGCACTTTTACTAGTAACATATGCTATTCTATCCTATCCTATACAAGGACATATATAGATAAGTCCTTCTGTTTCTCTCCCACACTCTCCACCTCCCTCTTTTTATCTCTAACTCACCTTATCAATCCCCAAATCAGGTACAGGATTCTCTATAATGGTGATAGCAGGTTCATAGTGATGTTTCAAGTGCTGGTAGAACTTGAGCTGCTCGTCTCCGTAAAACTCCCCGCATATTTGACATATGAATAGCGCACGCATCTGAGAATTAGAACTGTAATGTCAATAGTAATCGTGTTAAACTTGTTTTGAAAGTGTCTAAAACATATTTTTGTTGAAAAGAAATAGTCCGCACACAGCAGGGTTGGCAGAGGGAACCTAGTGTAAAAACACTGTTCCTCACTTAAATTTAAATAAATATTTAATTTCCTTAAATGAGGATTGAACCAAAACCAGTCGTGTTTACAGTCAACTTTTTTGGCCCTGTGCAACCACTCCTCATTTTTGTTTTAATAAGAGTATTTTTTATTATCAACGAATTCGAATATCAGATTTGAACTTATGGATCTGATACAGTATCTAAGGCCCATATTTATAAGCCACTCTCAATTTTTAAATCAATCTTGAGATTGACGTTTAGATGCGGTTGCCATGCATATATTATAATAGCGGAAGCGCACAGCTTCGCCTGCTTATTTCCACTCTTACTGATGAATTCTAATAAACTATGAAACACGTATTCAATGAATATTTCCATGCAAACTTTCAACCCCTATTTCATCTCTTCAGGGTTAAAATTTTTCAAAATCACTTCTCCATGTCCATGTTATGAAATTAAACATCTGTCCAAACTTAACGTTTCTACGCAGAGCACGAAAAGCTGTGCGTGCATCTTACCTCAGTCAGTAGGAACATCTTTTTTTATATATATAGATTAGTATGTGAAATACAAATTAAGTACTAAATTAAAAAAAAAATTAAAAAGCCTCCTGAAGACTTTATGTATTCAAATAACATCCTACCTTTCTGTAAGATACAATTAAACAAAAAAAAACAGATATCACGAAGTTTAAAATATATAGAATATAAAATATAATAAAAAATTCAAAGTCAACCTCCTGTACCTCATGGCTTATATGATGAGCGTCTTCCGGCATGTCCTGATGCTGCACAGCAGCAACAAAGTTGTCTGGCAGAATCTCTTCTTGTTGAACTTCTTCATTGCAGTTTATTACTACTACGTCCTGTAATAAAAATATACACACACACATATATATATATACAAAATAAACTTATTGTTTTGAAATTACGACACTTTTTTAGTCATTAGTTATTATTTTTTTAGTCATAGACCATTGACCATGAATGGGAGTATTCCAAAGTGTGTGGACAAATGTAAACGCGACGGTTGCGAGTTCGATTTTCACTCGGGACAATAAATTATTTTCACTTCCTCGCTGTGATAAAAAGACAAAGCGCGACCAAGCTGTGATAATAAGACAAAGCGCGGGAATTCGGCTACTTACGAACTTCGAAAAATTAGACGATATGTGGCGAACAAAGTGTCGTACCACTAGGTTAAACTAAGAAGGTAAAAGATGAAACTGTAAGTTTGTAGGTAACAAGCTTTTATAAGGCCAAAAAAATAAGATTTTTTTAGGAGATTTGAAGATGAGATCCCAAGGGATCTCATAACCTCAACAATGAATAAAGACAAATAGAGATTTTAAAGTTACATGTTATAAACATAAATAAATATTAAAAACACAATATATATTTCACCTGTTGAGGTGTACTGCATCCATTCCTCTTTAGTTTCCTTGATATTCTCTTCTTATGCGGCAAACTCTTCTTACTGTGTTGCTTTTGAGACATACCCATGTCTAGCACTTGGCTATTTTGACCTAGGATTTGTTGGTTATCCTGGGAATTGGAGAAAAAATATGATTATCTAGACATCAACCTGCATTCTCTTTGACTACCCCCTAGGTCGCTAAGGAAGCTAACTTTTCTATAACATACTGTAAACGCGACAAACGTACCTTCAAACTCCCTTTGTCTTTGCTAAACCAGTCAGTTTCCGGACATCGCTTCATGTCTTGTAACGGCGGTAACGGCGGTAGGGGAGGCACTTCTACTACAATTGGTTCCTGTTGATGTTCCTGGAGGTCCAATATTTTATGTTTTTATAAGTTTGTTACAACTTATTTTGTTAGTGTCAGTGTAGGCAGTGTAATAATATTTTAAATTAAATTAAAAATAATAAATCAGTTTCACGCTGTATTCCGCGCTAGTGTTACGACACTATTCCTCACTTTCCACTGAATTGAGTTGCGAAACTCACCGCCGCGCTCTGCCTCAACAGAGCAAAGAAATGGATAAATAAATTTAAACAAATATTATATATTTGTTATATATATATTATATTAAACAAATATTAGCCACGTTTACAATCACACTTTGTACCCCTGCGGGATGACTGGCCTCATAAATATTTTTATTCCAGAAAATATAAAAAACAAGTAAAAAAGTTAGTAACACATACCAAAGTCTGTCCATTGAACAATCTCATAGGAGCGTCTAAAATAACTGATGCATCAACATCACTTCTTATAGGCAACTGTAATAAGATTTTTTTAAAAAATATTAGGTATACATAGTCAATCTGGGTAAACTTTGGCAGATACAAGTGATATTTTACACTATGGTTTAGAATTTAAAGCCCATTGCAAATATTTTTATTTTATTAGTCCTCTCATACACATTCAGCTTTTAAAATACATGAGTGTATAGGAGTCAATGTGAATTTTATAATTTCAAAACACCATCAAATGGGTAATAATACTTTGTGTGTCAAAACAAACATATTCATATAAAGATTGAAAGTGAAAATAATTTAAGCAAACAATAAAATTGTTTAATGGAGTATTGTCTATTAATTTTAACTCCTTGAAGCTTATTATTTTTATAATTAAATAAATAAATAAAAGTTAATATTTATTTTTAATCAATAACTAACAATTTTGTTAAACCAACAAGTCTACACCCAATGAAAAAGCCCATATTTTTTGCTTTCCACAACTACAATACAGTTTGATAAGAATATAAATGTATTTACTAAAATAAGAAACCCATGTGAAACACACCTTACTGTGCCCATGAGGTATATGATGACTAGACCTGGAGTGTTCCGCCAGATGTGCCACCAATGCTGCTAATCTACTTTCAGGGTCTAACAGATCCTCTACCCATGCCCCTTCCACTACTGATACTTGCCTGTAGATGATATGAAATAATAACTATTAAACTAAATATACTTTTATTTCCTTATTCTTGTGATGAGACAAAGTGCCACATTGAGTTTTGCCATTGCAATGCCTCCAAAATTTGGTGGAAAGTGGGGATTCAAAGTGTATTAATGGGAACTGTCTTAACACTAGGTCCCCATGTTCCCTCTGTCTATCCTACTGTGTGGGGTACAGCATGAAGCTATAATGCTATAATGTAATAACAACATTATTAAACTAATGTATATTATAGTGGTTAATGTACTATATATTATACATAAAAAACTATTAATGTCCAATATAGCCCATAGCTTTCTTTCATAAATGGCTTCACCATCCAATAATATTTTTTTTACTTTGAATTAATTGTTCCTGTGATTAGCCCATTCAACCAAACAAGCAGTCAGTCTTATAATATCAATGTAAATTTATTAAAAAATATTTAAACTATAAGGCACATGAAAAGGGCATATAGCTTGTGCAATGAAAGCATTTTATTAAGTTTGTCTTCATTTGTCATTCATTCAGAATATTAGTGCAATATTTTCAAGTAAATTGGTCGTCAATAATTGGATCAAGAATTGGATTACATTGTATGGCTTTACATTAATATAATATTTATATTATATATAATTAAATTAATGAGTGGTACTAAAATGATTAAAAAAACCTAGTTTTTGAGTAGGTATAATTTTTATATGATATAGCTTAGATTTAATAAATAATTAGTTTACCTGCACATTTGAGGTGGAAAATTCTGTGGATGCATCACTGTAACCACTCTTCCTCCAGTATCATCCGGCACATTAAGTGCTAAGGAATTTGCATCCACATGAACAGACTGAAATATATTGTTCACATATTTATTTTGTAAGATAAGTTCTTGAAAATGTTACAAAATTTTAGTTTTTTTTTCAATATTTAGTATTGAATTGGTTATGAGAGAACAAATGTATCTTCATTTTAATTTATAATTACTAAAATTGTAGCATGGAATGCTGCTAAGAAATTTCGTAACATGATCAAATTATTTTTTAATTTTATTTTATCAAACATTACTATCTCTAATTCTAATTACTATCTCTTTAATCTTATCAACTTTATGATACACAATAATAATAAATATTTTTCATTAAAAAAAATATGTCATGACATATTTATTTTGTAGATTATTACTTTTATACATGTTGTTCAAAACATTAATGACAATATTGAAAATATGTAAATAAAATAAAGATGTCTACGTATTAACTACATAAAGTATGTTTTTATGACCGTACTATAAAACAATGAATTAAAATGATGAATACTGCAACGTTTCAGATACAGTGTCCTATTAAATTATTAACTTGTTAATCATTATAAGGACAAATTAAACAATGTAATACCTCTGGTGGTTGATGAGGATTGATATAATGCGTAACCGCCTCATCCATTTTATCTTCCAAAAGATGCGTCTCCACATTCCTCATGATGTTAAATTAAAAATAAATAACTAGCAATTGTTTATTTCACATTTCTGTAATTCACAGGTTGGTTTGGTTTTCATTGACAGCTGTTGCTTTGGCCCAAGGTCATTAGATAATTCGATGTTTTTTTATATAAATATTCGTTTATTTCTAATATTTTAATAATACATAAGGGAAATCTATGATATATTTATAAAGGAAGATACTCAATTAGATGGTTATATGATTACATTATATCTGAGCTACAAATCTCAAAGTTAGACAAAGCAAAATTTGAGGTATATGGTAACATTAAGAAATATACAAAACTAAAATTTAATGCACAAATGTTGCAATATAAGCTAAAATTTAAAATAAATACGACTACTCTTTTATGAGTTTGTTTAATATACTATATTGTATTCATTATTTTATACTAAATGTTTCATTGATTGATTTATTTATATAGTTATTTTGGTAGATATTATCTAAATTAGCAAAATTTATAACGTGTACTTCTAATTTAAATTTAATGTCTTATTTACTAAGCTCTTTAAATCATTTAATTCAGATATAACAAAAATTTACTCTAACTTTTCCATTGGCTGAATCATTCTTTGTTTACAATATAAGATTTGACATTAGAAATGGCAAGCAGCTGATATTTTTCGACGTAAATATCATGTCGTAATTTTAAGTGGAATAGCGTAATATGTCATTTATTGATAATAAATAATACGTTTATTTATATTACAGTTATCACCTCAGTGCATGAGATTAACGTATTGTCGTCATGCTGTAAGATCTGACTATAAAATAAACAAAGATGTTACGAAAGTCCTTTAAACCATACATTGTACAATGTCACGAGGTTAGAATTTTATAAATTTGTATTGTTAATTTTAGCCTTTCTACCATTTATTTATATAACTGAAATATATCTTTAATATTATTAAGAAAATTGCAAGACGCATTGTACTAAAAAATAGTTACTTGTTAATTCTTAAATCAAATAATAATTCAATTTAACGTTTATTATATCAAGATTAAACATATGTTAAAGAGGTCATGGAAAATTTTAATTATAAATATTATTGACACAGATTCAAAGATGTGCATATTCAAATAAACTGGATGCAATTCGAGAAAAGCTAAGAGAAGGGCCAGGCCTCTCTGACTTCATATCAGAAGACAGACCAAAGAATTGGGATGATTATGAAGGAAAGTTAAAAAGGGAGAGAGGAGAATCGGAAAGGTTAAGGTTACCTCCTTGGTTGAAAACTACTATACCTACTGGTGTGTATTTTTATACGAAAAATATAAAAAATTATATGTAAATTATTAAACTAAAGAATGTATACTTAGTTAAATCATCAACAATTTATTGGACAGAATTTAGCTATCACATATCTTAATTTTTTTTTTTACCTTGAAGATTGCTTCTAAACATTTGTATTTACTGCTGTTAATTATCAATGACTAATTAATAATTTGTTTCACTAAATATTTTCCTAGTATATTTTCAAAAGCAAAGCAAAGCAAAGAAAACTTAACTTATTTTGTAATTCTTATACCTTTTTAATTTTAGGATCTAAATTTAGTGCTTTAAAAGAGCAATTGAGAAGTCTTAAACTAAGCACTGTATGTGAGGAAGCCAGATGCCCCAATATAGGGGAATGTTGGAGTGGTGGCAAACATGGTACTTCTACTGCCACTATAATGGTATTATATTAATATAATTAAAAATAGAATTTATAATAATATGTTAACATATAAGAATAGTGAGTTTCTATTACTTTTAGAATAATTTTTCATTGTGAGTAGGGATCTAACCTACAACCACTGTGCTTGTGTTTATAGTCAGTTGCAGTCCGACTGCAATTGCCTAATATTTTGTCACGATTTTTTATATTAATCTATATATTTTACCAAATTTTGGATGAAAATTTCATCAGTTTCCATCTATCAACTCTTCAAATTGATGAATGAGTGTAAACAAAATATTTGTCAGTGGTTTTTTAATTTTTTAAATTTATATACAATATTTTTACAGTTAATGGGAGACACATGTACCCGAGGTTGTATGTTCTGTTCGGTTAAAACCTCAAGAGCACCACCACCTTTAGATGTGGACGAACCAAGGAATACGGCAAAAGCTATAAATGAGTGGGGTCTTGGTTATATTGTATTGACATCTGTTGATAGAGATGGTAAGGGTTTATTAATCCTATATTTTTAAAACATAAAGCAGCGTAGTTACAGAGAACTTGAGGTTTTAGTTTTAGTTTAGTGGCACTCTACTACTGTACGGTTTCGTAGGAACTTCCTTGCACGCGCCACGGAACTGTGGAATGGCCTACCCGCGGCGGTATTTCCAGGTCGATACGACATGGGTACCTTCAAAAAGCGCGTTTACCTCCTCCTTAAAGGCCGGCAACGCACCTGCAGCTCCTCTGGTGTTGCACGGGGTCGTGGGCGGCGGTGATCACTTACCATCAGGTGACCCGTGCGCTCGTTTGCCTTGTCCTTTTCCATAAAAAAAAAAAAGTGGCAGAACTCTAGCATTAGAAGCAAAAAACTAAAATAATTGATCCCTCTGAGTGGTTATTGAATCTATGAATGCTAATATTTACTAACAGTACAGTCATTCCATGTGTGCCACAACTGCTTCAAATTATGATGAGCTTTAATTAAAGGAATATTTTTAGAATAGGAGCCGAGCTACTTAATATTATAATTTTAGGTTAAATTATACATATTTCTTATTTAAGATGTTTGTCTAATATAATATTGTCTAATGTAACAATTTAATTTTCAGATTTACCAGACGGAGGATCATCACACTTTGCTGAAACAGTAAAAGAGATTAAAAGGCAGTGAGTATTTTTTAAATTGTCTTAAATATACTGTATGTTTAAGAAATTCATAAAAAATATTAATAAATATAAAATAGATAAATGAGAAAAAAAATATACTTAAGAATTTTAATATGATTAACTATATTGCTAGGTTATGAAATATTAATATATGTACTACAATAGTAACAGAATAGAAATGGATGCTATGCAAATTATGTTAGGAAGCATAAATTTTTGCCTCAACTGGATTTGAACCCGAAACTACAATTTTCAGTCAAACATCTATCTACTTAGCATTTTTTTAATATAATGGCTTATAATAATAAAATATAGCTTATTGCTGATCATGATAATGATATCTATAGACCACCATTGATTCGTCAATTGAGATAATCCTTGTATATAAAAAAAAACTGCTTCACGCTGTATCCCGCGCAGCAGGGTAGGCAGAGGAAACCTACTGCTAAGATACTCCGTTCCCCACTTCCCGCCGAATTCTGGAGACATTGCGTGTTGAGTGGCTGATCTCAATGCCGCGCTTTGCCTCGACACAAGAGCGAAGAAATGAAAATGTGACGTGACGTGACAGTCACACTGTCACAACTGGCCTAACCCTGTACATATATAATACAAATCTTTTTCAGAAACAAAGAAATCCTTGTCGAATGCTTGGTACCAGATTTCAGAGGGAACCGTGATTGTATAGAGAAAATAGCAAACAGTGGTTTGGACGTGTTCGCTCATAACATCGAAACTGTTGAGAAATTGACACCGTTTGTAAGGGATAGAAGGGCGGGGTATGTATTGTATTACGGGGTATTATCTAGTTTCACATCGTATTCCGCATTTAGCAGGATAGCCAGAATGAATCTAGCATTAAGGCACTAGGTCTCCTCTGATTGTAAAATTGTGAGATATTGCGTGTTGAGTGGAGGAATTTAACGAAGTGAGTTTTTCTTTGGTGCCAGAGGAAACGAAAATATTAAATATTTCATCTCCCCGATTGGGAAACGCACCTGCAGCTATCGGTTACAGTCGTTCGCTTGTGCCGCTGCTTCACGACAGGCGGTGCAGGGGCATTAGCGTGGTAATATTAAATGTAATTTAATTTTGAAGTAAAATAACCGAAAAATTTATTACCATACAAATATTTTTATTAAGTTTTCCTCTTCTATTTTCAGATATAGACAAACATTAAAAGTTTTAGAAACGGCCAAAGAAATCAATCCAGATCTTATAACAAAAACATCTATAATGCTCGGTCTGGGAGAGTCAGATGAACAAGTGGAACAGACTATGAAAGGTATTTTATACAATCAAGGAAAAACCAGCTTTAGCAGCTTTGGAACCTAGTGTTAAGACACTCCATTCCAAAAATACTACCTTTCGCCACTTTCTGCCGAATTGTGGAGCGAATTGTGAAGTGAAACAAATAAGTTTTTTTAAAGTTCATCATTCAATATTTGTATTAAGCATAAATTGTTTCGTACATCTTCTCAAAATGAAATATTGCCTTAAAATTTTAAAATTCGCATTAAATATATAAATGGACTATATATTCATTAAAAAAATATGTTTTCGATTGTAACTAGTAGTTACTGAGATAAGCGCCGTCAACCAAAGAAACTCTCCAGCTTTATAACATTAATATTAATATATATTAGATATATCAATAATAATTGAATAATAAATTACTTTGTTATTCAATTAGTATTTCCTACCTTGATTTGTACATAAATTCAAATATTTTTTCCTTTTCCAGATCTAAAATCAGTGGGCGTAGATTGTCTAACATTAGGTCAATACATGCAACCAACAAAACGTCATCTAAAAGTCCACGAATACGTGACTCCTGCAAAATTCAAGGAATGGGAACATATAGGGAACCAATTAGGGTTCCTTTACACCGCCAGCGGACCCCTAGTGAGGTCTTCTTACAGAGCTGGCGAGTTCTTTATATCGAGCCTATTGAAGGATAGAAAAGCGAAAAGTATTTGACAGGATGATGTGAAATAAATTTGTTTTTTTTTTTGTTGATTATTTGTATTTTTGGTTAATTTTCACTTTCTTTCTGAGGTTTTTGGTTTTTTTATTTTAAATTTTGGTAAAGACAATTACATGGGTCTTTATTCATATTAAGTTAAATTGATTTCAAAATTATTTAACTATAAGTAGAATAACATTTGAAAAATAAGCTGAGATTAAATATTTAGGTTTCATGTTCACATACACAGTTTATTCTAGAAATTCTCATAGAGTTTGTGAGTTCTTTGTTTCGAGGACGTGTACTGAAGGATATTTGGCAGGAGGACGTGAAATGAATTATAATTTGTTGTGCTTTTTTTAGTGTTTTTTTTTGGTAATTATTCATTCTTTTTCTTATAGTTTTTATAATTTTTCTAAATTTATTGGTAATGATTCTTTCTCTTATATGGCTATAGAATAATATTAAGTTATACAATGTTATTTCAATAAAACTGACTTAAATTTGTCTTCAAAAATAATTTTTGGCCAATAAAAATATCTAATAATGTAGTTTCTCTTAAATATTTTTAAGAAAATAATTTCTGAAAATAAATAAAAATGGTTTGTCATACGGCTGGTGGATCTTTAGTGAGCTTATAAAGCTGGCGAGTTCTTTATGTCGAGTTTACTGAAGGATAGGGAAACAAACATTATTTGACAGATTGTAAAGGTTTTTGACGGTAGAAATTAAATTTCGACGTCCTATTTAGTTTTATCACCATGACTACCATAGCGCGATGAAACTGCGTCCAGCGTCTTTCTACTTCATTTCAATTTTCCGCTAATTTCAGACATTGTAATATATGTGGTTTAGTTTATAAGCATAGGAAACGTCACTTGTAATAAATAATACTCAAATGTATTTATTTACATAGATTATGTACCAAAAATAAATAAACATTGCAATTGTACTTGTCTGTTTTATTTCATTATAGATGTTACTTAAGCACATACAAAGGAATTTTATTTATAAAATACCCCTCTATACCTGGAGTCGAAGTTGCCGGTAGGCAGAGGGAACTTATTGTTAAGACACCATTCTCAACTTTCTGCCGAATTTTGGCAGGCATTGCGGGTTGTGACACTCCGTTCCCACGTTGTCACTCACCGCCGCGCTTCGTCTACCACCAGTTTCCTTGCTCCAGTCTCCAGCTCATTGTTTCCTTGCACTTCCTTAAAACTCATTAGCAATTGTTCTCTCGCCATCTCTCTGTTTACATCTGTCTCGCCTCTACCGTACGGTGGCACGCACGGGCGCCTCTACGAGTAGCGAGCAGCGATCGACGCCCTGAATACAGAAAACGTACTAATTTAACTCGTGACTCGTGTTTTTTTTGAAAAATTCGTGTGGATGTGGCTTTTTGTAGATAAAAATTTGGTTTTTAGTAATATTTGATTTTGAAATTTTTAATTTGTTCGTAGGGTTTGTAGGGTTCCGTATCTCAGAAGGTGAAAACGAGACCCTTATAGGATCATTTTGTTGTCCATATGTCCTTCTGTCAAGACCATTTATTGTCAGATCACGTGGAGTTATCAAGCTGAAATTAATGTCATCTATTCAAGTCTAAGGTCCTTTGAAGCACAGAAAACAATTTTCAATGTAAGTCAATACAATCAAAAGATTCGAGCATTTTTGTCTCGTTTTTCGCGATTTTATATGAAATTTGCGGTAGCCAATACAATGGTTACATCGAAATTATATAATCTTAAATAAACATAATTTATCATTAGACACAAAATTAAAATATCACAAGAAAATATTTTTATTTGGAACCAGTAACTTCTGCGACCATACCAGCGACCAGACCAGAAATCATTAAACCAAACAGAAACAAAATAAACTTTAATAAAACTTATGTAATTTTAGTTTCAAACATTAAAATCATCTAAGATCATTTAATGACAGTTATGGAGTTGAATGTAAAAAACATATTATTGCAATACTATACAATATAGCTATATAATAATATATAAATTTATGTCTAAATTGATCAGATTTGTGATTTTGAAAGCTCTTATAGAAAAATTATAATAAAGACTAAAAAATAAAATAAAACCTTAACAAAAAATGATAAGCTTAAAAATATAGCCAGTAACCCTTATAAACCACCGCAGGCCAGAAACTTCCTAGAAGATATCTCTACGTCCATCATGGGCTAAAATAAAAAAAACCTTAAGTACAATTTTCATTTCATTTCGAGGACGTCGTGTCACAGGGGCACAAGGGTGAGACTGTAACGTGAAGGTTGTGGGTTCGACTCCCACTCGAGGGAATGAATTATTATTTATCAATATTTTCATTTCCTCGCTCTGGCACCAAGGCAAAAGCCTGGTGTTAAGTTCCACTACTCAAGCCGATTTATATTTATTTTTTACAGTTTTCATTAATTGCCATATCCATACAAGCCACGTCTCCAGTAAATAGCGCACGTATGGTCAGTAAACGGCGTGTGTTAGTTCTTGGGGCGAAGCTTTTTAAGCAGTCGTGCGTGATCGCTGGCTGCAGGATACCGCCTTGCGGTTATATTTACTTTTATTTATGTAGGAATTACATTTGGGATATTCTTTTTTTATATACTCGTATACATAAAACTTATTATTGCTGTCGTGGCACTCAGCAGCACGGCGTCTGACTGTAAACGCGACAGTTGTGATGTGTGGCCTTGATTCTCGCACGGGGGATGAAGACAATGCGTGGCATTGAGTTCTGCTACTCAAGACGCAATTTGAAAACCAGGCGAAAAGTCGGGAACAGAATAGACTGCTTAGATAGTCTGTCAGTCTGGAAAAACCTAGTGTTACAACGCTAGGTTTTTTCTACCGACCTTTTTTTATGGAAAAAGACGAGGGAAACGAGCGTTCGGGTCACCTGATGGAAATGATCACCGCCATCAAAGATCCCGTGTAACACCCGAGGAGCTACAGACGCGCTTTTTTAAGGAACCAATGTTATACAAACCTGGAAACTGCCGCACGTAAGCCATTCCACAGTTCTTTGGCACGTGGAAGTAAGTTCCTACAAAGCCGCACAGTAGTTGAGTGCCACGTATCCAGGTGATGTGAATGATAGTTTAACTTGTGTCGTACTGTGCGGTTAGAGAATTCGGCGGCAGGTAACAGGTCAAACAGTTCTTCAGAATAATCCTCACGATAAATGCGGTAGAGAACGCACAGTGATAAGCTGTATCTGTATCAATGCAAAGGCAAAGTATCAAGCCTTTTACAGATTATTGGGTCCCCCCCCAATGATTCGAATGGCTCTACGTTATATGAGATAAAATGGTACAAGCTGATACTGGGGTGCACCAGCCCAAAGATGGGAAGAGTACACCGTAAGAGGTCGAACCTGGGCCCTACATAGGTCCAATCAGTGTTTTGGTGTGAAGTATCGCCTCTCTTTGCTGATGACCCCCAGTTTCTTCAAGGTCAACTTAGCCCTGCTTTCCAGATGATCGCGATACTGGCAGTCACTCAAAACATTAAGGCTTAATGCTGATACTGGACGAGGTTGCAAGGGAAGTTTCTGAAAGACTGGTGATACGATAAATGGGGTTTTTTTTAGTGGTTAACGCTCAGACTTGTGTTTTGAAGTCAAGCCAAATTCCTTTCACCCCATGAGGAGAAATTCTCGAGGGATATCTCAATAGAAGACACATGTTTATTCTTCACCTTCTTTTTTTTGCTGAGTGAAAAAAAATTGTGTCATTTTATTTTGTTTTTCTCTTTGAGTCATATTGTTCTAACGTCAATCCGTCAACTCTACTCCCTACTTTTACAGAAACGATTAAAACTATAATTTCAACTACCAATCAACGCTAAAGTGTTAATAATTTCCCAAAGAAAATCTTCCAAAAACAAAAAGGCGGTGTGTGGTGTGAACTGTGACAGGCAGCAACGTGCTAGTTCCCATCATCAAGTATGCCGGTACATGTATGACATGACTGTAGTCTTTACTATCGAGCTGTAGTTACCTACAGTTCCAAAATGCGAATATATATGATTTACATATTTATCTGCAGTTTTTAAAATTCATTTACTTAAATTCTATACTCTTCACTGTTGTGTGCGAGATATAGCGTGACCTATAAAAACTAAGTACAATATTTTATTGAAACGTTACATTAAAATTAACACAGCGGTTCGTCCTGCACCGAAAAATCTATAGATATTTCTATAACATATAACTATAAGTATTACACAGCAAGTACGAGTACTTGTAAAACCATTATTTATATTGCTGAATAAGAAAAGCTATATTTACAATATAAAACAATTAGTTAACAGCAAAAATAACAGCACATGTTCGCGACGTGACTTTAACTAAGTGCACTTAGCACGTACAATTAAAAACAACAATTTTTCATACACACTAAATTAATATACTTCAACATAAATTAACACTGCATTAGTGGCACAGTGATTAACTGTAAATGCGTCAGTTGTGGGTTAGATTTCCACTCGCAGGATTTAGTTATTTTCAATTCCCCGCTCTCATTACAAGACAAAGGTCACTCAACACGTAATGGCCCGAGGCGGAAACCTAGTGTCTTGACACTACGTACCTACTGCCTACCCTGCTATATAAGGAAAACTGTGTTAAGCTATAAATACAATATAAATACAAGTAGATTCATTAATTAATTTAGTGTTTTAAAAGTAATCTTAATAGATTTTTTAATTTAATTTCTTTGGTTGCAGTCCTCATTCAGCCTTCAGCGGAGCGGAGCAGAGCCACCAGAATCTATTTTAAAATATAATACGCTTTTATTTTTGGTGAATTCCGCGAGTGGCTCTAGGGAGAAAGCTAATTTCAATTTCATTTAGTTCTGGCGCGATTCCATGCACCGACCTCAGAGTTGTTGCAGTATACAGAACTGCTACGTCGAATGTCATATCTAGTATTATAATCAAAATAATACAATAAATAAGAATATAAATTATTTAAATTCCATTGGAAGAATTTGATAGCAATGCCATAAATATGAATACAAAATTAACTACTATTCTATCAATATAACATTAGATTTATTAATTTTAATAAATGTTTAGGCCATAAAGGGGTCGTGGGACAGCGTATGTCTCAAAACGCAACCCAATCGCTACACTGCCTTCTTACTTATCTTACAACACTACGCTGTACTCTGCAACACTACCTTTCTCTCTTGACACTTGAAACTTGACTCTTGGCGCAGCGGCATCGCGTCTGACGGTGAACGCTAAAGCTGTGGATTTAATTCCCAGGGGAATGGATTATTTTCATTTACTCTCTCCACTTCTCCTCCAGGTCCTTTATATCTCGAAAAATGTGTAAAAAGTAGGGTACTTTACGGTGGATACAGCGTGAAGTCGAAAGAAGGAGCTAAATTTAATTTACAAACTCTTTAATAGGCACATCTACAAATATCCTATCTTTGGCTAGTGAGTAGCATCTCCTCCTGGGAGCGTTTGGGTTCTGTAGGCAGGCAGATTACACCCCGTCTGAGCTGCACGCAATTCCATTCGAAGGGATTCCGCATTTTTATCGCCCGATGCCTTCACTGGAAAATTGGCTTTAAATCGACCAAAGGATTTTGTGTCACTATCGTTCATTAGTCGTCTGTTTCGCTGGTATTCAATTTTTGGATTTTTTTTTTTATATATTTAGATTGTATTTTAATGAGTTGATAGTTTGTTTCCTTTATTTATTATCTCTATAATACACTGTTTACGAGCAATAGCAATAACTCCGACATCTAAAGTTGGCAGGGAGGGATCGCTTCAACAGATTTCTTCTTCTTCTAGTGTAATTAAATATTTATTATAATTGTTTCTTTTATAATTTGTTATAAAATATTATGAAACAGACACTTACTATTGTTAACGCTTCCGTCACTTATCTGAGACATTTTCAATAATGTACTTTGGATTAATAAGGCCGATATAACATTTACAACAATATTTGTAACAATAGTTGTTTTTTTCCGATGAGGCCGATATGGTGCAACGGCTATCCATCTAAGTGTTTGCATGGAGTTTTGGGTTCGATTTCCACTCGGTGAAATAAAATATCATATTCTAGCCCTGGCAAGCAAATCTCAGGATTGAGTTTCATCACTCAACACGCAATGCCTACACAATCATACGTAAAATCTAATGTACTAAAATTATATTAGCAGGTGAATTACGGTTTCTTATATTTCTAACTTTTACAATCATCATAAGTCACCACTTTAAACTTAAACTTAATTTAAAATATACGAAACAACAATTTTCGTCTCACTTCATTTGTTATCAGGACTTGATTAGTGACGTCACGGCATCGAGGCCAAAGTTCCTATCCGGTAACAAGGTGAAGCCTCATAATGAAGTTTTAAAGCTCCGAAAGAAGCTTTGCAAAGCAATAATTTGAAATTCTGAGGCAAATTGAGATTTGTGATAACTGACGGAATGTAATAACTTATGTTTCTGTTGTCTTTTTTATTTTCGTACGAAATGAGTTTTGTTTCGTTTCACTTCGGTCTGTGGTAGATTCTATTTCAGATAATGCCTCCTTGAAACCACCATTTATATAATCATGTAAAAATATTTGCTTTCGCTTTGCTTTCAATTTGTTTAATCCTGTAAAATCTAATGATAATAAGTAATGTTGTTAAGTTGCATGACATTTTTCATTTTTTTAGCTCCATGTTGTAATTGATTTATTAATTTTAATAAATGCAAGAATGAAAATGCATCTCCGTAGGAAGAGAGAGAGAAATTAGCATTGAGACACTACGTTTTACGCTTTCCGTTCAATTTGGATGGTGGCTGGGACTCTATAACGAGCTGTGTTTTGTAATCAGAGCGAAGAGGCAAAAAAAATACTCGTCGAGTGGGATTCGTACCCGCCACTGTCACAGTAGACTCTGTGCCAGTGTCTATACACTAGATATAATTTACTTAAACACCGAACCATCGTTTATATGTTGTGACACTTGCGCCAATGGCGCTATTATACTTTCAATTTCCTTCGCTATATGCAGATAGGCACCTTAAATATTTACTCAGTTCTAATAGAAGTTTTGAAAACTTTCTAAACAGAGCTATCTAGTACAACGGCAATGCGCTGGCAAATACATTAGTGTCGTCGTGGACAGTATGCAAACGCAGTCGACCTCGCGCCGTCTCGAGTGATCCTAATGCCGCGTATTTGGCGAGAGATGCGCTATATCTATATCTTTGCGTACAATGAAAGCTTGTTAACAGTGCGCGCTATGCTATATTGTGGATGATTTGTACTTCATTTTAAGCGTTTGTCGTTTGGGTAAATTTCTCCGCTCTAGAAATGAATTCATAATTTACGTATTACACAGGATAAATCGTTAGTACATAAAAGGTATAACTGAAAAAATATTTCTCTGGTAGTTAGTTCCTTTTATCGAGAAATTTTGTATGCTATCATACATCACACTGTAAGCACATGTTAACATTCTCTAATTCTATTAAGGCAATCTGTGTATTGTGCTGAAGTCAACGCTGCGCTATGTCTCGTTACCAATGCTAGGAAATTAAAATATTAAATATACCATTCCCCCAAGGGGGATCGAACTCTCACCCGTCACGTTTACAGCCGCACGTGTGGCTCTCCGTGCCCATACGCCAAGGAGATTTCAATTCTAGTTATTTCCATTTGCCATACAAGCCAAGGCGTAAGTAAAAGCTCGTATTAATAAAGCAGGTCCACAATACACATAATACGTACAAATAATAAAAACCCATGTTAAAAAGCCACATATACTGGAACACAGGCAGCTGCTACATTTGAGAAGCTCTGTTGAATCGAAAGCTCATCTTGAGCACTTTAATAGCTTACTACAGTCATCTGGGATTGGAGTTATGACTTGAGATTTATCTTATAAAATATTTTAATTATTTTAACTATTTTTTAAATTGAAAGTTTCTATATGTTTGTGAGCTTTTATTTATTTAATAATGTATTAAGGATATAATTTGAATGGACACGAAAAGTGTTTATAATACATATTTTTTTAGGGCAATTGATTGTTTTCGGGCATATGCTTGGCGTAGATCGTGGCGTAATATTCTACCACTCTACATGCGATTGAGTTCTGGTACTCAAATTTAAGTCTAAATTTAGGTCTAAAATATAAAAAGAGTGTCTTAATACTAGGTTACATTATTAATAAATTATATTATTATTAAATAAATTACTATTTTACTTTTACCTATACCTTTATTTGTTCGTAACGTTTATTAACCTTTAAATATGTTAATTGTCTCTCATGGAGGTTGCTAACATAACCATCCCCTTGACAGACAGACAGTCGCTGTTACTCTGTGTGACGGCGGCTCACATACACACAATAATAATATATTTTTTTACTTTCACAATGTATCATGCAGAACCTTGGGTATATAGAGACCTGAGAATCTGACGATAAGACACTTTGTTCCCGTTAAGATTTTGGTTCCCCACTTTCCCTAATCATAGAGGTATTGCGTGTTGATTTGGTAAAGCTATGGTGAACGAGGAAATGAAATTGTAAAACTTTTCATTTTTTTGAAAAGGAATAGAACCCACTAACTGTCGCGTTCACAGTCACAAGTTTTCCCCGGCGTCACGACTCGCCTCAATTAATGTAATAATTTCCTTTTATTACTATTCGATATATAATAGTAGTATCTATTCATTAACTTACCGTTCCGAGTGTAATTGGAGTGATTATAAGAAAAATGGACCCTCAGTCGTGTTTCTAATTAAGACTAATGTGCTTACTGTAATAGCTTGAGGGAGTTCGTTTGTACTCAGATAGAGAGGTATTGGAAAATTACAATCTGATTTCATCATTTATAACCATTATACTACTGGTGAAGTTCTATTTATATCTGCGGTAAAGCGATGTGGCAGTGTGGGTACGATTCTTGGCAGAGGGAACCCAGTGTTAAAAACTCCGTTTCCTACTTTCTGCCGATTTCTGGAGGCATTGCATGTTGAGTGGCAAAAATCAAGGCCGCACTTTGTCTTGATTCCAGAGCGAAGAGAAGAAAATAGAGCGAAGAATAGTAGACTAGATATATATCTATTTGAATATCGAGTTATATATAGTTATATATCTCCAAGCGTTCTTGAGATAAGGCTCTTGACAGACAGACAGACGGACAACAAAGTGATCTTTTAAGGGTTCCTTTTTTGTTGCTTACCGCCAGCGGGTTACAGCGTGAGGCTGAAAAATCCCTATTTGATTATCTATGTAGTCTAGTGGTTAGTGAGTGACTCGGACTGTTACGATGGTGGATGTGGGTTTGACCCTCACTCAAAATATTTTTTTTCTTAATACAAGCTTTCTGTATCCATTTTTTCAAAAGTTACTTTTTACAGGTTTCCCTTGAACAGCATCCAAGAGGCACGACATTGAATCTCACTATATTCCCATACAAAAATATGAAATAACACGCAAAATTACAAATATAGCATATAAACATAAAACGTTTGAAATCTTTACAGCATCGTTCACGGCTCTCTGGGGCACTAAATACGTATACTGTTACATTATCATATGAATTCAGTAGAATAATAAACGAATAATATGCAAATACTGTTATGTATATGACCCGTGGAGTTTATTGCTGTTTTGTGTTTAATGTTTTTGGGATAGCGAGTTCGATTCTGGCTTAGGATAATTTTTATTTGATTTCTGGAGGAGCGGTTTCGTTGTTATGGGAAGAAATTTTATTTTGAAACTATTGTGCATACTAGAACGGTATGTGGTTTATTATTATGGTGTAATGGCGTTTATTGCTATTTATTATCATGCATGGAACATAAATATGTGTCATAAAATTAGTCCAGCTTATTTAATCCAGGTCAATCCAAATCATCGGTTCCACGTTTGACCCTAATCAAAATGACCAAAAAGCTAACCGGCAAAAAACTTTATTGAAGCCCACGCTGTCGTCCATATATTGCAAATAAACAACAGACAGAGAGTACCTAGTATTAAGATTCCCGTTCCATTCTTTTTGTTCGAGCAATCTTGGATACCTTGCGTATTGAGTGTCAGAACTCAACGTCGCACTTTGTCTTGTTATCACAATAGACACCGTGCCTCTACGTTCAAACAGCCAAAAATAAAATAGACATTAATATAAATGAGAAAAACAAAAACAATCCAACATGAACTAAAACGGGAGCACAAGTAAATGAGAGAGGACTACGAGTCGCTATCAGTGCGCGGTGATCAAATTAAAAAGTAATAAAAATGCAAACGAAGTAAGTTCCGAGTGGAGCGTAGTGGGCGATCGCCCGCGTCGCGTGAAATCTTCATTTTGATATTAAACCCCTTTTTTATATTGTCTTGATTATTGTTTTTAAGCTTCACGCTGTATCCCGCATATAGCACGGTAGGCAAAGAGGATAAATATCGTTATGACTCTTTGTTTCCCAATTCCCGACCAATTTTTGAGATGTTACGGGTTGAGTGGCGTTGTTAGAGTAGAAATCGAATCCAGAACTATCAGGTTTCAGTCCGACTTTGTCTTATTATGTCACGACGACAGATACATTTTAGTTGAGGATATTGGCGTCAAGTGAGTGCTAAACAACCAAACATATAGGAATCAAATGGAAATCGAACCTAAAACCATTGAATTTACAGAGCGCCCCTGCGCCACGTCAGCCTCAACGGCCTTGAATGCACCACGTAAGTAGGAAAATAGCCAGAATTCGAGGCCGCCTATTTTTGTAGTTTCGCTTAGGCCAAACTACAAAATTAGCTCAAATACCTAAATATATAACCAATAAACAGTAACCCCCATTCTGAATACCTTCTACCTGTCATCTATAAATAAATGAGTTACCTATATTAATAAAAGAGTAAAAGTCTCAGAACGCTGGCGGGCGGGTACCGGGCGCGGTGGCGCGGTGGCGCGTGAAATTGCCCAGCGTAGGGGGCTTCATTCATAAAATATAGCGACAGGGAATGATGTATGGGACACGGGGCTATCGATGTCCGATTTTATAAAGGGTTTGTTTGGATTTTAATGAGATATTTATTAAGTGGAGATTGTAGCTTTACAGTGTGATTTGAAACGTTAATAGGCTGGGGTGTCGGGACGGGGGGTTGTCGAGCTTGGTTAATCTAGAGAATAATTTGTCACTGTTCTCTCTACATATCTACGTAAGCCTAAAGGCTAATGTATTAAAACGATGTAAAATCATAATAGTTAATCGAGAGGCCGTTATAGCACAAATTCTAATTACCTTGTAATTATTTAATTGTTAACAGGGGTTTGATTCCCATTTAATGGAGTGATTTATTCGCATTGGAAAGAACAAAATGACTCAACATGTCTCGACAGCTTAAATACATGGAAGTTGAAACAAGAAATAAAATAAAACAAAAAATTAATCAAAATTTAACACAAACAATATTTATATTTGAGCACAAAAAACACGAAACTGATCCGCATTCCGCCGCGCGGCGCCCGTTGTTCCGAAACCTACTAACTATTAGGGGATTTAAATTTAAATAATGAAAATGTCGCATTGTTGTCGAATTAAACTCGCAAATATAATGCTGGACGTTCACTTTTCGCTATAAAGCTAAAGATTAAATTTATTTTATATTCAATTATGATATAATTTAAGAATTTTTAAGGTAGTTTCAGTTAAGCTTTAGTTTCAGAATATTGAGAGTAGGTATTTTATAACTACAAATAAGTAATAATATGGAATATTGTTGTATCCAACATGAGTTGTGCGTTATCACACATCTCCTTATTATTCAGCTTCACGCTGTATCCCGCACATAGCAGGGTAGGCAGAGGAAGCCTAGGGTTAAGACATTCCGTTACCCACTTTCTACCGATTTCTGGAGGCATTGCGTGTTGAGTGGCAGAACTCAACGCCGCCCTTTGCCTCGACACCAGAGCGAATAAATGGAAATATAAACGTAAATAAATATTTTACTTCCTCGAGTGGGGATCGAACCCGCAACCGTTGCGATACAGTCACACCTTTGTGCCACTGCGCCACGACGGCCTCTTATTATTAAGGCCTAAAATTCCTTTGTGAATTAAGAGTTTTAAGGTATGCTGGATCTATAATACGCAATAAAAAAAACAAATTATTTTAAAAGACCAGTCGTTGCCCAGTACGACGGTTTATGGATTCAATTCTTACTCAAGGAAATAAAATATTTCATATTTAAAAAATATATATAATAATATTTGATAAATTAAATTTTGAAGCAGCCCGTTTAATAAATTCAAATCCTCAAACAATTTCCATATAACACATACAAGTACAAATTGCCCAGTATAAGTAAATACTTTAATTATTATTATGTTGTCATCACGCAGTAAGTGCTTATATAATAAAGAGCAAGCAGGATTTAACCCGTAGAACTGTATGGCGTAACCCCATCACACGCCTCCACGCACCCGCCTCGCTGGGAAACTTCGTCGTTCGCCGCGTGGACCCTTTGATTATTTAATTGACAGTAAACACGAGCGCTGTGTGTGGAAATATTTGTGATCTATTATTAGAAAATATATTATTTTGATAAGATATTTGTTAAAATAACTGCGTCCTTGGTAATGCGGCGTTAAGTTACGCTTCGCGACACGCAACATTGTTAATTGGGTGGAAAATGGCCGTATACGTTGCAGTGCAGGTCCCGACAATCTTGCAACGGTGCTGTGTGTTTAGCCTTCTCATCTATGCAGCTAAGGCTCCGTTAACCCTGTAGCCGGCGGCAATACGCCTTTCCACATTCATCTAGTATCTTCCATCTTTACTGAACGGATTGTGTATTTCCAAATATATAACTTGAAATGAGGAACTGAAATGATTAAATATTTCGTTTCCTCGAGCGGGAATAAAACCTACAACCTGTCGCGTTTACAGTCACATTCTTGCGGTCGTACGTTATGAGAACTGGATATGGCCTTATATTTTAGTATAACCTTATAACGATAAAATAATACGATTTCTATGACTCCACTCCAAATAGCTGAAAACCAAAAAATAAATCACAAAAGCTCTATTAATTAGTCTCTGAAATAACTCACCAGTGTAAAGCACAAGCTTAATAAAAAGCTCAATAATTTAATTAACAATAACACGTTTCCAATACAAATTGCGTCGTAAAAGTCGAAATGGAATAAGTTTATTATTAAAAATTGTACATTTATGTAACAATAAACGTACAAATTTTAGGCCGTCATGGCGCAGTGGCAAAGCGTGTGGACAAAAACAGGATGGTTGTGGGTTCGATTCTCACAACCATCCCATAAATTAATTTAACTTTATTCACTTTGATAATGATATAAAACGTGGAGTTGAATTCCACTTCTGAAGGTGAAGAACTGAATGTTTTAATGGTAGGTTTCCTTTCCTTACTCTATTATGCGCGGGATACAGCGTGAAGCAAAAAAATATTATAAAGTATTTAGTATATTAGTATAACAGTTGCAGCTATTTGTCAGTATTATGTACGTACAGTGACTGTGCAGTAACGGTTAAATGAAGCGTTGTTTGATCGGATCGTATTTATACGATCACTTGCAATTTCACACGTCTTTGCTTGGTAATGACAATAAAATACTTAAGCATTATGTAATTAAAATCAATGTCAATTCATGCAACAATGACGTGATTGTACTTAAAAAAAACAAGCTGAATTGAGGTCAGTCGTGGCGCAGGTTTACAAGCATGCGACTATAGACGCGATAGGATGTTGAGTTCAGTCACTGAAGTTGAGAAGTTGAAAGCCTCCAGAATTTAGCAGATTTGACAAGAACTCGCGCAAACAACTCTGCGGGAATTTTTTTTGATCAATTATTTACAGATCCATATTAATTAATTAGTAACAATGATATCTAGATACCTAAGAGATGGGGAATACGTCTAGTGTGAAAGGGGTCCTAAGTGAAAATTTTTAAAAATTATAATTTGCGAAATTAAATATCGTCAAAATTCCTTAAAAGGATACTTTGTAAAAATATCGATAATTGTAAATTTTTGGGTTATCTCACTTTTACCTTTAGTATGTGGTATATCACCACAGCTTATACAATGAGTAATGATCGCTAATGAAAACGTATGGTACATTATCCAACTTTATAATTGACCTACTGTACACTAAAAAATAAGTATTGTACTTGACTACTTTTCTTTACTACTTTTGACCACTTTTGTTACATTAATAATATTTTATTTAGTTTTTCTTTTTTTTTAAATGTTCACTGAACTATATCGTAGTTTTCTATGACATGTAAACAAAAAAAAACGTACAAACCTCAAGTTATTCCTGAATAAAACATTACAAACAAACATACAAAACAAAAAAGCTCTCTTTATAACATATATTGGAAGATTATATTAAAGGGTAAACTGTACGTCACCCGTTGCAGGTAACAGCGCGTGGTGCTGATCCGGCTGCCGGTGCTTAATGAGTCGATTGTATTTAAAAATCAATAGTTGTACTTTTGGAGGTATTTTTGTTTGAGTCACAGATTTTGGTGGAAAATTACGATTTGGAGCAATTTTATTTTTATATTTTCACGATTGAATGTTTGAATAGAATTTTATATGAAATATTACTTACTAATTAAGTAAACAAATTAAGATTCGGATTTAGAATTAAAATTAGAACTTTTTTTAATTAATATTTTTGTGGTTGACGCTGCATCCCTAGAGGAGGAGCCGGAGAGAATGAAGCACCACACTACAATAATTGTATATGAAGATAACAACTCATAATTATTCCTTATTTTCTTTTCTAAACTTTAAAAAACTTAAACTAGCTTTAAGCAAATACAATAAATATACATTATAATTCAAACTACTACATGCATCAAAAGGTCCTTGTTACATGTACCGTACGTATGATACTTGAGTAAAATTTTTAGTAAAAACTTCTTTTTTAGAGAAAAAAAATGAAAACTGTACTGTACTGTACTATACATGATGATTAAATTGATGCATTTTTATAGTAAGATTAGACATTGTACTTTATTCTTTCTAATAATGGCACACTGAAATAATATGAGTGTCTTTTTCTTCTATTTCTTCTTTAGCTTCACACTGGGGTGCTGTATCCTGCACTTAGTAGGGCAGAAACAGACAGATGAACGGACAACAAAGTGATTTTATGAATCCTAAAAAAATAGTCACTTAGGCTTTAGTCTTAGGTACTGAAATCGTAATAAACATATCATTAATGAAATTGTATTTGTATTTACACAAAACATCGAAACGCATAACAGAATTCTTGTGAGAATAATGCAAATAATTTTACTATGTTAGGTTGTCGAAGTATTGAAAGTAGGTCCTTGTGTGTCACTCGACGTCTATACGTCTGTTGCTACGAGTGTCCTAGTGCAGGTGGTGTACTGAAAGCACATTAGAAATTTGTTTTCTGTAATATTTATGTTTGAATCTTAATAGTATTAAAAGTTGTTTTATAAGCGCCATCACTCTATTATTAAAATTTGGGTCTGATATTTTTCTAACATCACGTTGTATGTCGCATATAGTAGGGTAGATACAGGAAATCTAATGTTAAGATACTCCGTTCGCCATTTTGTTTATAATAATTATTAAGTGGCAAAACTCAACGTCGCGTTTTGTCTTATTACCAAAGCCAAGAAATATTAATAAATCATTCCTCCGAGTGACAATCAAGCAGTGAAAGCATAGAAATTACAATTTAAACGGTTATAGCATGGTAATAATTTTCTTTACAGAATATAAAAACTCAAAAATCTCAATCCGAACTCAAAAAAAAGCAACTCAAAACTAAATAAACTCATGCCATTTCAAATATATATTCAAAATATTCTTTTCATTCTAACTCCACACGAATGCGATCGACAATCTCGAGTAGTAGCTGTAGCTGTAGTAGCTACAGAGCTACGAGCGGTAGGCGCGTAATTGGTTGAAAACTCAGCCGCGATCTGTACGAGCACAGTGCGTTCGCCACTTGTCAGCCCCATTAATGCTCTAACTATTAGGAAAATATGAAATATGAAATTTTATATGTAAAAATTTTGTAAAATATTTCTTTTTAAGATACGGTTGAAATGTTATATTTCGTTAGTTCGTTCCTTTTATATAGTAACTGGGTCTCTATATAGAGATTGATGGACTGGGTTTCTGTTCATGTTACTACTTTTATTTCAAAGTTGACATAATTTCATAGATCTGCTTATTGAGGTCATCATGGAATGGTTATATTTATTTCCACGCTCTGGCAGAGAAGGCGCGGCGTTAAGTTCCGTCGCTCATCACGAGAGTGAAAAGCAGAACATCTTACTTACCACTAGGCTATGAGGTTCCCCTTGCGTACTTTGGTATGGTGAAAAAGGAGTGAGAATTATTTGTTAATAAGAAATTTAGAAAAAAATAAATAAAAAAACAATATGCATACGATACAATCATTTCACAAAACAAAACAAAACAATAAAAAAAAAAGTATAACTCCACCACCACCACCACACCAAAGACTCTTCCTGCTTCCAACCTCCCTACCATGCGCACATTAAAAACGGCGACCAACCCGTATAAAATTAAGTCAACAAGTCCCTCCGAAAAATTATTCATAGCCGATATCTTTAGGTGCGAAGCGGAGGCAAGGACGCGGAATAGTCTTCATGAATTGGAAATGCAATTTGTCCGGGTGTGGGTGTACCCATACCCGGCCAATTGTTTTTGAGAGTTACCGATTTTCTTGATGGACACACGAGAAGTCGCCTACAGGCGTTAAGTGTTTTTTATATGAGATCCCCGCGCTTAGAGACTGTTTGTTTCGGAAAACGCTTATAAATTACTGTTTATTTTTTTGTCTTTATTGTGATTGAATTGTGTAGCTATGTTTTTTTAGCTTCACACGCTGTTTTCCATTTTCCACTGAATTCTGAGGACTTTTCGTTTTAATATTGAGTAGCAGTACTCAACGCCGTGACACAACCTGTCATGTATGTGCCCGTGCACCACGACTGACCTTGTGTTGATTTGTGTATTTATTAATCTGAATTTAGAGTTTTATCCAACTCATCTAAAAATCAAGTCATTGTGGCGCAGTCCTTTTCTTTCATCTCACAACTCTGGCTGGGAGGACAAAGCGCGGTGTTGAGTTCCGCCGTTGAGTTTGAAATTGTATTTAAAATTAAGATATGAAAATGATATGAACTTGCAAAAGCGAAAGTAACTCATATTCGCAGGTTATTTGGGATATAATACGTATTATGTATACTGTGCACGGTTGGTTTACATTGTTTTTATTTCAATTTCACTCTGTTTTAAGACACTTGGTATCCTGCGCATCGTCTAAGTCTTGAGTCATTGTATGGCGGAGCTTACCGCCACCTTTGTAACCAGAATAAACCGTACCTATAACTGTCGCATTTACAGTCAAACACTGTGCCGTTGCGCCTGTGATCTGTAACGAGGTTCTTTTTTCTGAATCCCTACAATAATGGCATTGACCTGTATCCCACCATGATAAGATGTTTTTTGTTTTTATATGTATTTTTAGAGGCCGTCGTGGCGCAGCAGCACAAGGGTGTGACTGTAACACGACAGATGTGGGTTTGATTTATTATATTTATATTTCTTCGCTCTAGTGCCGAGGCATAGATCGGCGTTGAGTTCTGCCACTCAAACCGCAATGCCTCCAGAAAAAAAATCGGTAGAAAGTGGGCAACGTAGTGTCTTAACACTAGGATCCCCTCTGCCCACCATGCTGTGTGCGGGATACAGCACGAAGCTGTTTTAATTTTAATTTTTTTTTTATTGATATTGTACATCACATAGGAACTATGTAAAATAGAAATATATGATAAGTATATTGGTAAATAAAATATTTCAGTATAAAAAGCTGTAAGGAAATGTAAGCCTTCCCTTTAGGTAAAGCATCCAAGACTCATCATGTAATAAAAACTGTGTTTTACCGAGTTATTATACAGCGACGCTAGGAAATTCGACTCTACATCGAATCCAAATTGGCGTGAATTTTACGATGACTATTAGTAGTAAAGGAATCTCTTATCTTTTTGCTGTGAGGGACGTTTTTTAGATTTTGACTTAAAAAAAGACGTTCTTTTCATTTCTTTTGTTCTGTTTTTTTGGTGAGTTCGATCGATCGATTTAAAAAAAAAACATTTTAACTTTCAACCCATATTTCATCTGATTAAGGTTGAAATTTTTGGACTTAGATTTTTTTTAAATCGATCGATCGATCACACCGAGTTTTATAAAATTTTAAATTTAGACTCTTAAAAATATTTCATTGAACACGTGTTTTATGGTTTTTTAGAATTCATTAGAGTTAAGTTCTGCTACTCAACATGGAATATCTCAAACAGGTAGCGTGAGCTGTAGTAGATTCTCCACGTGTGTCCTTATGCAAATTTTTCTGTGCCATTTTTTACATGCTTACAGCGTAATAATAGTTACAAGTTTCAGTCCAAGGTATCTTCCGCGGGTAAGTCGGCAAGACTCGCAATCAAAAGTAAATAGCTTTCGCGAGAATTAAGTGTAGCGGGAGAGCAAACAAGTTCCATGTATAGTAGCGCCGCTGTTGGACAATCTCTACGACTTTGGAAGATTAAATTAGAAAACGTAAACAAGTACGAATCGGGTACTAAAGGGGCGCAACTTTATTTTAGCCTTTACAAGATTGCTGTTCAGCTAGAAATTGGCTTAAATTCTGGAGGCGTTGTGTGTTGAGTGGCGGAACTGAACGTCACGATTTGCTTCGACACCAGAGCGAAGAAATAAATAACCTATATTACCTGTTCCTTATTCGAACCTGTGTTATTGTGATACCACGTAGCTATAGCATAACTGCATTTGAAAGATAAAGTGCCGTCGAGCACCCTCCAAGGAGACATTGCAGGACAGCTATATTAATCACAAACTGAAATGCTTCTTGTCTACATACATAATATTATATAAGAAGTCATCCTGATATCATAAGGAATTTCTTACTGTATACGTGACGGTAGTAGGTTCGATTGCTATACGGGGGAAATTATACATAGATTTTTTTTTGGCAATCTCGTTAAAACTCCGCTGTCAGTCTTACAAAAGTAAAAAGACTTTTTAGTTATACATGCAAAATGTAACTACTTGAGATAGAATGAAACAGTGTTTTCTAACGATATAAACTTAGACTGACTAATAGATGATTTTATAAGGAATGGTTATATGCACATTCATTCCTCATAAATTGATTGAAAATTACTAAATTTATAACGTGATGTTGTAGATCACATATTTTTGTACGTCTTCCTGCAAAGATGAACATAGCGCGGCGTAGAGATCCGCCACTCAACATGTAAATTTTCAAAAAATCTTCGGCAAGTTTAAAATTGAAGTGTCTCAATGTAAAATAAAGTATCTTCATAGCAGGTTTCTAAGTTTCAACTGATTACTTTGCTATAATATGGGAAATTTATATAAATTTCATAATAATATAAATAATAAATTTCTTTCTTAATAAAAATAGTAGAACATAAATACGAGTATATATCCCAAGTATAACAGTAGTACTGTTAGTATACTTGTACTCGTAACATCGAAGCGATAAAGTCGAGAACAAAAGTTAAATATTTTAAAATAAATGGAGTATGTAGAATGAATCGTTTTTGCTTAAAGCTTATTTGTTTCTTTAAGTGGTAGTTTTTCCTTGTCCTGAGCTTAATTAATGGGTGAATTATCTAAATGAAGCACATCTGATTACGTGCTTTGTATCTTTCTTTTTTTCACGCTGGGAAGAAAATCACATAGCAGGATGAAAGAGGGAACTTGGGAGCTACATCCATTTCTCACTTTGCGCCGAATTCTTAAAAAAAAAGTTGACAGGTACAGAACATCTTGTACAGTATGTTAGCTCTATGTCATATTCAGTCTCGAATGAATATAATGTAGAGTCATATAGGGTTTAGAGAACAAATTGTTAAAACACTTCAACAATAAATTTGTTTTAAAGTTGTTTTATATATATATTTTTATTAATTTTACCCGTTGCCTACGTACCGCAGAATTTTAGAGACATAACGTGTAAAGTAGGGGAGGTTAACGCCGAGCTGCCTTTTTACTAAAGCGAGAAAATTAAAAACTTAATTTTCCCTGTGGGAATGGACTTGCCCAAGAAGGAAGTAAACATACAACCTTCACGTTTACAGTCACCCCGCTGTCCCGTTGCGAAACCTATTTGTATAATATAAATATATTATTTTATTAATCGGTGTGTATTTATATACTGTAGATACTTATAGTAGAATATCTGAGACAATCAGGCGGCGTCAACACTAGGTCTCGTCTACGGTCTAGTTAGACGGCGGTTAGGCGCAAGTGTTTGAGCTGCTCATCAACTAACCATTCTATATTATATATTTATATTAATTCCATTGGAATATTGTAGAGTATTATGTAATAGTATAAATATATGGCGGAAAGTGGGGGATGGAATATCTTGAAAGTAGATTCCCTCTGTCTAGCCCAAGTATAATATAAATGTAATGTGAGGAGTGAAATATTTTAGAAGAGTTAGTGATTTAACTAGAAATAAGTAATATATATTTGTAATACGAAAAGTATTCGTTTGTACAGATAACAACCTGCAGCGTTAAGTTTATCTATTTAGCACATAACGCCTCGAATTAAGGCAGAAAATACCTTATGTATGTATCTCTTGTAAACAGTAAGGTAGGTAGAGAAGGCCTAGTATCACGACACTCGGTTCTTCTTTAAAGAAAATATATAAGATTAGATGCCTTTGGGATTCGAATCGCAGCATCCTCTGTTACAAAACACATACCCATACTTAGAACAAAGTATCAAGAAATCATACACGCTGTACGAACTACATCAGATATTTGTTCCGCGCCCATTTAATCTTGGACTGCTCATTTCCTAATTGCAAGTGATGTAGGTTTTCAGCCAATAGTAAGGATTCCGTATATAACTTATAAATAAACTATTAATATTTTTACATCTTATATGTAACATGCCTTATGCATTTAGAATTATACAGAGAAAGCAGACTGCCATATAAAACTCGACTTTTTACTTTGATTTTAGGATAATACATATATATAAACATATATATTCTAATTTAAAATACCACAGTTGTCAGTTTAACGTCATCTCGAATGAATGAATTATTTTGGGTTCCGCCACTTAACAAGCAATGTCTGGAAGATGGGGCGGTACGTGTGAAATATTAGTCCTAACACTAGGTGCTTCTGCCAAAAGGCTTCTGTGAAACTAAGAAAAGTATACCTGCGTGACAATGACGACACTATACGTATTTTATTTACAACAATCTAGTGGTTACAAATAATTGGCTAATATTGAAAAAAAAAAAAACAAAAATAACATAATTCTTAAAAATGCTTAACAAGTTTTCTTTATTAATGTAAGAAAAACATAACATAATATAACAATACAAAAAAAACATAACATCAAAAAAAACCCGTCCACAGTACAAGGTAACCCTAGAAAGACTAATATCGCTAAAACGGTTCAATACAGCGCTTTGATGGTGTGTTTACACTTGTTATTAGCTAATTACACGTCAATGGATACCCGTTCGAATCCCGTCCAGTAAATACTAAAGATATAGATAGATGGAGCTTTATACGATTTGTTGATTGGAGCGACTATTCAGAATCGATGACAGTTTAATCTTTTTTGCTATGTATTTTGTTATATGAATGTATTTTTTATATGAATTTTTTAAATATTATATTTTTTTAGAGATCAGTCGTAGCGATGTCGTCGTCGGTTGTGGGTTTGATTCTGACCTTTCAGTTTATATGTTTGTACTTAATATAGGTGTCAAAATGAACGGGACTGATTTGTAAAATACAATGTACTACGAAAAATAACTATCCAATAAAAACAAATCAATATAAGCAAACCACCTCATGAGTTTTATAATATATCTATAGAATAAGTACATATAGAGAGAACTATTGAATATGTTTAATAATCATGAGTGTCGTATAACCAAAAACTAAAGTTCCCGTGGGATAATAAATGGAAATTTATTTGAAAACTCTCACGTCATCTCCATGAAAACTATTGTAAGAACTTCAATATATTTGATATTATGAAAGCATCACAAAATATAATATTTATATATAAGGGATATAGTTTTAGAGGAAATATTTAAATTGTTAAAATGTTTTAAGTAAAATAATAATAATGGATACAGAACTTTTTGCGAACTTTTTTATTAACTTCATTCTATATCCCGTACCTTACACATGTAAGGTATGCAAAGGGAACCTGGGAACCTAGAGACAAGACACATCATTCTTAAGCCACTTTTCCTTAGTCAAACAATGAGAACCGCCTTATCTATCACAAACGTCCAATATTAATAAGTGAAAGTCACCATCGCCAAAGTTATTCACAGTATTAACACAAAATCTTTGACAATATACAATTCCGACAAAACCGACTACAATCTGCATATAAATATAATACGTATGAAGCAGCTACTCGGTACTTACTTACTTACTGCAGGCTATTCAGAGTAACGGCGTATTGAAGTTAAGTCCTGGCGCCACCTGGCTGGATAGAGCTACCGTACATCTACAGTTAGAACTGGGTCTGGCCTATGTGGCTCTGTAATCTGCCATTCCTATGCAAATTCGCTCGCTCAACCAACTATGACTTCATATAAAAGAGTGTTTTCACGTTGCTGTTCCTGTTTTTGGGTCTTGTCATGCAATTTATTAAACGGATCTTAAATAGTTGTGTTTAAAGTTACAATAAACAATAATCAAAATAGCGGACGAAACTTCGGGCGGATCGCTAGTTAGACAAAGAGTTAGATTAGATTCGTTTGCGGTACTTATTACGATTTTTTTATATCTCACTTGATAACTTAACACTATTCTTATCTAAGTTAAAAATAAGTCTCTTAAAAAGATATGCTACAAGTTGTTTATTCTATTTTTATATAAAGTTTTTATAATTGATTCCATTATTTATAATAAAATCTTATTTACAATTTTTCAATTACATCTCGTACTTTATAAAGTTTTAACAGAAACAAATTGATCAAATTGAATGTAGGAAGAGTAACAGGAGTGCGCCTCGTTCTCAATGTTTGGAACGACGTCCGCTATAGCAAGTAAGTGAATTTTGCCTTTATGCAGCCACTTGACTAGGCAACAGAAGGTTTTATCCTTTGATTACACTTTCAAGTTCTACGAAAGCCGATGAGCCCTAGAGGTTGAAGATTCGAAGAAAGCAAAAACTTCTACCTCAGACGACAATCTGGAGGAAAATAAATATTTTTATTTGCTTCTAATGTTCTTATAAGTTTTGTATATAAATTAATGAACTGATTCTAGATGTCACTCTGTAATCTGTTCCTGATCGTTGTGGGTTCAAATATTTAGCGTGTTAATGATTGTATTTATTTATAAAATATTTTGTATTTTTTCATTAATTTAATGCGGTATGTCAGGGGAAAAGACAGGTTTGAGACACAAAAATGTAAGTTAAGAAAATAATGTAAAAAATAACTGTCTTTTACAGCCATCTACAGCCGAATTGTAATTTTGGACATTTTCTTCTTAATCTAGACTTATAAAATTCAGCATTAAGTTACAAAACTGATCCAAGTGTTTGCTTGGACATAATTTGTCTTGCACTGGGCTGTAGTGTGCGGAACACTTTGATTATACTTCGAAGTTCAAAGGAAGCCAATGAGACCTCGGAGCTGCGACAAATGAAGGTTTCAAAAACTTTTACAATAAATGACAGTCCCCAAAAACAAATGAATGAGGCCGTCGTGGCGCAGCGGACAAGGGTGTGACTATAACGCGACGGTTGTGGATTTGATCTCCAGTCGAGGAAGTGGAATATTTATTTACAAATCGCGGCGTTGAGTTATACAACTCAACATAAAATGCCTCCAGAATTGGGCAGAAAGTGGGGAACGTTAGGTTCCCTCTGCCTACCCTGCTGTATGCGAGATACAGCGTGAAGCTGATTTATTTATTTTACTCTCAAGACTAATTATTTATTTTATCAAGCGCATTTTTATTATACTTGGTTAGTAACACAGTTGTTAGAACAAGTGAAATTACACTGTTTCAGATTGGTAAATAAATAACTATGTATAAGTAAATAATTTTGTCTAATACTAAAACATTTATTATATATATATATATATATATATATATATATATATTTAGTTCTCGACTTTCCACTGAGACAGTGCATGCTGACCACCAATTTCATATTTGCAGTGAAACGAAACGGGTGAATAAGGCACATATATGAGTATAATAAACTATGAAAGTGAGATTACAAAATATGTACGTCTTAACAATATAAAATATTTCAATTTCATGTTTTATATTAATAACTTCAACTAATTTCTTTAGATTTTTTTCACTAAATTCAAATAATCAAAATCTACTGCACGGGTGCAACCAAAATGCATCCAAAAGACAATGTCGCATTCAACAACCCCGTCACGTTCCTTCTCATTGTGGAAACAAAAATTGTAGAAACACTAACACACTGGTGGCGGTGCCAAGTCGCTTCATTACGACTTGTGACTTGTATTCTCTACTGCACTTGCCGTGACACGTGACATGCTGATGCTGGGAAAATGAATTTGGGCACTTGCGGTGTAAAATAATATTATTTTAAAAGTATATGTTGTGTATGTATACAGACTAGCAGACTAGCGAGAATATCACAGCAAGAATAAACAACGTGCTTGGGTGGTTCGGGCACGCTGAGATAATGAGTACAGATTCAGTCTTTCAACATTAACTGTTGGCAAAACAGCTTTTCAATAGTTAACTAGGCTTTTAAATAAAATACCACATTAGTGATTTCCAAATAAATATATGTATGAATATCTTTATCTCTAATATCTTTTGGATATTGGTCTGAAATAAATTATTTGTTATTTATAATTTTTTTATATAGTAAAGTTTACTTGACAGGAACAATAACGAAACATGCCTCAAAATCAAATATAATATAAAATAATATTATATGTTCAGCACTTCGATGAACTCAAGTGAATATTTGCTCAGTTCATCCGCGTCTTGATAAGGGCTCCAAATTATAGTTTATTAGAAGTTTCAACAGCCGGCCAGTGACGTACTTACTGGCTAACTTTCCTCACCTGACTCCTCTTTTATTTAATACTTGTTTTAGATTAATCGGTTTTTTTATTTTGTTGCCGCATTTTTAATTACAGTCGTGGCGCAGAGGATCAAGCATATGAATGTAAACGTGACAGGGTGTGGGTTCGATTGCCACTCGGGGAAATTAAATATTTAATATTTTCTTTTCGTCATTCTGGTGTCGAAGTAAAGCAATTCTGTTCTACCACTCTAAACGAAATGCCTCCAGAATTTGTCTGACTTCATTCTTAATGAAATTGCCAAAAAATAACCATAAATAAATACAGTGATTCCATTTTTTATCAAATTAGCGCTTCTGTTATTCTCCAATATAAAATGTCAAATTAACAGCAGGGACTCCAAGAAACTTTTCTGACATTTTTTTTGACATACATAAATAAGATTTTCAATTATACGGTATTTTTTTGTTTATTAGTGGGACATTAAAAAGCTTAGTTGAGAGTTCGACGTTGAGTTCCGCCACCCAACACGCGATGTTTCGAAAATTGAGCTATGTGTTGGACATGGAGTGTCGTAATTGTTGCTTCTTTTCACTCACCCCAATTACTGTACTATATGTAGTATAAATTATATCTCAAGTAAATAAAGACATCTGTTTTCTTGACAGTTAACGATATGAACTCTATCCTATAAATCCTATAAAATTCATACAACAACAAAGTATTTGTTGCTAGAAAATATTGAATTAATAAATATTTTAGTTTATAAAATGACGGACAAAGGGATTTTTATTGTATAGACCTTAGGGTCAGTCTATTTGCAATGATAATTCATAATAATCTCGTTACAAACACCCTTTAGTTGTCGGACCGGACAAACGCTCGTATTGATTTATTTTATTAAGTGATTGTAATTTTGACGAAGTCTTGGTTCAGCTGGCACGTACCTGAATGTGACCAAAACCAAATTTTAATCAAAGGGAAATTTTTAAACGAATTCATTCAGGATGTTTTTTCGTAGTGCAGATATAAATACTGAGAAATATCATTTTTAATAAAAAAAAACAATATCTATATTGAATTTATTCAAAATATATAATTCTCAATACTCAATAATATATAAATAAGAAAGTTATTCTTTTATCTGCTCCTTGTACTTGTAGTAGAAGAATATATGTCGAATACAACGTTTATTTGTTCTATGAGACAAAGCGACCTCACTGTCGCGATAGCCTCGCTGGTGTCCGATGCAGCTTACCAGTCCCGCTCTAAAACTGATAATTTTATTTATATATACGTTCTTGATATATTGGTAGCAGGAATTTAATCATTTTTTACCTTTATAGCCCACAAACAGCGGCTAGAATGGGAAAAGTTATCCCCCATTAATTGCATACTTATTAGTTAATATTATTATTTTGTGGCCGGGTTGGAAGTGTGTTAGGATATTTCTTTCTCCAATTTTAATGAACTTTAGAAACATTTTTTAAAGGGATAAATAAATCTGCAGATACGTATTATTCTACCAAACTGGAAACAATTTATCCTCTTAAATGGTATCTAAAAATACTAAGATTTTCTGATAGTGGATGTAGTAAATTGTGTGTTAAGTTATTAAGACGTGGGTTCGTTCCTAGTGCATACAGGTGGAGTTGGTGTATCTCGTCTCGGTAACGGTGACTGATTATAATTATATCAATATGAAGAGCAAACCAACACATTAAAGAGCAACTTGCCCATCCCGTTTTTCACTCTCCCGAGACGAGTGTGGGTACATTATAAAAAATAACTTTTAATATATTTTTTAGATAATATTCCATAGCAAGAATTTAATCAGTATTATATAAATGTAACAGCAGCCACTTATTGGCAATACTACACACTGTTACCAATAAGCCCTACTCTATGTACAGAGAATATCACATTTCAATATATAATTCCGAATGAGAACAATTTGCACACTAGATGGCAGGTTATAGTTAATTTTGGAGTAGATACTAGAGTTGCATATTGGAGGACATTTTTTACATAATTGACTTAAGAAAAGTTACATTTGACTTCAGTTCGCTTGGTACATTTCGTTTTTTGTAATTGATATATAAAATTCATGTAGATTTGTCTGTCGTACAGACTACGCACAGTCGAAACTACTGCTAGAAGAAATATGAAATTAGAAATATTTAAAAATCTGTCCTACTTATGGGACACATAAGGATGTAAGGCGGTGTTTCTTCGGGAGTTGGAGGGAGATACGTTCCAATAACTTTGCGTGTTGCGTTGCGGAACTGAACACCGCGTATCCCCCGCTACCAGATCGAGAAAAATGAAAATATTAAATGTTACATTTAAAAAAATACGTATCTACAAAACTATTGCACTCAAAAAAAATAAATTGCAAAAATCAACACACAGTGGGCGCTATATAAAATCGTGGCCGAATCTCCAAATTTAGTGGTTATCACGTAAAATACTATACTATTTAGGTTATTTTTGTACACGCACGCTAGCGAGTGCGAGTCGCAAATCGTGTTCAATGTACCGTAACTAACGTCGCTAACGTATTTGACGCGCGCCGGAATGGATAGTGCCGTCTCGTTAATTAAGGCTTCTATCTACGACGTCCGGGAGTCACGTGTGTGTATACGCATACGAGTATACGCAGTGTGTTCGTGGGTGTACTCTGTTTGAGGCTGTTGCGACGCAGTTGGCTGTAATTGCGACGGTTGTTAGTTCAATTTCCACTCGGGGAAGTTTATTATTTTGATTTTCTAGTAGTTTTCTAGTAACATCTCTAGTAATATGGTTAAGCGCTACTTCTTCGCCTTGAAAAACTGGACGGAATATGGGAATGGAGTATCTTAACACTAGGTTCCCTCTACACTGCTGTATGAAAGAAGCGTGAAGCTGAAAAACAGAACGAAGGGCTTGTAATTGTCTTATCCAATGATTCTTTAACTAATTAACTTGAATGTAAAAAAAATTGGTTCTTAAAATTAAATTAAAAATCAACTTCACGTTGTATCCCGCACACAGCAGGGTAGATAGAGAAAATTTAGTGTTAAGACACTCCGTTCCTCATTTTCTGGCTATTATTCCGTTAGAATATTATATGATACTCGTATATTTTTTAATAACCCATTTTTTTTCTTTTTTTTATTCAGGCTTTTCCTCTCTTCACAATTAATAATTATAATTGAAAATAATCTACCATATATCCCGAATCGAGATCGAACACACAACTATTTCATTATCTGATTTGAAGGCACTATGCCACAATGGTGCCTCTTAACATAATTAAAATATTTGAAACAACTTAAGCTTATTGAAAATTTTACTTTATAATTATACAAAGCGGGAAGTTAGATCGTTTATCTCGTCACCTGCTCAACATCTTAAGAAGTAAAGACCAAGAATCGGACGATAAATAAACAAACAAACTTATTATAATTACAGAAATGTGTCCATTCACTTGTATTGTCATTTGAGCGTTTCCGTTACTATTGTTTTATTTGTTTTGTCACATACGTTCCTTTTTTAGATTCACGTCGTATCCCGCACATAGCAGGGCAGACAGAGGGAGCCTGGGAATTTAGTGCTAAAACACTATGTTCTCAATAAGATATTCATCATAAATGTAATAGTGTAATGTAATTCTCGAGTTGGTATCGAACCTCCAACCATCGCGTTCAAATAATATGCAAATTCAATGGCTTGACTTTAGGCTGTGCGTGGGGAACACAATGTCTTAACTCTAATTTCTCTCTGCCTATTTTACTATATACAGCGTGAAATCAGAAAAGAAAACAATATAGTATATGAAAACCGTATCGAGATCAACAACGAAAACGTGCCAAACTACACGGCAGCCGCACGCGCCGCACGTGCCCATAACGACTCCCAGCAGTTTGATTTAAAGTCGCAACAATTGTGTTTATGCGCTCCCCACACTCCTCCTCTACCAGATAAAACTTCTCTAATGGCCCTTTGTTTATTGAGCATTTCGATTATTTTGATCAGATATAGGCTCTCGTAGGTAAGTTGGTGCGGAAGTTAATGTATTGCAGATACGAATGAGATATAAGTTAGAGTGATATGTAAGTGTTTGGAATTATGTTAGATGTGTACCTAATGGTTGCTTTTTGTCTAAATGTTTACTTGCCGGTTAGTCCTTATGTACCTAAGCCTATATTCTAGCTACCTCAGAAGCCTACGTGCTTGAGACTAACATCAAAACGATTAACGTGACACTATTTTTTAATATAAATTAGTACTTGCAGCGTGTTGTAAATTATTATAGATTTATAAAATGAGCAACCAAATATAAAAAAAATAATTCAAACTAAGACATAGTTTTGTAAGCGCTGGGGACATTCACATCCGATATAAGAAATATATTAATAATATAATCAATTAATTAATATTTTTAGTTAAAGCTTTTAAATTCATTGCGTCTTTCTATCTGTAAACAGAAGTTCAAAGAGAGAGCAAAGTGACTCAAAGTAAGAAGCAGGTACTACTACAGTAGTCGATCTCAACATCACACTTTGACTTATTACCAGAAGTGGAAATTAAAAATAATTAATTTCCCCAATTGAAGATCGAATCCACAACCGTCGCGTTTACAGTCAGACATTGTGCTATAGCACCAAAATATATAAATGAAAAATCCAATTCGCATTAAGTCCATTAGAGAGTAATAAACCGGTGTTTAACAAACAACTGACGAAGTAATATCGTGGAATATTCCAATGAAATATGTATTAAAACCGCGGGCAGCGGAATTAAGCTGAGAAGATCGGATCTTGACAACGCTCGTGATCCAGCGCCGGTTGCTGTATAGTATTAATAAAAGTACGATTAAAAAAATAGAGTTTCACCTTTTGTTAAGTTTACTTGTAACTATATGATTTGTTTTTTTAGCTTCTCGCTGTCTAGCGCTTCTAGCACATAGCAGCGTGCAGAAGACATTCTGCTGTATTCTGGAGATACACAAGACTTTCTGCTGAATTCTAAAGGCATTGCCAGAATCGAGGAAATCGAAATAATAAGTATTTTATCCTCTATTACTATTCTATATAAAACATTCAATTTGATTCTATTTGAATAATTATATTATTATGTTGGTAGTTTTACGTAACGTAGATGATAATACAACAACATGGTGTCATTGAGCTGATCTAATGATAGAAACTCATTAGAGGCTCCTAATACCTCAGTTGAGTTAAGGCTCGTAGTATTTGTAGCAATTGGTGGTTCTTACTTTTTTTAACTATTACTATTTTATATATTAATATTTACTATTTTCCGAGTTTAGAAGACTACTGAAAAAGTGCGTATTATATATTAATTATTAGAACAAAGAAAATACAAACAGATGTTTCAACGTTTTTCAACATCATCAAGCAATCTTTAGTGTTTTAGCGTTGTAAGCAAATCCAGTGTCGAGACACTTAGTCTATTAACGTTACATTAGATATAATTATCATGAAAACGAAAAAAGAAAAATTCGCTCACAATAGCTACCAGTGGAAGGCAGAACCAACACTAGGTGCGCGGGAAGCAAAGAATTTAATCTACAATGAAAGAAGTGGGAGCTTCTTTGTGCGTGTCACCTACCGCCTACCCTCGGAACGTAGTGTGATCTCTGACGCGCAGTCATAAGGGATAGGCTGGTTCTGATGCGGCACTCTTATAAATGACAAATATATAGAGGCCAGAGACAGGTAGTGGCTTCGGTTACTATGTGCAACTTTAAATGAAATTTCCTCAACTTACACTTTCTTAGCTCTGGTGTCGTGACAAAGTACAGCGTTGAGTTCCGACTCAACACGCAATAACAAAATAAATTTTCTTTTGTCTATTTTGCTACTTGCGGAATACGGTGTTAAGCTGAGAGAATAATACTTAAATTAGATATATATGAAGGATATTACAATTAAAACGATATAGAGTAGAATAGTGCTTAGACAAGGCGCGGCGTTGGATTACGCTACCAACACGGGATGAAATAATCTCGAAATTATGGGATAAGTGGAATTTTTTTAGCATTTATCAAAACGATTCTTAATTCAATAAATTGCATCCATTAAACAATATATGTACAACAAGGGGGATGTTATTAAAGTGTCTGTGTAAATCGGATTTTATCTTTTTGCTGAGCCTTGCATATAGGGAATCTGGAAACCAAATATTAAGACAATCCGTTCCCATAAAGACACTTCTGGTTTTCATTTTCTGCCGAACTCTCGAGGGGTTGCGTGTTGCGAATGGTGGAACTCAATCACGCGCTTTGGCTCGATACCAGAGCGAAGAAAATATTAAATATTTCAATCCCCTGAGTAGTAATTAAACCCACAATCATCGCGTTTGAAGTCTCATGCTGCTGCCCCTGCGCCACAACGTCCTCATAAATATAATTTAAAGTATTTTTAATCGGTTTCATAATCAATAATATACAAGTGAAATAAAAACAGGTAATAGGCGCGAGGACGTAGGCGGCGCTACGTACGTTCGTACATTTTTGTAGACGTTTTTTCCAAAATATTTTTGTGTGAAAAAACTTAGGAACTGTATAACATAAATATTACTATATAATATAAATATTATTTATATTATATAGTAATAATAAACGTAAATTTTGATAAAAAAATAATGGAATACCGCATCTATAACTCGTAAGTAGTCGTCACTTTTCCTTACAATTCAATATAATCCCTTTGTTGCCGGTTTTGGGTTTAATAAATGCGCCGGATCCCAATTTCGGTTCAAATAATATTGTCACCTCAGAAGTTCGCTTACCTCCGGGGTATTTAACTTCATTGTGCTCCAAAATGGACTTTGTAAGGTGACTTTTAAAAAGCGCCATTTCCACTGGATTTATATTGAATCGTGTGATTATGACTGCAGTGGTTGTGGATTCAATGTCTCGAAAATTGTGCGGTACATAGAAAATGGAAGCAACTCTAGGGGTACCTAGTATTGCCATCCCCCAGGAAATGGTCCTGGGGCGATGGCAGAGGGTACTCTGTCTTCCACCTTATAAACGGGATACAGCGTGATTCAAAAAAAAACAATTTTAAAACAGTAAAAACATTGTAAAATTAAAAGAAGCAGGCGAAAAGCCAACAAAAAGTACTTTAAACTTTTCCATTTAACAGTAAGCTCATTACGACAATTTAATTTTCCTTCTAGTTTCCAATATCTATTTTTCAAAATAACAGCTTTATAATGTACTAATTAAGAAGAAAGTCGTTCGTTTGAACGGTTTAATTAAAAATAAAGCAACGATACGATCCCACCGCCGACGTCCGAATATCTCTGTTTATTCTTCAATGTTTTAATTAATTATTGTTTTTGTATATAGAACATTAGGGATTTTAAAGAACTATTATAAAATTTTATTTTTTTTTGTTATTTTTGATTTTGAAACTTAGTTTCATTTGTTCTGGTAACAAGACAAAACCCGGGGTTGCGTTATACCATGCAATGTCTCGAAAATTTTGCGAAAAACGAGACCTAGTGTTAAAACCTCTCTTGCTACGTGGGAACAGGCTACAAAATTTCTAATAATTTTCTTGTGTCACATACCTATAAATTTCTAAACTTTTCCTATTTTTCCTTTATTTTATTTGTACTGTAAGTTTTCACTACGTGCAAAATTTCATAATTATAGGACCTCGATACGTACTCTGTAGGTTTTTATTACATTGCAGATTTCATACAAAATCGTTGAGTCGAATACGTTTATATCTTTTGATTGCTTGACCTTAGAAGGTATATTCTGAACGCGTTTTTATACTGGACCCATATTTCTGGTCTTGTGGTACATAAATAAAAAAAATATAAACATCTCTGAATAACATATACGTATAATGCGTATATGTTATAAGTTTCAGTTTTCTAGCGGCGTATTTGAATACTTTTCAAAGACGGCGCAGATACCAGAATGGGGAAACAAAACCGTTTTAATAGCGACATTAAAATTCACCATCGTAAGGTGATGAAATCCGAAATTTTCCTTTGATTGTTGGGATTGTGTTGAAATGAAGTTGTTTAAACTTCATTCAAACCCCTTCTTTACTTAATTGGGAACGCTTCTTATATACATATATTGATCTCTCCTCCTTGTGTAATATTAGGGGTAGTAGCTAATATGCATTTGCATACATATTTAAAAGTAAAATAACTATAAATATAGAGGTTTGTTATTTTAATTCTATATGTTTGCAAATGTATGAGTCCGTCATGGTGCATGAGCAGAATCGTGCGACTGTCAATGCGATGGTTGCGGGTTTGAGCCTTACTCATTGCAATAATATATGTAATATTTTCATTTTGTCGTTCTAGTACCGAGGCAAAGCTCGGCGTTAAATTCCGGCACTAAACATGCAAGCCTCAAGAATTCGATGGAATTGGGAACTGAGGGTCACTACATTAGATTCCATCTGCCTCTACCTTGTAATGTGAGCGGTACACCATGAAGCTAAGAAAAAGACTATCGTATTAAGTACACGTTACGTTAGCGCAATGTCTCATTCTGAATGTAATGGTTGTAGATTGGATTTTCACTCGAGTGAATGAAATAATTAATATTTTGATTTCTTCGCTATAGTAACCAGGTCATGTGCGGCGTTGAACTCAAAGGAACTCAGCACCCAATGTTTCCATAATTCGGCTGAAAATTGGGAACGAAAGTGTATTGATGCCAACGGAGTGTCTTAACACTAGTTCCCAGGCTGCTTTCTCTGCTATACACAATGCTATGTACAATGCTACAAACAAAAAAAAACATGGCGTTTACTATAACCATTCAGATTTTCTACCTCCACTGCGAAAGCTTAAGTCGGATCATAAATAATTAGTTTATTAACACATTCAGTGGTTCAGACATTAGAATGCAATTTAAAGTTCCATAACTAGATAACTCAAAGACGCTCACACTTGCGGGTTCACACGTGATTTATTCATTTAGATGTGATATATATATGTTTTGACATTGTTACATTACAAATTGATTGTATTGGGTACTGAGGGAGACAGTGTGTTGAATAGCGGTACTTAACGCCGCAATTTGCCTAAATCAAAAGGGAGCTCAACATGAGAATCGAACTAATAACATCCAGTATCATTCTGACGCTGTTCCACTGCACCATGACGGTGTCAGTATAATAATACTAATATACTTTGAAATTACAAATTTTAAAGTGGTAAAGTTAGTTTGATCTATAATAGAGTCCGTGTGAACGCACAGCATGATTGTGACGGGAATACGGACGCGGACGGATATGTATTTGTGTACATATGTGTGTCTGTGTGTCTGTCAATGTGTGTGTGTGGGCGCACTTATGATATTAATTATTCATCGGATCGGGCGAATAAACCAATTTCACGCTTCTTTGCCCACGAATCATAGCCGTAGCGCCGTATACAGGTTGTTGCTAAATTTTTCGAACATTTTTTTCAACAGTAATGTTGTTTTTAAATTTTTCATATGAAGTTGGATCGAGGTCAAGTAACCTTTCCTTACTTGCTATGAAATAAAATAAAAAATATAAAAAATACATAAAGACAATATTTGGCATCATGATTTTTCCTAAAATTTGTTAGTTATATTTAGCGGCGTTAGACGGTAATACGTTATAAGCAGAGTGCAGAGTCTCAAAAAATACAAAATAAATTAAAATTACTCTGCGTTATACTTCTTCTTGTGATATGAATGTTTGTTTTAATAAACATTAAAACAAACATTCATATCACAATCGTCAGTCTCTGTTTTTATAAAATCAATATATAATATCATATAAGCCGTTAAAAATATAATTTCATTATACTATATTCGAAACCTTCAAAAATCCACTGCGCAAATAGAATAATTCTGAACACCCTGTACAGTCATAACTAAACGCGGCCGTAAGCCCAAACCGCGCGATCAAATTTGCCGCGTCAGCGCGCGCGTTGCGCTTCTGACGTACACTGTGTAATTGTCGTTCACTAATGTCGCCGAAAAACCTCAGGCTATCGTTTATATGTAACTAACTGTTATATATTTTATTTTACATAATATGTTTCAGTTTAAGTAATAGGTGAGTAGGGTAGTAGTAGTTTTAACGCTAGTTTCTAGAGATAAACTAGCATTCACTTATTTATATAGCATTCATAACAGAGGTCTTTTCTGCTATATGCGGGTAGTAAAGGAGTATAGTTTACTTTCTCTCGCCTTTTATATAAAGTGGCTGTAGTTGTAATTGTGTAGTTGTATTAAAAAGTAATGATTCATTGTTTTCATTAAATAAAGATTATACTCTCCAAAGGGAACTGTAAGTGTGACGGGTTGTGGGTTCAATCCCAGAAAAGAAATGTCTAGAATGATCCGTGCGGCTATTGAAATACAAAAACATTCTAATTTTAATAGAGAGGATGGGTCGAAACTCTCTACCATCTTGGACAACTCATAAATCTTTGAAATCTTAAGCACACTACACCAGAAGGCAAGATACAGTCAGCTCATTCTGCAGACGAAGGTCTCCTCATTTTACCATAACGAGTGACCACTGACTACTGTAATGTATTCAAAGAATCGGATTTCCAAAAATTTATGACACTAAATATACGAAGTTAATCCGGGAAAATTTACACATTTTAAAGGAAACTATTTAAAATGTTCATTCCATAACACCTAAAGACTATATATATATATATATATATGCAATTTAAAACAAACGAATAATAAAGGGTTAAATAAAATACTGTAACTACCTTCCAAGTTCCGTATAAATTTCAAACTCTGATTGTCAAGACGGGATTTTCTTAAACAAACGAAGGTACTCGGATTAACATTTATATTAATTGAATATATTGTTTCGCTACTTGCTGTTTGAAAATGCTAATATTTCTGCGGATATCAGTTTGCTTTATCTCCGCGATTCAATTTGTTCGCGACATTTTGTGATTCTTGCACCATATATAGATTTGTTTTGGTTTCTTTGTATATTATATATAGCAGAGTAGGTGGAGGAACCTATTGTTGAGACACTCCGTTCTCTGTGTACTGCCCAAAGTATATAAACGATAGATAATGAGTGGCGCGACTCAATGCCGCTTGCTTTATCTTGTGGCCAGAGTGTAGTGAGAAGATGATTTAAATGAAGATAATTTATTCCTCCGAGTAGGAGTCGTACCCACAAGCGTGGCGTTTACTTGATGCTGGTCTAAGTTATATAAAACTTTATTAATTTAAAAAAAAATCACAATTAAATAAATTTTATTAATTCATTATTTATATTATTGATTTTGATTGATTATTGGGGCCAATCGTGGCACAGGGGAACAGAGTGCGGAACTGAGTGTCTTAACACTACGCTTTCTCTGCTTACCCTGTTGTGCTTGGGATATAGCGTGAAGCTGATTTTTTTAATATTATAGATTGTTTTTCTTCCAATACTTTTATATCATATTCATGCATTTGTCAATACTTTGTTCAATAGATGAGAAGAATATCTATAATTATGTCTTGCATTATATGTATGCAAGACTCTCAGAGACTTTGCCAGCAAGTCAATATTGAGATTTGAGTTTAACAACATTGATGAAAAATTTGATCTTAAAATACGTTTACATTATCTCCTCGAGTGAAGTAATGTCCGCCAATAACAATAAATAACAAAATAATGCTCGAAATTACTTTCACAAAATGTATTTTAGAACGATGCTGACTCGAGCACAGAACTCGCACCACAATGAATTATAACCACCACTGCACCCCAAAGTGTCTGTTTTATTGTGCTGTAAAATAATTAAATTTCCATAACGTTGGTCATGCTGCGAGAAGGTACGTCTCGTTGTTCGTTACTCACCACTGACTTTGAAATATTTGTAGGGGAATTTTAAGGTTTTTGTATTATATTTGAACGTTAATATATAAATATATATTCATACTTCCTATTCCCTATGTTTTACACTCTGTTTAAAACACGGTGCTAATCCCTGTGAGGCAACACAAGCAATGTATCTAAAATTGAGTGGTAAGCGGAAAACGGATTGTCTTAACGATTTTATACGCTCATACAGTCTACACCTTTTACAATTTTACTTTCTACAGATATGCTAACAAGAAAAATAAATTGATTACTTCACGTCCAAATATTTATACATTTCTAATTAGCGATTCTCAAATTTGGAGAAAAAAAAATACTAAATAAATGGAGTAAGGCTGTCAATATTCAAAATTTACAATAATTTACCCTACGCATCCAATCCCCGACCCAACTAGCCCTACATGACAGTACACATGCAAACAGACCTATCCGCGACATACGAATTGACGGTTTTTGGTATAAATTGGACATGCGACGTCAGGGGGAGCTGTAATGCGGAGCTTAGGCGGCAGAGATTTATCCTAACATAGAATATGTGTTTATTAATGTAAAATACATGTAACTTGTACATATGTGTATGTACGTCGTCGTGTCGCAGTCGTGTCATCGCGTCTTCTTTTAAGCGTAATGTTTGTGGTTAAGATTCCTGTTCGAGGGAGTGACAGTAGAAAATCGACCATAATTCCTAAAATTGGTGCGGATAGTAAGCAGTAGAACATCTTAATTCTAAGTTCTCTGCATATTTTGCTATGCAGAAAAAAGTATATAAAAATTGATATATCAGAAATACGTTCTTTCACTGTCTACTTCTCAATAATCTTACCTTTTTAAATTACTCTAATTTAAGCAATTTTTTATATAACTTCGCACTTTACCCATATATAGCAGGGACAAGACACTGCTCTGCGCTGAGTGGCGGAATTCAGAGTACGAGTATAACATATTTGAGAACATATCCTGCTCATAACCGGGTAGGCAGAGAGAACATGGGAACCTAATGTTAAGACACTTCGTTCTCATTAAGATACATTCGTTCCCTACTTGTAGTTGAGTGACGGAACTCAACATCACACTGTTACCAGAACGAGAAATGGAAAATCGAACCCACAACCTGTGGCGCTTACTGTTAGACGCTAGTCTTCTTGCGCTACGACCGGCTTCAATATAATTTTCGTGAAAATAAAGCTACTTTAATATAATTTTCGCCATATATCGATGGAAAATTTTGTTTCAAATTACATGAAAATCCCCAGAGCGAAACGTAATTAAATTGGAATAACTTTTGAGCGTTAAGTTGACGGATTTGCTTCTAACTAACTCTGGTACTAAGTTGTAGGGTTTCAAAGTAGGGGCGAGTCATTTGACGGTAGTACTGAGTTCGTGAATTTAGGTTCAGAGATTATTTTGAAAGTGGCTTTTTATATTATTTGTGATGGAGTTAGTATCATTTAGGTTTCATTTTATTAATGCAAGTAACATCGTCAAAATGTAGTCTTTTCTTGGCTTCACGCTATATCTTGAATATAGCAGGGTTGGCGACGAAAATCCAGTGTAAAGACATTCGCTCCGCCCTATTTTCAAGACATTGCCTTTGTATTTCAAGACATTGCCAATGACTCTTATTACAAGAGCGAGAATAATTTATTGTCCCGAGTGAGAGTCGAACCCATAACCGTTTATAGGTAGACACAGTGCCGCTGCCTGCGCCGTTTGTCGGATTAAAATTTATTATATAAAATTAGTTTTTCACCACAAAAACTATTATAATATATTATAATAATTTACTATAGCCATTCATCCAATAGCCACAAAAGGTTAATAAATATTTATGGGTATAGCTTCATTTTAATCACTATATTATGATGCAAGCCATCGTCGTGTCGTGTCGTAGTGGCGGTCTGCCTATTAACTGCGATAGTTCTAGGTTTTATTCCCACTGTAGCAAGAAAAAGTTGAGTTCCACTTCTCAATATAAAATGTCTCGTAAAAAAGAGAGGAGAACTGATTGTCTCAGTTCTTGGTTTTTTTCTACCCACCATGCTAAGCGCAAAAAAGCGGGAAAAAATATTTGTATATAGAATATAATGTGTTCGTTCAGACTGCAGTGTGGGCATGAGTAAACAAAAGCTGGTTGCTGAATAAATGTAGTGTCAAATGATAATGTTGATCCGACACGTGCGTTCTGTGTCCCACGGGGCTCAGGGAGCGCAGACGAGCGGTTTCTACGCGTTGTTTATTGTTCTTTTTCTTGCGAAGTTCAGTAACAGTTTTTGGGGATAGATAAAGGATACACAGTGTTAAGACACTTTGTCTCTACTATACAACGAGTTGTAGAGATATTGCAACTTCTATTCATTGAGTGACATAACTTAAATCCTCGCTCTGTCTTGTTTACTATCTGTTCATGTTACCAGAGCGACCAGAGAAAGAAATGATAATAATTTATTGTTCCATATGCAGTTCCTAGGAACGTCACCTCGACGATAGTTTTATACAATGTAAAAAGGATATGAAACCGAAAGATACGCAGGTAACTGGAATCCGAGGGAGCTACTGTGCCCATAGCCTATAATTTATACATTAATAAATCTTAACTACAACTTATTTATTTTATTACGCTTAAAAATAGGGTATACTAATTTATTATCGAAATCTATACAGACAAAGTTTATTTAAGCGCCAGTCTGCAGACGATAATCAAAGGAATGCGTGCAAAAAGGGGTACAAAATGACACGAGTCACGCCCCCGGTTGGATATTGTCTTTCTCGCAATTACTGTGAATAAGCTAATTCGTTGCACTGGCGAGGGTAGTTGGTTACCAATTATTTATATTTCCACGTATATATTGTTAACTTGTTATATTTAACGACAGCAATGAGTAAAAGTACATTTTTTCTATGTACTGTTTATCATTAAATTGTGTAAAATATCGAGGCCGTCGCATTCGAGGAAGTGAAATATTTCTTATCGTTTATATTTCCATTTTTCTTCGTTCTGGTGTCGAGGTAAAGCGCGGCGTTGAGTTCTGCCACTCAACACGCAATGCCTCCAAAATTCGGCAGAAAATGAGGGGACGGAGTTTCTTAACACCGAGGTTCCCTCTGCCTACCCTGCTGTGTGCGGGATACGTGCGTGCGTGAAGCTGAAAAAAATAATGGCTCTTATTTAGATTGAAATTAGCCATGTTAAGCTCGTGCTGTGAAGGAAAATGTGTGAATAAAATCTTCACCACATTAAAATATAGATGATTACCTTTATTAATTTTAAACATTCATCTCAATCGATGTAATATAACATTTTTCGAATGACTAAATTTTTACGCTAAACTGTTATATTTTTATGTCGGCCACAACTTTTCCATTAGCCCAGATAAATTAAATATAAAGGATTCTCATGCTTGTATCTTACTTGAAATAATTGTTTGAAGATTAAAATAAATCTGTAAGGATATGGTCGGGCAGTGGCACAGTGTCAGCGTGACTAAATACAAGAATGTGAAATGAAGTATTTTAATTTTTTCGCTCTGCTGACAAAAATGGAAAAATATGGCGTTAATGCCTCCACTAAATACACAATGTTTTGAAAATTGGGAAGAAAGTGGGGAACAGAACGTCTTAACACTAGGTTCCCTTTATCTACCCTGTTGTACATGTAAGTGACCTGTACATGTAAGTGAGCTGTGCATGTGTGCAAAGTAAGTGTGTGAAGTTACAATTTTAACATTATATAAATATAAGGTAATTTTCAAATACACATCTACTTTTAATTTGGAGAAGAAGTCTATAGACAAGTTATTCAGTCTTTTTAATAATATAAAATACAATATCAATAACAAACGAAACTAAATGAACAACAAAATAAAATCATATGAAAGTAAATAAAAAAACATACATATATTTGCACAATATATCCAAACAAGGAAAAGGGTAGTGACAATATAGCTGACCGGGGCTCGGAGGGTCGTACTCGAATAAGAATTGATAAGCCTTTGACAACAATAGGGTTATTACAGCCGCTTACTGTGCTCTTGCCCATTTACAGGATGGATTGAAAAATTTTAATTTTAATAAGTATTAACGCACATTAAGTGCAGCGGTGTTGCTGTTTTTAACTAGAGATGACGATTTTGAGTTGAAAGTTGGCAAATGTAGGTGTAGAAATAAAGCCCCCCCCTTTCTGCCGAATACTGGAGGTATTGCGTGTTGAGTGGCGGATCTCAACTACATGTTTTGCCTTGTTACCAGAGCCGGAGAGTGAAAATATTAAATATTTCATTTCTTTAAGTGAGAATTGAACCCACAACCTGTAGCCATTAGGCTTCATCCTTACCAAAAAAAAAAAACAAGACTTCCACGTCTACTTCCCCACATGTATACTTACATACAGATAAAGTGCTCAGCATAAGGTCACGAATTTCATTAGCAGCTTTTAAAAGCTCCGTCCCGAAGGACCGAACCCAGCATTGTGCGTCGGCTCTATTAGATGTAAAGGATTGAATCAAATAAGTATTTGGCTCCATATGAGGGTTTTGTTGTCATTATTTTGTGTGGATATCGTCATTTACAGTTTAAAAATGTGTATTATATTTAGATTTTTGCATAAAATATGAAAGTTAAGTAATTTGTTGAAATTATTACAATTAGTTATTTGCACGTTCTTTCAATCTAATTTGCTATGTGTGGAATACAGCGTGAAACTAATAACATACGATAAACACAAATAATTATAATATTGACATTTTCTTGAGTAGAATTCGAACCCAGAACTGTCATGTTATACCTACATATAAAGTTAATGCTCTACGAATAGTGTGTTATTATCAGTATTTCTAATCAAAAGTAATTCCTTCTGGTGATGGACAGGATCGATGCGACTTATAGGATTATACATATATCGCTAATTGAATCTTAGTACAAAAGGGGAGATACGAAAACGTGTTCCACAAAGCTAGTAGGGGGTAGTTGTCCTGTTGTCTTGTTACACTGCCAATTGCCTTTTCAATTACTAAATGAATCAAAAGTTTGCTTTTATTTTATTATGGGGTCCAAATTTAGTGTATGAAAATTATATTTTATTTTGCTATTTAGCTATGCTGTTTGTATTATATATTTTATAATATTCCGTTACCTTCTGTATTTAAATGACCTTAAGAGGACCGCGGTAGTTACACTTTATTATAGTGAATTCTTTCTGCGGAGTTCGAAATATTGCCTTTTATTGGGAATTATGTGAGCGAGAAGCAAAAAAAATGGTAAAAATTTCCCTCCACGTATCCTTAAAAACTCCTCACCGTATATTTGTCATTTACGTAAAATAATAACTCGACAATACGATGAATACCTCAAATTGGTAAAATAAAGTATATTTTTTGCGAATCAACGCATTGTGATTGGCCAGTACTTCCACATGGCGGGACACGCTCGATAGCAGGCGCCAATCATGCGGCGACAAAATTTAAAAAAGCAAAATTGAACGGGCGTCACTAATTTGACACGTCACGTCACGTCACGTTTGCGGCGTCAGTGCTGCCACCGAACGTTAATTGGCTGGTAAATGTTTTGTTTTTTTTTGGCAGGACCTTGTTTTAAAATTATTAACACGGTGATAAGTGTTATTTATATTAAATAACAACGTATAGGGATTTGTGTATATATAAATTTATATGTCGCACAATATGTATGATTTTTATCGAATCGAATCTATCGCACTGACCTATAATATAAACAATATAAGCAAATAATTCTTCATCGCATTTTCAGCCACAATCTTCGTCACGACGGCTTTAAGAAATTCCATTTAAAAAATTTCAATAAGCCTATCGTTAACCTTAATGGAATGAAATTTCAGCAATTAAACACTCGAGCAATACTCTTTCAGAACCAATTGCCTTTGTCTGTATAACAAAAGGCCAAAATCGAATCATCTCGATTGAAAAAGACATCAATTGTTAACTTCAGCGATTCAAAGGGTAATGGAAATTTAAACACTTGCTTCCTGAGCCAGTCTAATTGTTGGACCTTTTAGTTTTTTCGTCATTTTAAGGCGCTTTCAGACTCGCGATTTTTTTATTTTCATACATACGTATCACATATTTCACGAAGTTAAAGTCAAATCTTCTATATCATGTCCAGTCTCGAACGCATCAATTTCTAATTAGTAAATACTACAAAATAAGTCCATTCCCACTAAGACGCTTTTATTGCGCCGAATTTTTGAGGCTTTGTGTGTTGAATTGCTGAACTCAATTAATTTTATCTTCAAATACTAACAGTGAATAGGGAAGGCCGAGTGATAAGATACTCTTATCCACTCTCCGCCCATTTCAAACTAAAACTATACTGAATATTAATCTCCATGTGGCCAACGCTTTAGCCGTTGGTCTAATTGTGTGCCATTTTAGTTTTTTTCTCACTTAGTGACAAAATTGGCTATTGTCGGGGCGCAGTGACGTGACGTGGTCGTTTTGTGAAGGCGTCGCTCCGGTCGTGCGTACAACATTTTTGCTTTGTAACGTTTTGATGAAGTTTCAGTAGAGAAGTGGTGAACGTGAAGTTACCGATTTCATTTGATTGGAGTCAAATTTTATTTTAGTTGATAAAAAAGTTATACGAGTATGTAGAATATTTTTAATTTCATTTATTCCCCGAATAGAAATCGAACCCATAACTATTAAAATCTAGACGCAATTTAGATATAGCAAGTAATGGTTAACATTTCAAACCCTTCTAAAAAGTTCGTTTAAAGACAAAAAAATGGTATGATAGCAAAATGATAAAATTTCACTAGAGAAAGTGAAGAAGCAAAAAAATATAAAACATATCACTATCCATACACACATTCTACACAAAACGTCACAGTTCCTGTAAAGTATAGGAAGTTTTAGTTTTATGTAAATTTATTTGCTGCAAAAAACAAGTTGGCAGACTGCGGTGCACGCAAAATGGAAAACTTGGCCTTCTTTAGTTATATTGCAATATGTTCGTGGACTTAGAGCACGGGTTTTGATAGAAAGACCTCTGGTGTTGTAGTTAAAAAAATATATTATTTTTCTTTAGGCCATCGTAGTGCAATGGTACAGCATTCAACTATAAATACGAAGGTTGTAGATTCGATCCTCACTCGGGAGAATTTATTCTAACTTGAGGATAATGGTAATTCTGCCTATTTGAATTAGACACTTAACATACGACAATATTTCTTTGGATAGCTTTAAAAAAATGTACTTATACTCGGTGTGTACACACACACACAAAAAGAGCTTTAAACCTTTTCATCGTTTTCAGCTCTATGGTGTGTTTAAAAAGAAAAAACTTGAAGGTAAGCTGGTCGGTTCGTATAATTTAATTTCATGAGTGGCCTACCGTCTACTACGCAGAATAGTAATAAGAGAACTTCCACAACTTTGATGGGATATCGCAATTGGTTAAATAACTTTTAATTATCTTGAATATCTATCTCCGTTGTGTAGCTTCTGACTGAGGGAGTGTTTAACTGTAAAGATCATGGTTGTGGGTTTGATTTTATTTCTGAGTGATGATTATTTATATTTGAAAAGTACCAAAAATACCAACCATACTACATCAGTGTGACCTTTCAAATCAAAGGGAAGCTGAGAGTGACCGACTGTTCCTCAGGGGGTGACGTCGTCTAATGAGATGATCCAATTTTTATACATTTAACGTCATGTACACAAATGTATTTCAGATGCAGTCGTGACTGTAAACGTTATGGTTGTGGCTTGGATTTCTATTCTACTCCAATGAGTTACTCCACGTTGGCACAGGAGATGAAAAATCGAGGAGTAAAAACCTGGCGAAAGAGATTTGATACGGCGTAGAATTTACCTGTTCATCAGGCAGTAACTAGTGGAAATGGTTAATGCAAAATTACTAGCAGTATCGTTTTTTTAATTCATTAATTTTAATTTTAACCTTATATTTATAATTCCTCGTTATTAATTAAAAAATTATTTGTTAGTAACGACAGAAAATTAGACTGGATATGGTTTGTCTCAGCTTAATGACGTTTATCGACGAAATGTTGTAATAACAGTTAAGTATCAAAAGGAAAGGCTGCACTTTACTTTTGAGTTGTGAACGGTGTATGTTGTATATCTAACAAAATATATTAATTATAATAATGTTTTTTTTTATGTAATAAACGTATATATTATTAATGTAGGTATTAAATCAATAATGTTATTTCAGGCATATATAAATGAAAGCCAATACAAAAGGCACTATTTTAAAGGTAAATATGTTCGCAAGAAGAAGTTCAATTGAGTATATGAGACCGAATTGTGCAAAATCTATGAAGGTCCGAACAAAATGAGATTCTCAAACAAACGCCCGCCCAGCGAACCGACGCTCGTGTGAAATAAGATTTGTCGTTCAAATTACAATTTTATTTTTTTATTATTTATTGAGGTAAAATGCAAAGAAGGAGGAGGCAAGGAAATGAAAATATTAAATATTTCACTCCCCCGAGTGGCAATCGAACCCGTCGTGTTTATAGTACAGTATTATTGCACCAAGCCACGACGCCATCTTATAATGTAAAATAAATAAATAGAATTTCTGTATATTGTCTATTTTTGACTTTTCACTGATTATAGGAACACGATCATATTCAATTATAATTATAAATATAATTTTGATAGTAAGAGTGAATACAAAGTCAATTGCACTTTATTTATTAATTTTCAATCTCTATCGGAAATTCGGAACTCAGCGTTGCACCTTATAAAAATTGATAAGATTTGAAATTTTAGATAGAAAATTATCCAATCGTCGCGTACAGTTTAATACTTCCCTATTATGTTATTTTTTCGGTTTCATCCTGCATATTGGTTATGCAGAGGTAATCTTGCACTCAAGAGAAATTGCGTGATGAGTGGCGGAACTCAGCACCGAGCTTTGCTTGATTACCAGAGCGAAGGAATGTAAATATTAAATAATTGATCTCCTCGAGTAGGAATCGAACCCATAAACTGTCGCGATCACAGTCATGTGCTTGTGCCTCCGCGCCTGTTAAATCGTAAGAAATAAATATTTGGATATAACATAAGAAATTCGATTATAAGTGACGTGGGATATTATGATTTATTTTTACAAAGCCGCTTTGTATTTTACACACGAGCAACCTATCTTTTCGGACAGACGACCTTACAATTTGCTTATTCATATCATTTGTATAGCGGCGGCCGGCCCCGGCTTCGTGTGAATTCGTTTTGTTACATTTAATATTGCCGCCGGTTTTTATGATAGTGCTATGGGAAATCTAAGAAAAATAATAGTGGGGAACGTAGTGTCTTAACACTAGGTCTCCCCTCTGTCTGGCGCGAAATTGATTTAATTTTTAATTTTAATAAAAGTAAATGACAAGATTTAAATTCGTATAGTAGTTTTTAAGTCAAATGGAACAAACATCCATCCGCTCTGTAAAGACGTGCTGACGAGTTCGATGATTTATTGAGACAATATTACGAAGTGTCTTGACACTAGGCTCGTATGAAAATAAATTACATACAAAACAATAACAAACACTATCTATGGTGTTGATAAGAAACGATAGCAAAATTGAAGTTTGCATAACTAACCCGTCTGGGCTCGTCTCCTCAGGCTCCTCAGGCGTATGTAAATATTCGCGAATTGCGTCGCGCTAACTTAGATGATTATACGACGACACAATCATAGTTAATACAAAGGCTGATTATTGTGGGCTCCAAACCAAATGAGGGTAGTGTTGGATTCCGGTATTCAAGTTTGGCGGCGTTGAGCACCGCCATGCAATAAGCAATCTTAACACTAGTTTTCATGTCTATGCGGGATACAGCGTGAACTTGAAAAAATAGTTGCAACGTGTTTCAAGTCCAAAGTGTGAAATGAACAACAGCGTGTCTTCCGTAACCAGGAAGTTATCAATTCGACTGTATTATTTATGTTAGTTTTTTCGTAGTCCTTTTGACTGACTCAACCGGTTTTGATGATTTTGTTTTATTTGAAACTGGTGGTTTTTAATGAAAAGTATACTTTAAGGATAGTTTCATTAAAGTTTGATTATGTTCAGGTTATGGGATCAGATGGAAATTAGTTTTATTTTTTTAAAAAAATCGTAACTACTTATTAATAGATAAATTTGAGTAACATTCGAAATCTAGTGAGTTATTGAGATATTTTCTGTTAGTCCTCCAGGACACTGTACTTTCTATATCGAATACTGAATGGGTGACAACAGTTTTAGAGACAAAATAACTATTGCTTATTTATTTTATGGAAACATCAAATCAATCATAACAAACGGCAAAGTTCTTAATTATATACGAGTATTAACGAAGACGAAAAGTACGTACTCGCCGTGTCGAGAAGTGGCTTCCATCCAACGATCATAGCCGGTGTCACGGAGTCTTACAAATAATTCAGTGAGAACTTTAGGCGCAAATACCCGCTTATGTTAATTTCAAAGCTGCTTCACCATTCAAATCCGATCTTGGAGTGTCTCGAATGCGATGCGGACCCTTCCTTGGAAAATTTTACTAAACTTATGCGGAATATCTAGAGTGAGTAAACACTCGAGCTTAAATTGTTTGTTGGAGAAATATTTTCTTGCTTTTTGTATGGAAGGTTGAAATGGATGGTTCACAAAATAGAATTACGGGTTCGTAAAGGGTTTTTAGTGATGTATGAATAAAAGAATAAGGTGAAAGGTAGGCCATCGTGGCGCAGTGGCACACGGTTTGATTATAAGCCAGAAAATTAAACCAGTTTATTTAAATATATATATTTTAAGGTATCCTTTACTTGGCAAGGGCAGTAAAACTAATCTACTAGTAGACCCATTAGCTGGTCTCGAATGGGTGAGAAATGCCATGAAGAAATTATAAATTTTCTCTCAAGTAAATCAGATATCTACAAATACAACCTAACCACAAAATCATAGTTAACAAGATACAGAATATAAAGCTTATTTATACAAATAGGTACATTGTATGTCGGTCTTTACAACTACGAAAACTAAGCTTCTTCTCGATCTTTAATAAATTTTGATAGATCATTAGACAATTCAAACGGGAGAGTCAATTGACCCATTGGAAGGGTACTATCGCCACCGAGGGCTCCGCTTCACAGGATTTATTATTGGGGGAGATTAGCCTTTGTACTAGCCGCTTATATTTTACTGAGACCTACTTGGGATGGTCTGGTATTTAATCTGTGAGAATGTGTAAATTTGCGTTAATTAGAAATTGATTCACAATTATATAATAGAAAATATTATTCTATTCGGAACAATATTTTCTATTTCGAAGAAAATATTATTATTTCCACATAGATTTCAGCCACCCGTCTTATTTTACAAATGGATGACACCACCGTTATGGCGGAATGTGGAGAACAGAGTGTCTTATCATTAGGTCCCCGTTTCTTTACCCCACTAACTGCCAGATACAGTGCGAAGCCGTAACATGTAATTATTCCTTACATATTAGGCACAAAATACTTCTATTTATTTAAACTTTAATATAAGCTCATTTATCTGACTTTGGCTCTTTTATTGAATTTAAGCCTTGAATGTAGGCTATATAGGTGCCATGGTGTAGCTATTATAGCTATTATTATACTTGAAAGCCCCAAAATACACAATCGCCTAAAGGATTCATTACAAGCACCAAAATGTTTCACTCAAAGCGAATCCATTATCTCAGTAAGCAATCAAAGTTCTCTCATCCCATAGATTCGATTAAAATCTCGCCTTGCACTTTATATTCTATTGGTTTGACTTGCGAAAATAGATACTGTATTAGGATATTTGTTAACATCTTATACATGTATATGTTTTGTAAGACATATATATAATAAAGCTGCATCCCGCGTGTAGCTAGGTAGGTAGGGGAACTCTATTTCGCGCTCTGTCTTGCTACTATTGAGTGTGAATCGAACCCACGACCACCACCACCACATCTGCACCACTCGGCAGCGTTTGTAATGATTTATTACAAAGTCTACTTTTATTTATTGAAATCATTTGATTTAATTATCTTAGGTGTTTGTCTATGTTAGCCATTCTATATATTAAGAAGTATTTATTCTTCTAAAATGGTGCGTAGAAGCTGCCAGTTACCATAAAACACGAGCCCAAAACAAACAATAGAGGACATCTCTGAAGCGTTTCCAATTACACGTGAGTTGGATAATAAAGAGTCCCTGTTTCTTTCACTCTGTATTGTCCGATTATTACGGATAAATGACCATCTTAAAGCGAGTGTGGCATCCAAGTCATAAGAGAGTGAGTTTTTTGTATACCATATAAGTTAGAAATTATTGACTTGAGTGAGGCAATTATTATTTGCTTAGAACTTACAAATATATTTTAGCATTTAAAAATGTAATTCAGAGAGTAAGATTATGACAATATATAATTTTTCTTCTTATATAATATACGGTACATAAAAAAATGAGGTAGTGGGAATCAAAATCGGGCCTTTTTGAACCTGATGGGAAGTGATTACCGCCGTTCATGACCACGTGTAATATAGAAGAACCACGTTGCCCGCCTTTCAAGTGGAGACAGTCACGCTTTTTGAAGGTACCCAAGTGGTATCGACCACAGGTAGGCTATTCCCATTGACACTAGATGCGGGTATTTGGGGTGTATTTTAGAAGGCTCGCGAAACGACAAATGGGGTTTGTTTCGTGGTTACCGCGCAAACTGCACTCTTTTTGGGGTTGAATTAAAGCAAATTCCTCTCACCCCATGAGCAAGTATTCCCGAAGGATGCCTTAACTCAACATCAGCGCCTAGTCAGAAAGATTTCAATCCACTTGCGCAAATTCTCAGGAAGTCCGTAGGATGGGGAAGGAGCGCCCCATGCCAGACTTGATCGAAGGGCTTCCTCAAGGCCCTTTCCTTGCTTTCGATAGCCGCAGCCTAGTTATCTAGACCAGAAGATCACCTGTGTTTATCACGCTATGTCGTAAATCTTATTATAAATTCTTATACGCTTACAACTCATTTATTTATAAAAAAAATATTTTTAGATTTTTTCTTATATCTTGCACTATACAATCAAAGCGGGTGCGAGCACGGAGGGCTCTGTATTGCCATCGTTATGGGAACTCATCTCGCGATATAGAGAATTGATAACTGTGCCTTTTTATTTGAGCGTAAAGTCCGACAGGAAACTGGTAAGACTCGGTCTATTTAAGACCTGCCAGTGACAGTTTTTTACGGTAAAAGGATAATTTCTTAAAAAACCATATATGTAACATGATTTCGTTTTGAGTTGTTTTAGTGAGTAAGTTATACTAGATTTTGTAAGAATAAGATTTCGAAGAATTTTGTATATTAATAAACAATAATAATAAAAAAATATTGACTTTGAACGTAGACAGATTTCAACGTGGAAATCATGATAGACGGATAGATATCAACTACGTCGAATATTGTCGATATAGAATATTGCTCTACGCCTGTTACAAGCTATTTATTTCGATAGTAATTTGCGGTTTTCAATGCCGCTTTGTTCAAAATTTTATTAATTATAAAAAACTTGTATTATACTTTTCTAAGTATAGAAAATACACGCAAACCACTTTAAAAATATTTTATAATTTTGTTATATTTTAAGATTTCTTCATTTTTTTCTAAAAAGATTAACTATGGTTTTGGTAATCCCCTGCATTACTGTTAGATCAGACAAAGAAAATAACTTAAACATATGTTTTTTTGGTTTATCCTGTATTCCGCATAAAGCAGGGTAGGCTGAGGAAACCTTATGTAAATAAAAATGTTGGAAAAATTACGTGCAGAGTGGTGGAACACGTCTCTTTTTAATTCTCTTTTTATCTTGTTAGTAACGGAGAAGAGTTGAGATTGAGTGACGACATAAAAATAATGATAAGACAGCATTATCTCTAAAATATATTTTTAATTAAACTCTAATGTATCACAATAATAACAAACATTCACACAGAGGGGGGTTCCAATACATTTGGTTCTGGTAAAAAATGTGATAATCCACTTTACAAACAGTGTAGCTTACAATGCTGCAAGTCTGCAAGGGGACCGCGTGAGAAGTAGCTCTTAGAGCCGTTATTATTGATAACTGCATTTATTTGGCGATAACGTTTTTTTTGATAAACACAGCCTTTTGTTTGGTTAAAAAAGCTTACCCTAAGCTTTTTTTTAGTGATTTATATCATTATAATAAAAATGATAAGTATAATTGAACTCTGATTGGAAATGGGGATTGTGATTTTTTTATGATAAAACCATGTTTATTTTTTGACGGAACTTATCTTGTGTGTATAACATTATTGCTTTGTGCTGAACGAAAAGTGGACATGAATGTATTTAGTTGCTTGACTTGCTTGAAGTTACATGCGTGAGCTCGCGACTACCACTATGTTAGATATAAAACGTGATGGTGGTGGGTTCGATCCTCACATGGGATAAAGAATATATTTTAGGTTATTTTACTTTCTTGCTCGTAGTGAACAAAATGCGACGTTAACACCCGGAACACAGCACATAGTCTCTCGAAATATTATGGTTAATACAAGATTCCCTCTGCCTACGCCGCCATACAAAAAACAAGGTGAAACTGCTTTAAATTCAACATTACTCCACAAAATACATTAAAAAAGCGCAAATGTCGACAAAACATACGTAATTGCATTAAACACGTGTGTTGCTCTGCACCGCGCCCGCGCCCGCGTGTGCTGCGTGGACACCGCAAATGCTTCATTTGATTTTGAAAATTATAATTGAAGCTATTCGCCCCTTTTTGAATAGCGCGCTACGTGCTCGGAATGGCTGCCGCGTGATTTATGCGCGCTGACCAGTTGATGGCTGAAGCGAAAAATTATTTTAATGAATATGAATTACATTATAATATTATAGGTAGGCCGAGATCAGGTGGCGTAGGGGCACTGTTGCGTAGCGTGCGACTGTAAATGTGACAGGCTGTGGGTTCGATTCTAAATACAGGTTTTGCTCTAGTACAGAGTGGCCTTGAGTTCCGTCACTCAAACGTGCCTCCGAGGAATTGGTGCAAAGTGGGATATGGGACCAGAGTATCTTAAGACTCCAGTTCCTAGGTTATGTGTGAGATACAGTATGAAGCTACATAAATCTATATTTCCCAGTGAACATTCAGCTTTATCCATTATTATTTGTATTGCGTGCACGTAGACCTCTTTAACGGATTGCGATTGAGTTTTTAATGCGCCGCTCAAATATATTTACTTTTATCGTTAATTGTGGAAATGTTATGTCGAGTTGATGGTAATTATTTTACACTTCGAATTACTGTTCGCGTTTATTGTGTTTTAATTATCGGTTATACGGTGTGTGGTGAGAGAGAACTGCACCCATTCAATGTCCAAGGATTCTAAGGACTACGGAATGAAATAATTTAGTCTATGAAGTTTATATTTTTCTTATATAATAGTATCTACTGCCATTTTCTCGCATGTCATTTTTTTTTCGCTTGCAATTAACCTTATAAGTAGTGTACCTACTATGCAACAGAATCGGCCAGAACCCGTTGACAAAGTTATGGATGAAACTCACTTTAATAAAACTATTTTTCCATAGTCTTGTTATGTAAAGTTTTACATTGGAGCGAACAATTTTGGACAGAACATTCCATTTTTTATATTTCTTTACGCTGTAGCACGCACATAGTAGATTAGGCAAAGTGTTTAGACACTTCTGTTTCCCACTTTCCGCCGAATTCTTGAGGTATTATTATTACTGCATTGACTGGTGGATGGCTTTGGATTGGATTGCGTCGTTACCGCGTACCACATTATATAATGTTTTAGTGATAAAATAGTATAAAAGAGTGTCTCACCACTATACGTTCTCCCTACGACGCGATGCGGCGGTATATTGCAAAACAAACGAAATCACTGATTGCGCGTCGCTCACAGCCGCCGGTGCAGTGTTTGCGGTCGCTAACAAGCTGACATATCGCGTTGTGTGCCGATCTCAACGGATAATGCTTATAATAACTGCTTTATTATGTTTTATTTGATGTATTGTAATATATTTATTTAGTTGTCTTTAAGCTTTTTGGGAGATTCGTGTGTTAAGAATCTCCGTTCGTTTGTTATGAGTTCAAGGGTGACACTGCCATATTTAAAGCTGATATAGCTTTAAATATGGTGCTGATAATATGGAATAATATGGAAGCTGATATATATATATATATATATATGTACAATTTATTTAATAAATATTTCAGCTTCAACACACAACAGTGAATTCCATTATGTAAATTTTTTTTTCAAAAATAAAATATCTACCTATTTATATTGATTTTGCTAATTTTTGATAGAACTGTTGTCATTATATTTTTTTAGCTTCACTCTGTTAAGACACTCCATTGCTCATGCACCGCCCAAATTTTGAATTTAAAGATGAGCGGCGGAACTCAACACCACGCTAGTGTTGAGTTTCGTGTCACCAGAGAATATAATCAAATTTACCAGTTCAATTCAATTATATAAAACGACAATAGCAGATTCAATTCCCGAAACCGTTTGCAAGATACTTTTCACGAGTTCGAATTTAAAGACAAACACCAACTATGCAGACGGTCCTGTCTGCGATCCATTTAATTAATAGCGATTTACTAGTTAGTAGTCGTAACGTGCCACGCCTAACTCACTTAGCTCCACCAACCCTTGTTATGGTAATCACTTTATAGGAAATATATAGATTTACTTTACTTTTTTAGAAAATATGTATTTATTAGGATTGGAACCCACACATGCACATAATTTATTTTTAGAATATTTAAAAGAAGAATTCATTAGTGAGGATTCATTTTAAATATGTTGACATTGATTCATTTTGACATTAAAGTTTTATTTTGTATTATCGTCTATCTTTCTTTTTGTAGAAATAAATTGTATTGATAAAGATTTTATGGTTTTTTAATTATAATACAAGTAATCGATTATTAACGTTCAAGTGTAATTGCCATTATACCATTAATTTAAGATAATATGACAATAATGTAACGAATATTTATTTTGGGACTATTTGAAAAACATGTGATTTACAACTCAAAGACCCTTATTTGTTTAACAAGATTAAAGACAAAAAAATAACTAGAAATCAAACCTATAACCGTAACGTGTATAACCAGAGAGGTAAGCCACTAATGATGGCGAAAAATCTATAAATTGTATCCACTCTTATCGCGTATTAGGCACTTGAGCAAACACTTAAAATACTCGACGCTTAAAATAATTTTCTATATAGAAATACAAATAGAAAATGTTATGTGAAGTAATATTTTGAAAAGCATGAGGACGTTACATACTCATGTAGAGAAGTTTGTATGGAGCGCTTGCTACGAACTGAAATATCGCTGATTAATTTATCCAAAGCCGAGAGTATAAGAGATGGTTTAACACTTAATCGAGTTAGCCTCGATCGTGGAGCTTCGTGTACTTCAAAATTCCCGCTATACTTATAGAGCGTTCAGATTTCGTACAGGGAGCTTATTTTTTTGAATATCCAGACTAGTTTGTTTATTTTTTTTAGTTTTACGCTTTAAACAATAATTTAAATAAGCGATTTAAATTTACTTGACAAAGCAATCCACAGGCTATCGATTGAGGCGAGTGAAAAGGAAATGTACAAAAATGCCTTTCTCCAATTGAAGTTTGATTGTGACAGTATCTGCAACTGCAAACGTTGTGGTTATCAATTCGATACCCCCCAAAAGAATTCATTGGTTTCGTTTTTTGCTTTTGTAACACAAAATTAGGCGTCCAGGTCACAGGACGGTTACTTCTGCCTAAACTGCCCTAAGCGAGAAAGAATGTGAAGCTGAAAAAAAAACTGAAATTCAGATCTACAACCGTCGACGGCAGTATATTACAGTATTGGCACTACCGTACGCAGCGTCAATATGCATATACCCTAAGATTTAGTTAATTATGCTAAGAACTATGCGATGGGATGCGAGTATGCGATGCGTGCAGCATACTATATGACCTCTGGAACCTTTGAGGGTCCCGTGAGCGCCAGAATTATACATTTAGACCTTACATAATTATACATATTGATGCCAACGTTGTCTAGTATATATTTATGTATGTGACCATGGTTATAGATTCGATCCTGATTTGGGGGAAATATTCAAACATTCGTTTAAATGGAATATAGAAAAAGCTAAAAGGTAAATTAAGTGATTGGATTACTTATATAATATTGATCATTGATCAGCTTCACGCTGTATCCCGCACACAGCAGGGTAGGCGGGAGCAGGGAGGAGCAGGGAGGGAACCTAGTATTAAGACATTTTGTTATTAATAAAATAGGTTCAAAAGAGTTTAGCATTTTAATTACGTCTTTATGTATATCATTTGTATCGATGAGACAGGCAAGTGAATCTAGTGACAATTTAGTGTCACGTCACTCCATTTTCCGCCCGAATTAGAGTCATTGCGTGTAGAACAAAACTCAACACATCTGCACAAATATAATTTTTTTAAAATTGTTACATATTTAATTAAAATTGTTATATATATAATAAATCAAAGTAATGCAAAGGTCTTAGGGTACCATGAAGGCATTTAGATTTTTTTCGTTGATTTATTTAAACGGAACAAAACATTTGTTACACACCCACTAAAATTAGGTCTCAAATAAGACTAATTCAATCATCGTGGGAAAGAGACAATAGATACAGTGAAGAATATGTGTGAAAGAGACAGATACATCACTGTCAACCATGCAAAAGTGCATGCGTTGGAAATACCGTTGGCATAACAATATTTTAATAGTATAGCTTATTTATATTGTAATTACATTTAGTTTCGTCTTATACTGTGTGTGTTTATGTACGTAGTGTTGACTTACGACATTCAACTGAAGAAAATATGTAGTGCGTGGGAATGGACTGCAATCAAACTGTAAATATATAAACTCTGAGGTAACCTCATCTTATTTACACGATCCTCCCTCCAGTAAAAGCAATCACGATATTGTAGTATCCACAAATAAGAAATACGCCAAAAAACTCACTTCAAGAAACACAAAACACAAAAACAAAGATAATGTAATTAGAACAATATCAAAATAACAATGTTTTGGCTATTATATGATAATGCACACCAATAAATCGTTGATTGCTGACCGTACCGGTGACGGCGCACGTGTGCCAACGAGCCTTATAATGAATAGCTGTCGCTACAGCGATATTTCAACGAATTAACAAATTGCACGTCGTATGGGGCGGTGGGCACGATTTTTCTGTGGACCTAACTACGTCATTTATGTGGACCCATAAACTATATTATGGAATTTTTGTTTATTATAGTAGAAAAATGCTGATACGTTTTTATTATAGAATATATACGTTGGGGTTGCATTCAGTCGTGGACCAGAGACATAAGTGTGCGAATGTAGTCGCATCGATAGGTTCTGGGATCGATTCCCACGAGGAAACCAAATATCTAAAATTTACATTTGTGTTCCCCAGTGGGAACGAACGGACGATGTTTGAGTGCCGGAACTATAAGCTGCATTATGCCTCATTACCAGAGCAAAGAAATGAGAATATGGAAATCAAACCTACAACCTGTCAAGTTTTAGTCACGCTATGCCACTACTGGCCTCGAAAACACTTGTCACTTTTCCTACCATTCAAATATACCTGTTGGTCAAACCACAAGCATCAGAAGGGGCAAGTGAGTAAATACCATCACCAGGTGAAATATTTCAGTGCACTCACAAATGGCGCGCCGGACGTCAGACGGGGTGCGAGGCGCGATTTTTCTCCAAACCTAACTGCTTGATGTAAATGCTGTCGGTGGGACGAATGTGTCTCGTAGCTTACGGGAGTTTTAGGTCTTTTTTCTTTATATTGTATATTTTGTTTTGAAGTAAGAGATGTTTTGTTTTTTATTTTCCTTTTTTATATCTATATCTAGTAGTCGATATGATATAGTTTCTTGCAATTTTCTATTAATTATATTCATGTATCCGGAAGGAATATGGATCCGAAAGGTATCTAATCTTGTTATTTGCATTTGATAAATAAATATGTCTATTTTACTTTACGGCCGAAAGAGATTTACAACAAATAGTTTGAAGTATATTGTAAAATTGACCTAAATAATAACCTAGTGTTAAGACACTTCGTTTTCCATTAAAACATTTCGTTCTCCACTTTTCGCGGAATTCTTAACGCAATACGTGTTGAGTAGCGAAACTCAACACGGCATCTTGCCTCGTTACTAGAGCGAAGAAATCCAATTATTAAATGTTTTATTACTCCAAGTGGGAATTAAGTCCATAACCGTTGCCTTCACAGCTGCACGTGTTGTGTTGTGTCCCTGCGTCACGACGGCCATTAAAACTCTATAATTTATACATTAAATTGTAAATATTAAAACCGTATAATGTAACAGATTAATCTGCATATTCACTACCCCTTGATAGCGTGTGATTGTTACACCGGCCATTTGAATATACTACGTAAAATCTAAATTGCCATGCATACAAAATAATGGTATAATTTCTTAGGGGGCTGGATAAACGCTGTTGATAGAGTGAGAGAGGTTCTTTACTGTACAAAACATAGAAAACGTATGAATTATTTAACGTGACAGAAGCTGTTAAGTAATATTTAAAATCCACATAATTAATCCACATTATTTTTAAAATCCACACATATAAGTTGTTTTGTTTTCAATAGATCATCCGTTTTAGCCTTAATATGTCAGTGTCTTCATAGTCCACTTTCCGTCTCAATTACAAGGGCGTATTTAAAAGCACTTCTCAACTATGAATCGATAAATGGTTTTATAAAAAGAGATTTTTTTTTGAGTAATAAAATGGAAAATGCACATTTTTACAATTATTTTATAAAAACAAGTAAATAACTTCATAATCTCTCACCCACATACGATCGCAGTTACAATACAATCAATTAGCCCTTTTTTGTACTAAACCCCACATTTAGTTATATTTCAAATTAATTGAGTGAAGGTCTTTGGCAAGTCTTCCTTCCCTCATCCGACAGGTGAATGCTCCAGGGAATCAATTATTCGCGAACAAATAGACGGCGGTATCGAACGGATCAATGGATTTATCTACTGTGAACAGTTTATATCGAAGTAAAAGAAATTTAAAAGTAGTGAAGAAAAAATTGTATAGAGTGCTAGTGTTTTAACAAAAAACTCTGTTTTCCACTTTTTTCCGTATTTTTTTATAGAAAAGACAAGGCAATAGAGCGTACAGGTCACCTGGTTGGTGGTAAGGTGATCACGATCCTGTGCAACATCAGAAATAATACAGTTGTTGACCTTTAAGGTGGAGATAGACTCGCTTCTTGAAGGCAAAATTCCTCCAGATATGCCACGAATCCTGATTGTGACGATGATGTTTGAGTTTGTAATGTACTGTGCAATTTGAAAATGTAAAATGTACTCTGTTAGTATTTGTGTAATTAATTAATTTTAAACAAAAAAAAAATCTGCTGCAACGAACCAAAAAGTAAAAAATAATTTTATATAAAGTAAACCGTACTTTTGATGAAAAGATTTTATAGTTTGCAAGTGTTACCGACACCAGCGTTCGTGAAGAGGTTCTCTCTTAACCACCGATGACTTGGACCCTTGTCCCACCCTCGGAAGAGCTTTTTTTTATATTTAAATGTTTTGTTTATAATAATTTAAATTTGAAGAAACGCAACGATGAGGAACATCAATTTCGACACCAATTTTAACAATGGTTTTCCTTATAACTACTAGTTCAATTAAAAAAAAAAGCCTCTCTAATTGATAACATCCTTTTCTTACAGAAGTCGGTTAAGAAGTGACAATGAGGAATGATATATTATTTTTTAACATTTTAAAAATGTTATTACATACTTAGAAACGTAAAAGTATTATATATTGTTATTTATGATTTGATTAGCTATGTATAGGTATAAGCAGGGTATGCAGAGGGAATTAACCCTTAAGAGACTCCATTTCCCCACTTTCTGCTTGATTATCAACGCGAGGAAGAAAAAATTAACTCTTCTATTTAGAAATTGAACTTGTTACCCACAAAAACAAGCCACTAGTCACCGGACAAATTTTTAAATTATTTTTCAAACATATATTAAAACCAATTTCCGAGCAATCCTGCCAAAACCAACATCAATTGGGCCTACATTATATGGAGTAAAGAGACGCGAGGAGCTCTACATATTAAACTGCATTAATAAATGCCAAATGAACGTTAAAAATTTACCTGAGCTTAATGGAAATTAAAATGAGATCATCGTATAAAGGGTGCAAGTATAACCAATTGAAGGCAGTTTTAACTGGCGAAGAGCTTTTACACTCTACTTGCTATACTACGGACTGCTCTGTTGAATAATAGCCTGTATCACAAAAGCTTTAAGCTTAAAATCGTTTTTAAAAAAAACTTTATGTGTATGCTTCGTAAGTAACTTCATTTGCATGACCATTATGCATTTCAATAACCTTTTCATTTTGTTCAAATAATTCGTAGTAATTGGTATAAGGTCTGTAATTTGGTCTCTACTTGTATTTAGTTGTTGTCAATGCAGCACGCGCCGGCACGTGTCCGCTAGTTAGCCATTATTCTACTTTTGTTACAGTTTCTTTTTAAATTATTTGAGCGTGAGATTACTTTTTGAACTTGTATGTTGATTAGCTGATTACATTATATGTAAAAGGATTATATAATATATTATTAAGAATAAATGCCGACGTGACGCAGCCTCTGACTGTAAAGATGCTCGTAGATAAGATAAGATAAAATGCGGCCGGAAGTGTGGTGTTGAATTCCGCCAGTGGATAAACAGTGGATAAACAAAATATAAAATTACGCTGGATATCAGCGTAATTTTAATTCAGATGAAAAAATATTTTTTTCATACAGACAAAAATATATTAAATAATTCTATATATAATATATGTTTTAGGTTTCAGGGCCATAATAAACACCGCTGAATAGCGCGTACGTCTCCCAGTGTTGAGCGGGGTCAGGGTTCATGTGCACGTTGATTGTGAAATAGAACGGCCGATTTGCAACTACTTCTGCTTTTGGGTAACTGAGATCGAAGTCTTCGTGTAATTCTGAAAGAATCAAAATATAATACATATAATTTCATTTTTTATCTAAATTGTTTTTTTCTTTATATAGGCAGAAAGGATATAGTGATAAGACACTTCGTTTTCCACATTCAATTTTTGAAATATTTCGTGTTGAGTGGCAGATCTCAACACTGTGTTTTGTCTTGTTGCCAAAGCAAGAAATATATATAATGTATTTCCCCAAATGGGAATAGAACCGCCTATCTACATCCATTTGCTGCGTAACGTTGTTTTATTTTTAATAAATTACCTGATATAGGATGCCTATAAACTCCCATTTCGTCAACGTCTATAAAGGTTTTTTGTTTACATTTACTTAAATATACGTGTTTAATGTTACTAGTACTATTTAAAACATCATCTAGTCCCGAATTAGTTTTATTGAATATTTGTGTGATTCCAATCTGAAATTCATTAAAGTTCATATATAGTTCAGATATTTTTTGTATTTCAATACGATGGCAATTCTCGCTTTTTTCGGAGAAAACAGTGAGAGTTTATTGTTAAGACGCTTCGATTTTCAACTAAATTCGATATATTGCGCATTAAGTGGCGGAACTCAACACCGTGCTTTATTTTACAAGAAAAGTCAAAAGGAAAGTCATCAGATGGAGATCGAACTGCCAGACACCGTTCTATTATGATGGCTTATTTTTGATTGCAAAATAGTACATAAAAATACCACAATGGAGAATAAGCCCACTACCTTATTTAATACATTCCCACAGTCCACAGCACTTTTGATTCTGAATCTTGGCAGCACCACGCGAACATTATCAACCCGCATTCTTTTATAAATCCCCTTTAAGAAATCTGGATCGTCTGAAAGCTTTCGCAGTAGTGCACCCAATCCTCTTGAACTGCGAGGCACCACTAGCGTCATGGAGAGACCGAAACTTGCCAACTTTGTATTCACTACCTACGAGTATGAAAGTTTGTCATATATTTTTGAACCTATTGGTCATGTTATTATCAAGTTAGGTATAGTAAATAAATTTTAAATATTATAGTATGATTTAAAAATTTAAAGATTGTTATTTAAATATTACAAGTAATTATGAGTAAAAATAGTTATATTATAATTTAATAATAAATTTTATTTTAGTGGTGTCCTGCTGCCACTGTCGTACCAAATTTTCCGAATGTCAACTTTTCAAAACATTTAGTTTCGTCTGCGTTTTGTCTGGCTGTATCTGATGTTGCAATTAGCACTGCATTATCTGCGTACACCAGGAAATTCACATTCAAGTCACCTAATTTCACTACCATGTCACTTCGTTTTATATACACAATATACCAATTAATTATTATTTTTTTACCTGTATATCGTTAACTTCATCACCATAATAGTGATAAGAGGCTGTTTTTGACATCATAGGAACGGTAGATGTTCTACCGTCGTGATGGTAGAAGTTGGCATTTCTTGTTAATGATATGTCAAAAGGAAGTTCCCATGTTACCTGGGAATAGAAAGTGATGTAGAGGGTAAAACACACTAATCAATTTAAGACTTCGTGTTAAATGCACTATTATTGTAGCGCGGGTCTGCAACTGACTTTAAGCGTGTTGATTGTGAGTTATATTCCCATTTGGGAGAATGGATCCTTTACAAATTTCCTCGCTTAAGTATGAGCACTTAGTGCGGTGTTGAGTCCCGCTATTCATCATACAAGTTCTCAAGAATTGGACGGTCCGCGAGGAACGGAGTGTCTTAATATAAGCATTCCTATGTCCACATTATTATATGCCTATTACTTTGGATTAAAAAGAAAGATTAAGAGACTGGACGCGTGGGAAGATAAAAAACACGCACGATTATTTGCTACGGAGTGATAAAATTTCCTGTGAAAAACATCCAACACAATATAACCTAAAAACACAGTGATCATAGTGAAGTTATATACACACTCCACAGTAGTGCCAATCCTACCAACATAAATTAACGGATAAAGTGTTGCCATATAAATATTTTAAATACCACCACAACTTCTGTTTATCTATAACATTAAAGTACCAAATCTGAAAACTTCTTTGCGCATATCCGGACGATTATGGTGAATTGTTCGATCTGTAATTATTCTTCTATCAAAATATAGTTTATATTCGGCTCTATCTCGGTATCTATTACTGATTGTGGTTTGTATTTATAGTATTCAAGAACAACTTCGCTTATTAGATTGAGGTTATTATTATTATTACCTTAAAATATGCGACGCCCAGCAATATTATTGAGCTTTGATTATTTATATCTGATGGTTCCAATATATCTGTGATTCTTTTATATGAAATGCTATCAACCTAAAATGTTATTTATAGTTATTTGTAATTCAATTAATACACAAAGCCAGATTCGGTGAAAAACGGAGAACGGGGTCTCTTAACACTAGGTTCTCACTGCCTACTTAATTGCCTTCAGGCTGTTCAATAGCGATTGTGTTGGTCTGATTGACTAAAGACTATTTCGTAATACAATTTAAGAAATCCTATAATCTACCCCACTGTGATGTATATATGTGTACTCAAAACGCGACAGTTATGGGTTGATATTCTACTAATGATACATTATTTTTTAAGAATAACTCTACCCGCAGTCTCTTTATATAAATCGGATACTAAGGAGAGGAAGGTGATGAATGAGAACAGAGAGTTTAATATTAGGTTCTCAGGTTCTCTCTGACAATTCCGCCTTGAGCGGGATACAGCGTGGGCTGAAAAATAATATGAATAGTTGAACTTACTCCTTTATTTATAAATGAAACCGATGCTTTGGGATATAAGTAACTAGTTTTAATAACTCTCACACCAAAGTCAGGATTGTTAGATAAAAAAGTTTGACTAAAGTCATCCGTATAGTTAACTATTATTTTACTGAAGGCAATCAAATTTATTTTCTCAAAATATGACATTGCTTCTTTGACTGGAGTGTAACAGTTTACTTGCTGAAATATATATATATTACTCATTTTTCTTAATCTCTCCCACTGATAATGGAACACCAGGTTCCCCACTTTCCATTTCTTTCCTTCCTTTCCATGCTTTTAATTCTGAAGGCATTGCGTTTTGAGTGGCGGAACTCGATATCGTAATTTGCCTCGACACCCCAGAGAAGAAATGAAAACATTAAATATTTCGTTTTCTCAAGTGAGAATCGACCCTACAGCCTGTGCGCGTATAGTCACATGATTGTGCCCCTGCGCCAGGACAGGCCTAATTACAAGACAAAGTAGCGTTGAATTAACATAAGGTTCCCTCTGTTTATCCATATTAAATACCCGCGGTACAGAGTGACGCAAAACAAAAACAAAGATACAAATCTACGTAATTCATTCATTCTATGAAAATTTGTATTAAATTAACAATACTTAACTAACAAAGAATTTCTTATGATCATTGAATTTTAAGTCTGCAAAAATATGCTGTAGTCGTAACCTTAGAGTCCAGTTCGATACCCAGAGCGCTGAGCAGTTCCTCCCTTGGTCCGCCGCAGGCAAACGACACTAATTTACATAGTGGTAAACGCAGTAACAGCGGCGAGACTACTATACTGCTGTTGTAATACTCTTGAAACGCCGTCTAGAAGTAAATTGTCTTAGTTCTTATAATTTTATCGCATATAATACCGATGTTATCCTATGAAGTTTAGGACAAACTAGCCATCATAGCAACTACTGACTACGACTCGAGGAAGTGAAATATTTCTTTACGTTTATATTTCCATTTTTCTTCGCTCTGGTGTCGAGGCAAAGCGCGGCGTTGAGTTCTGCCACTCGACACGCAATGCCTCCAGAATTCAGCAGAAAGTGGGGAACGGATTGTCTTAACACCGAGGTTCCCTCTGCCTACCCTGCTGTGTGCGGAATACAGCGTGCAACTGAAAAAAAAATTACTGAGTGATATACATTTCTAAATGGCAAAAAATATTTATCATTTATATTCAATATATATCTTACCAATGCCAATTTGTTTCTAAAATTATTAAAATTATTGAACGATTTACAAGAAGAAACGAGTAAAGCTAAAATATACAATTGCTTATATTTGTAAAATTTCACAAAAATATGTTTATGGGTAACACGTGTACGACGGAGGAAATTCATTTTATTCCAACTGAGTATTTTTTATGGATATATTATAAATCTTAAACTGAACTTTACGTAAGAATGTATTTTAGTGGCTGATTGTATTGAAGTACTTTTTAGGATTCCGTACATCGAAAAAAAAAACGATTACTATTACTATTTATTTACATTTATATTTTCATTTCTTCGCTCTGGTGTCGAGGCAAAGGGCGGCGTTGAGTTCTGCCACTCAATAAGTAAAGCCTCCAGAATTCGGCAAAAAGTGGGGAACGGAGTGTCTTAACACTATGTTCCCTCTGGCTACCCAGCTGTGTGCGGGATATAGCGAGAAGCTGATTTTTTTGAAAAAAAATTAAGATATATAAAACACGTTTTCTATGAAATATTTCTAAGAGTTTGAATATCAAATTTTATAAAAATCGGTACGGATTTAAAGATTTTTCTATACAAACTAAATAAATAGGAGGGCCTATTTTACCGCTTTAGGGATAAAACTGTTCAAAATTTTTTCTTTTATATATATTATATTTTAAATATACATACAGACATAATTTAAATCCTTTCACATTATATTACTACCAAAATATATGAAACGTCCGAACAAAACTAACAAATTTCCATAAAATAATGTCATATAATAAAATGAAATGTAAAATTTTATAGCCTCTATATTTACATGACTGCTTGCTCTCTCCGTTACTCACTTCATTTGTACTGAAATAAAAGTATTGTAGAAAATATTTTCACATTCTAATTTAATTTATTTTGTTTTAATATAAAATATATATAAGAGTATTTATTTTATTATTTATGTTGCTTAAATAATTGTGCATATTGTTCATAAAAGAGGATTCGTAAGTAAGAAAATGTAATCAAGTTTTAAGGCATATCAAAATTTGACATAAATGTCTACAAAATTAAAAAAATGGCGGGACATTTAGTTATTTCGCACTCGGGAATATTAATTCGTTGTGTTACTAAAAAGCTTATATATTATAAAAGCCATTATATTAAATTATTATATAATTAAAATAGTTTTAATTAAATTTACTAAGCTATATCTAAGCTATTGTTGGCTGGGCCACAAATATACAGAATGTGTCCTAAACAAGAATATTGTCTTGTTACATTTCAAAAATGTGAATCTTATCAAGTAATTGTAATAGGAACTTGTAGTAATCCTGGACAGTCAAACAATTTTTTTTTCTTTGGTCGCTGGATATTTATTACAATTATTCCACTGTCATAATTTGCCTTATGCTTAACGTGACCTTTTTTCAGTGTCGTCATGACATATGAGATCAGAGAATGAGTTCTTCAAAGTTAACCGAAGTGTCATTCTATCTATTTGGTATTATATCTTGAATTTTTAGCTTCTCGCTGTATCTCGTATGTAGCAGGGTAGGCAGATGTACCTTATGCTCCCTCTCCACTTTCCACAGAATTTTCAAGACATTGTTTGTGACGAATTTCAGTGTCGAATGGAATAGAAAGACTTTTTCTATCAAATACTGTACCACGACGGCTTCGTCATGTATGCTATAAAAATAAGTCTTAAAACCTTAAATAAAGGCTTCTTCTCACAAAATATACAGAAGCCAGATTAATCTCGAAACTGTGAGATTATTCAGTATAGATAAGCAAGTCCCAGCTAGTCGATAATGTAACCGAGGTCTCGGCTCGCTTTGACGCGAATCAAATAAGTCCCGGAGAGAATAGTAATAAAATTGAATCGAGAGCCTGCCCAGATGTAGCTACGGATTTATCGCTCACTAAATGCTGGGGCGCACCGGGTGTTTTTAATATTCTTTATATTAACTATTTATACTATTTTATATGTATAGTTGCATGATGAACGCACTTTATTATCAATTTGTACCTGAATTATATATTTGAGGACATTTTTTTTTACAATAATGTAATTTTTTAAATGTTCTGTTTTTGCTATATACTGTATGAAAACCATCACAAATTCATAGCCAATAAGGTCGATATAAAGTTAAATTTATTTTAAATTCTGAATTGAGAACTAATGGTAAATATAACTGAAAAACAAACAAAAAAATAGTAATTTATAGGCATGTCACTGAAGACGTTTGTACTTCATTTCGTACACACATGGATCGTGTACGCACGTGGATCTTGACAGACATTGAACGATGGGTTAGCGAGTCCGACTCACACTTAACCATTTAAAAAAAAAAAACAAGCTGTCTCTAAATAATAGCAGTACTCATTGCACCGCTACCCTCGCGAGGTCGTCGCGCGCTCGCTTACACACTCGCCGGGCTGCATCCAATATGTTTCCGAGAATATTGTCTTTAACAGCTACATTATACCGACGATAGATTGTGTGGAAATCTTACTCTCTATTGCGAATGAAAATCTTTATCCGTACCATGAATATTTTGTGTGCTTACCCCTTCCTACCCTCCCTACCCCTCCACCCCTCCACCCCTCACCACTCGGTTAGGAGAAATTGTTTCATCGCATAACGAATGGGCTGCGATGCTAGTGAATGCGGGGAGGCAGTGATGCTGAAAGTATTATTAATGGTTTTCTTTTGTATGGCTAAATATGTTTAGGAACTTTGATTTTGCTTACTTTCAATAGTTGGATTGGTTTTTGATGAAATTATAAAAATCAAATCTGCTTCATGCTGTATCCCGTATAAGAGAGTTCGCTGTCCACTTTTCGTCCAGCTTTCAGGACATTGCGAGTTGAGTGGGAAATTTTAATGCCGATTTTACCACAGCAGGGAGAGGACAAGAAGTTAACTGAAAAGCTGATTAAATTTAATATTTCTATAACTTATACATAATTTAATTCAAATGTTTTTGTTTTATATTTTTTTATGAGTTTAATCTCCTTTGATATCATATAGCGTTGTGATATTAATGACTTTAAATAAATATTTTGTACCTTTAGAAAATTTATAAACTGATCCTGTTTTTTGCAAAATTCTTTACGTGTATTAATTAACAAGTAAAAAATGTTAACAATTTTTGGCAAACAGTTTAATGGCAATAATTATCGACACATAGAAAAAAATTGAGGTAATCGTTACGCAGTATAACAACATTTTAAGATCAACGGTTGCGGGACCGGGATTTTGACTCGCAAATTAACATTTTTTAAGCTTCACATCACATAGTTAATCTCCCTACTCTTCCCCCTCTCCTTCTCATGTCCATGACACCACGACTTCCGACCAGCACTTCCTTGGGCGTCGGGGAGGTTTAAGTCCAGGGACAGACATAGCATGGTACTTCCATCCAACATAGTTCCCAGGCCAGCGCGCAATGTGGCCATACCATCTCAGGCGAGGCGCTTGGAGCTTACTCGCTACATCACGAAAACCAAGGGTTGGTTTCTTTTACATACTCTGCTTTAAATAGATATGTTGTAAAAAGAAAGAAAACTTAAGATCAACTAATTGTAACATTATACAATTTTTAATTATAATTAATTATTAGAATTATAATTATTCAAATTAGTGCTTAGATATTCCCTATTTTGCGCCCAGCATGTTCGTGTTATCTCTACCACGTTTAGTCTTTTCACCAGTGATTCGTATTCCCCTCATAAGAATCGAATCACAGCCGGCGCTTGCTTTCAGCTTGACTCCATGCCAGTGCTCCATGCTCCTTGAAGATGGCCTCGAAACATGTAACTAAATTATAACTCGAAGCTAATATTAACAGAAATTCATCAGAAAACCTCACAGCATGTAATTGAATGAATATTCAGACATCTTAATCAATAAAAGCATTACGGGTCCCATAGAAGCATCCACCGGCCTGTGAAATTGGAGTCTAGAAGAAGGGGACAGATTATAGGATAGAGGATGGGATAGAAAGAGACAGATATGCAGGTTTTATAAATCATTTTTCCCAGCACGGCGATGCTTAGGCTATGTGCAAATTGTAGACTTAAAATGTAAACTTGTTGCATCTTAATATTGTTAGAAATTTTTCGAAGCGAGCTCTAAAGCTTAATATTAACGGATACCTATTTTAACGTAGTGAGGTTTGAACCCGCGCCTTTCTAGTCAATTAATTCATACGTTCTTATCAAGTTAAGTCAAACGTAAAAAAACACAAGCGGAAAATCTTTAAAAAAATAAGTGAATTTTATTTAATTATTATTCATTATCTGATATCGCTTTTTTTATAAATAGAGAGCTTAGTGTGCTCTGTACTGCATCTTCTACTGATATAAAAATATAGAACGTGGATTTTTAACTCAAGCCTGCTTTTTATAGAAAAGTTTATCTTCTCTGAATCTTAGAACCTACAGTAAAGACATAACGTTTCCATTAAGATATTTTTTTTTCCCACTTTCCGCGGAATTCCGGACGCATTGCGTTTTATTTGATGGAATGGCACGCTTTGCCTCGTTGCCAGCGATGATTTTTTTTTCTTTTCCTCAATCGTTAATCGAACCCACATTCTATCACGTATACGGTCAAAGCCACCGCACCATAATGATCTCCCCCTTTTCCCGCTCTGATACCGTAAAATAAACATAATTTTCATTAAAAACATTCCACAATCATATGTATGTGTACGACGCCTTAGTTAGTAAAATGCTGAATAACGATTATTTCTCTTTGCGTGTAGCTAATCAATTATTCTAATATTGTTTGGTAGAAATGTGCACGCGCGTGCCTCCTGATTCCGTCTAACGAGACACTGTGTGTTTTGTGTGCTATTTTTGTTTTTTTTTTTCTATGAAAAAGAGCAACTTTATTAATGAGGAAATGCCTGAATTTTTTTATATGAAATATAGAGTCGACGTAGTGATAATATTTATGTATATGTTATGGTTAATTTTGTATTTAATTTATTTTCATTTCTCCTCTCTGGTAGAAGAAGCGCGTGGGAAATGAAGTAAAATAACATGAAGTTTTCTCTGGCTACAATAATATACAGGAAAAAACCTAAGGCGATTCGATTGCTCTAATGATTCGTTCATAACAGACTCTAATGATTCGTTCGTAGCAAACAGCCTCTCTCTATGTAACCGACACGTAAACACATACAATTCAATTAATAAAGTTTAATATAAAATTTTAATTTTACTTTCGCCCTAACTCCAGTTAAGTACTATACTTTGACTGTTCAAAGTTATTCCAAAACTTTTGTTATCAAAATATATTAATAGATATAATGAAAACTCTTTATGAAAACTAACTAAAATCTTAGTAACTAAGAAGAGCTTCGGAAGGCGACACTCTCTGAAAAGAAACCAGGAAATGGTGAGATACGAAATCAAGGCAGAAGGAAAAAAAATATAAATTCTTTCTTTTCCACTGTCCCTGTAAATTGATAATAAAAATAATATTTTATAATTGCAATAGGCTTTATTTATAACCATTTATCAATGAAATCTTTAAAGAAATGCAATTACGTAATATGTGGAGCCACTTACAACAAAATAGTCTTTATCAATATTTTACACAAAATATATAAGAATAGAGCCCTGGGCGGACTATATACGAAGCTATGGCACCTAATGAACAATCCCGTCTATCGCTTGACCTCCACAGTGGAGTCCGGCACTGCCCTTCAATTTGTTATGTAAATGCACCTTTTGTCCGTACTGTGGAGCCACTCTATAAATTTGTTGAAATGCGAGAATTTCGCAGTTAATTTCGCACGATAAATGTACATTGTATTGTATTTATTTTAATTTTATTTTTATTTATCACCGTCGTGAGTTGCGATGAGTGGGACGTGTTGCTGTAAATGTGGTGTTGGTAGGTCAAAATTTACTTGTAAAAGTAATTTCCACTAAGTCTATTGTTGTGTTAGTTAGCTAGCTTATAGCTATATATAGCTATATATATATATATATTTTCGTAACCTATTTCGCATATATAATAGATAGGGAGAAAAGCGTATTTTTAGAGATATAACATGTAAATTGAGTGGAAGTGCTCAAAACGCTGCTCTTTGTTGTGTATCCAGAATAAGTATACGAAAATATTTTATTGAGTAAGGTTGCTAAACGTCAGACGCTTTCTTACTGGGTCACATCGATTTCAACTAACTAGCTTATATAAAGCACAAAAATTAAAATTGAAAGTTCGAAAATCGGTACCGATTTTTATAAAATTTGAAATGTTTAAACCACACACCTAAACTGAAAATAATTTCATAAGCATATTTAATAAATACTCGTATAGTTGAAGCGGGCGAAGTCGCCCAGGTCGGCTAGTTTAAGAATATTTATCGACGATTATCGCTGAAACAATAATTCATTATACGTTCACTATCTACAAAGTTCTTTGTTCCATTAAAAGTAAATATAAAATGATGATTTTCAGAGCGGTAAGTACACGGCACTCAATTACGCAGATAACAGTGAATGAATCATTTATACACGCGAGGGACAAATAGGCTTATCGGCCTCAGCCGAGGTGAAATATTGCTTGGGATCCTCATTGAGAAATACTATTGTTGTAACCTACTGACCAAATTGTCGTATGAAATATGAGCTTTAATGTTAAATGGGTATGGAGATATTGGGACGATTTTTAATTTTCACTTTGTTTTTGGTTTAGTTAGTTATTTTTTTGATAATAGCGATGCGATTCGTTTCTGTTTCTTTTCTGTCAATGATGTGAAGCGTGGTGTTGAGTTCCGCTACTCAATATACAACGCCTGCCTGGAATACGGTGAAAAGTAAAGGACAAAGCGATTGAACGCTAAGTTCCTAGTTTCTTTTTACCTACCATGTACGAGAAGTACGAGAGTTTTTTTTACTTTATCATTTTTCGCCTTCTCCATTTTTTTTGGCTATAATAATTTATGAATTATATACTTACAAAACATAATCTAGGAAATATTAAGCCTCCATCGCAGAGATTTTGACTTAAAAATCAGGAACTTGTGGCAAAATCAGGTTGCGATCGCGTTCAGCTGAGTTTTAATGAAAACTGTCAATAAATTATATTTTTGCGAAGGCAGCGCGGCAATAAGAGTTTCCTTCTACTATCGTCGGACCGGATATTGGCACTGCCGTCATTTCCACCCGCCATTACTGACGTGCGAGCACAAATACTAAAGCTTAAAATAGATGCTGAAATATATTATACAGTTTGGTAATTTAAAAAAAATACAACGTTCTTTTATCCTCCCCACTGAACACTAATTAAATTTTGTTCTCAGCATCTGACTTGTATCAACCACAATGGCCGTGGATTCGATTCCCATTCGTAGAAATGAATTATTTTCTCTATTCTTCCGCTCTGATAATAAATTAAACCGCGGCATTGAGTTACGCCACTCAATACTTTATGTCTCGAAAATTGGGTGGTGCATGGGAAACAGAACTAGGTTGTCTCAGTCATATATATTATATGGACAATTAGCAAAAAATTGTCTTATTCTACTTTTGAATGCCACAAAATCAGATACATTTTCGAATACATATATTTTATATATTTCTAAAATAACAATTACTTTACATAACACTTTAATATAACATACAATCGCAAATCTCATTAAAATTCATTCCACCAAACCTATCTAACAGTTTGAAACACACTTATTAGCTCTACTACTGTACGTCTTAAGTAATCCGCTACCTCGTTTACACAGACTTCACAGCTCATTTCGAGTCTACATAATGGCCAGTTGGACGGCCACGTAGCAATTTGCATGTTGAGAGCCGACCCCGACGGCATTCAGGTACGAATCAATGGTTCCATCATCGCCCTATCAAGCAATTCAATGGGTATTGTCGATTTCCGATGAATATTACTATTAATTGATTCCTACAATGTGATTGTTACTGGACGGTGGGTGATAAACGTTATACTGTGTCGTTTGATAGTTATGGTTATTATGGTTTTTTATCAGTGTTATTTGATTTTTGTAAGTTCCTGATTTTTTCTGCATTTTTCCCATATATTAAGTCGCTTTAGTAATGAGAAACGCAGCTTTGAACTCCGCCATCCAATACGCAATGTCTCGTAACCAAATGGAAACTGGAAAACGGAGTGTCTTAGTATTACATTTTCCCTGCCTACCCTGCCATATACGGAACACAGCATGGAGCTATAACTATAGTTTACAGAATTTATAATACAGTGAGAAATTTAACTATCTGTAAAATTATACATATTATATATAAATAAATATAGGTGAAGTATTAAGACGTAAAAGGATTCTCATGTACTGCAGTGCGTTATTCAAGATAACTGTAGCTCAGACTTTGACGTTTTGTGATATGTGCATATTATATAGAGACTAGCGATTTACTGTCATTTTACTCGTTTCATATTTGTTTATAAAGAGATTTTTAATTCTTAGTGCTTATAATAACGCAGATTTATGTGGATGTGAGACTTATTTGGGAAATTATTAAATAATTTCTACTTTTCCTTTTATAACTTTAAGTATCTCTATATTACTAATATTATATTTTCCAGACATTATTTATAGTGTCGTGGGGAATGCAAGCGTGTGAATGTAAGCGTGGCAGTAGTAGATTCGTTTCCCACTCGGGGGAATGAAATATTTAATATCTTTACTTCTTCACCTTCATAAGGCTGCGTGGAGTTCAGCCACCCAACACGCAATGTCTCCAAAATTCGGCGGAAAGTAGAGAACGGAAGCTTGGGACCGGAGTATCTTAACGATTGATTCCCAGGTTCCCTCTGCCTACCTTGTTATACGCGGGATACAAAAAAAATAACCTGTTCTGTTCTCACTTTGGTAGCTAGTCCCTTTCTTTTCTTTCTTCCCTTTTTCGTCAAGCTGGATCCCTAAATAGGCAAAAAGGGCCTTGCCATATGCCTGGTGTCAAGATTCCCAGTTTGCCGATTTTCATTAAAAATTAAAAATTATATTGTGTTTTGAGAGAGTTAGCGAAGCTTAATATTTCGCTTTGTCTTATCAAATGGAGAAAAAGTTGATTCTCCGAGTAGGAATCAAACCTACGAACATTCAAATTCAATCGACACGTTACACTGTAAGATAATTGCCTCAATATTATTAAGTAATAACAAAATTTTCATTTTTGAGCAAAGCTGCTTTAGAAATAAAAATAATGGCTATACTTTATCCAACTTAGAGAATAAGCTAGTTTTAAAATAAGATTATTTTAAGTATTTATACAATAAAGAGATTACAAAATTTTAATAAATAATGCAATTATTATTTTAATTGACGTCGAACATGTAACAAATTGTTAATATATTTAGAATGAATATTATTCATATATCTTCTATAGCTTATCAGCAACGTTCAATTGAGTATAACATTTAGAAATGACAAACTGGCAATCTGAGTTCGTGATCGCGACCATTCACAACAAACGTATGAAGAATATGAAATTCTCTGGTACATTAACAAGATAACGAGATTTTTCCCTTCAACGCAATTTATCGGTTCATATGTTCACAGTTTTAAGGTATTAATAAATGGAAATTATTATTAAAAGTATCGTAAGGAAGATTTTTTTTCTTATTCTGCTTATCAGGAGAGTAGGCAAAGAAATCCTAGTGTCAATACACTCTATTCTCAACTTTCATGACCTCACACCATCCGAGTTCAAATATTACATTGGATGGCGGAAATCAACTATACGGTTTGTCTTCTCTTAGCGGGAAAATTAGAATATCGAAGTAAATCGAACCTTCGCGTTCTAATGAGACGCACCACTGCGCTAGAATGGTTTCTTTATAAAAGAGGAAACAATGATTTTTCGACTTATTCCTTTTCAAACATCGAGACTTAATGTTGTCAAATTATAAATTACAATATAATTAAAAATATAAATAGAAAGATCAACTAAATTATAATACTTTTTTTAGATTTAGAATCTAGCGTCGAGACACTTCACCACGACTCCTCATATGAAAAATTAAAATTGAAATCCAAGCGAACGAATCTGAGGTACTTAATAAATATAGCGCTCGTTTAAATATTCCTAACAATTCAAAACTCGAGAACAATTTACATGATGGATGGAAATAAAAAAAATGAAACTTTATAAAAAAAATTATTATACTAATTTTTCCAATTCATACTTAGTTCTATTTCATGTTTATTTTAAAAGCTCTTGTGTTTTTTTTCGCTGCGAACTTTGACAAAGAAATCAAATTAAAATTTATAAGAATCTGTTAGGGAGCTTCATAAATATTTAAGATGTATTAATTTAGGCGCTAGTACTTTATGCTCGGAAATACTTTCGTCTTCAATTATTATATCGAACGTCTTTTTATTCTATTAGCGCTGATGGAAATGGAAAGGTTTGGTTTTTGCTTATTCATTTGTTGTATTTATTGATATATCATATAAGTTACTTATAGATTTCTAGACGATACCTATCGATCACGCCACTATGAGGCGCGTCGTCAATTCTTATTCATTCTACCCTACAACTTATTTATGAACGCTCATCGTCATCGCATCTATCAAAGCTCGTACTTTTTCTTCAGGTGTTGGAGCAGGCTCGTGGTTTTTCTGTCCTAGGCCGTACGCCTCTGCGCCACGACTAGATTTTTTTTGTTGGATAGCCCATTTTGTGGCGGAACTCTACGCCCCATCTTAGTGAACATCTTAGTGAACTTCACTTAGCTTCCCGCTGTATCCCGCAATGATAGGTAGGTAGACAAAGAGAACCTAGTTTTGATAGAGAATAAGACACTGTTACCAATTTCTGCCCAATTTTGTAGGCATTGCGTGGTGAGTGGCAGAAGTCAACGCCGCGCTTTGCTTCGACCTCAGGGCGAAGAAATGGATATATAAACGTAAGCAAATATTTTACTTCCTCGAGTGTCGGGGATCGAACCCACAAACGTCGCGTTACAGTCACACTCTTGTGCCGCTGCGCCACGACGGCCTTGAACCGTTAAAGCTAGTTGTAAAATATATTTTGTATTAGTACCGAGGGATACAGTGTAAAGTTTCTATAAGCTTTATAAAAAGTCAATAAAATAAAACTTTTCAAATTCTTTTTTTTTGAAACTCATGATTTTCGCTTACAGTTTTGTAAGCAATTTAATTTTGATAAAATTTTTATTTAGATTTAGATTTTAACATTCAACTATGTTGTTTGTTATTATATTAAAAACAAAACAAAAAAAAAACAAATACTAACGCTATCACCGTAAACATAGCGATAATTTCCATCAAAACATAAATATTATATTCATGTAAGAAATTGATCAAAGAAAAGAAAACAAATTCATTTCGCGAAGCACTAAATTATCTCCCGAAAAGGGTATCCAGAAGCTCATTTCGTACGTCAAAGGAAATGGCAGATTAAAAGTAAATAAGCTGTATGGAACATAACAGTGAGACGGGCACCAGAGATAAAAGTGCCATTTGACCGAGAAGATACGTATAAAGAATTTTCAAAGCCAAAGACGGTAAGCCTTCGATAGATTTATTGTTTAAGATTGTAGTACGGACAACGTCGGCTCTGTAAATACAATACTTCGATTATTTTCGAAAACATTTTGTTTGAAACGGATGAATATGGTTTACTTTACTATATTATATAATTTAATGAATAAATTGCATTTTATGTAATGTGCATTTTTTTTCTTTATGTTTGTCTGTCCTAAATATACTGTTATATAATGTTTTAGTAGAAGCAAATGAAAAACTAAAAATGTATTTGTCATTTCATTTATCAATAACCTAAATCAGTACAGCTCGTGTTTCAGACCTTTTCAGGTATCATTAAGGTTATATAGTATTGGTATGGTTTTATATATATAGAGAGAATTGTGTCTATTAAAACTAAAACTATAAAATAAACTCTACAAATACAGAGAGTACGTAAAATAGTATGTAAATTCGATACTCGCAGTCGTATATCTAGTCGCGGCGCGAGGCAGAGGTAGTTGCCATCCCAAATCCTCTTGCCAAAACTCCCATTGATATACCAGAATAGCCGACGCCCGGTGTCGCCCAGCGTCGCCCAGCGCCGCCCAGCTTTGCATTATCAACGTATGCGATTTGAATTTCAATACAACGCTGTTTAAAGTGACTGTGCGCCTGTACGGATTTTGTAGAGCAAATCAGGTTTATGTTTGAGTAATGCGGATTAAGGCTTACTAGTTTTTTTGGAAGTATATTTATTTTTAATAATGTGAACTTAGTTGTCTGTTAAAGGTTAGACTCAATGAATGGTTTTGTACACTACAAGTCACATTGGGAATGAAACGCTCGCTGTAGTCTATTTCAGAGATATCTTTGTTACTAATTAAGTAACATTTGAATTTGTAAAAGTATTTATGAACTACTAAACTGATAAAAATTTTGCCACACAATGCGATATGCAAAAGTGAACTACTTCTTTCCCTGTAAACGAAGTAGATTTTATTATCAGTGCTATTTAATATTCGCAGTAGTTCCACTATCACCTATTTTCGGGACATCATGTATTAATTAAAATAATTTAAAAACCCTACCCCTACACTATTCCCCCAGTGGAGACGCTGCCACTTTGCGATGACGACAGGTATTTTAATCGTTTCTAAACTTAATCCTCCACAAAATACTACAACTTAAAAGCTTAATCTGCAAGTAGGGCATAAAAAGGGCAACTCGGTCACTAAAAAACCATGTCGACCCCGATGCCGATGTCGATTGCAAATTAAGGAGTAGAATTGGACCGGTCCCGCTTCGACCCCGCTCTCCTCGTCCGCTCTGCAAGAGCGAGCAAACTTATTAGCGACGAATCGGCTATCGGGCTTTGGAGACTTTCTTTGCTTTTTTCAGGTGATCGCAGGTTTGATTGGATGCGCGATTCATTGCTCTGAATCGCATCGTTTTAGTCATCGTGTCGCGTTAAAATGATAGTTAAGTAACAGTGGGTGTTTAGTGTGCTACTTCATTTATTTATTTTCAAACGAATTATTTACTACAACTAAATATATTTGATATATTTACTGAGACTTCCAATCCCACTCAGTGGAAAACATATTAAGTATTTTTCTTTCCTTGCTCTTCTTTCCATTCTCAACACGCAATAGGAAATAGAAGTGTCTTGATAAGAAATGTCTTAACACTAGGGTTTCTACTTCACCCGACATGTGCCGGTTTGCAAAAAAACTTGAATATGACACGTTATATACTCAATAACGACTTTCCCTTTCTTTCATTGATGCAATTTTCATAGGGTTCTATTTAATTTACATTCCCTTTACTTTTTAAAAATGTATAAAATCAATGAAGAGTTTTCTAGTTTTACTTACAAATAAAATGAAAGAGAAGCTAAATAAAAAAAAATCAGATTCTTTTCCTTATAACATTAGTGTAGATGACAGGTAAGCCACAAAATTAGAAAATACGTAAATCGAATAGACAGAGTCAATGACACACGTGTCTAAGCACTGAACGGGATTATCCCTTTTGGCTTATAGGAAAAAAGTATTACATTAGATATCTCAAACCATACTTCAAAACAGTGTGAGAAAAATATATTTCTCTTTATGTAGACTTTTAAAAATTACGCTTAGTATTATCATTTGACGAAAGAGAATGCTATTCCTTTAATATATTGTACATTATTTTTTAGAATATTTTAAATATTTGAACGTAGCAAGATATTTAAATGGAAAGTCGAACCTTCAATTATTTGTTCTTTAAGAAGTATATTATGACTTAACTTGTGATTGTCTCAGAATAAAAATGATGTTGGATTCTGTTTCTCAATAATTTACAATGTCTTGAAATCCGGCGGAAAACACAGAAAACAGTGGCTTAACTCTAGTTTTTCTCTATTTACTGAGCTAGGTGCGGCACGTGGCATAATTTAGCTGACACATTGCAGTATTTGAACCCACCCTCGTTACAACTATCAAAAGCACACACACAGACATACGTACATATTTATAGCACATCCGAGCCGCCGCACGAGCGTTACCCGGCATCCCCTGCAGTTTCATTAGCCCAATAGCCGTTATTTCCAAGCGATAGATTTTTATTTTTATTATTATTTTCCAACTATTAGTATTCCCTTTCCGGGTTCATTGTGTTTTGATTTAACTCATTTACGGCTGTCTGTCTATATTTATATAGTCGTATAATCGGGATATTAGTGGAGGTGATAGTTGTTAGTTCGATTCCTTTTCATCATACTTGCATTGCGCGTTGAGTAAAGCTAAACACCGCGCTTTTCACGTTTGCCAGGGCGAACAAATAAAAATATTTAATACCAGTGCTTGCGGCGTCACCCGCTTGAACTGGATATCTATTAATAGACTAATAATAATAATATATCTAATAATAATAATATAATAATAATATTATCTGTACCTATAACGTTAACTATATTAAAAAGTAAAATGTATGCCGAGCAACATTCTTTAAAATGATGTAACTTTTTTATTCGTAAACCGATTGAAATAAAACAAGCACTGAATATAAAGGGAAGCTTGCCAAAATAACAAAAACAAAGACTACAATTAAATCAGTTTTGCACATTAAGTGATGCAGTTAAATAGTGAAGACTGCAATTAAACCGTTAATAAATAAACTTTTGATTTATTACGTTATTAAATGATGCCTTCTATATAACTGACATGTTTTATTGAAAGTAAGCACGCTTGTTCCAGTGTGCAACGGAGGCCACAAGGTTCTTAATACAATAATTATTTTTAAACTTAAATTCAGAATAAAAGTGAACATTATTCTATCTTTCGCCCTAAGCTAAGGTTTAACTTTAAGTCTACGAGTAGAGACTAGTACAGGAATATAGCGAAAGTTGAAACCGATAAGGCAGTGAGCGAGCTCGCCTCTTATCAGTGTGATAATACTAAAATAACTGTACAGTACCTACAGTTCCTACGTTTGAATTAGCATAGCATTTAATAGAATTCATATCAATGTTAACGTTATTGTGGTGCTTTCTGGCACTACTCACACTGTATGAAATGTTTGAATCAAAAGTAGTGATGCCGGTATAATTAATAAAATACCGACTTGACAACTATACTTACATATTATATGCACTAATTTAAAGAAAAAAATATTTGTAGAAAGTGATATTTTAATTAAATACATAAAAATATATAAATAACGAATCCTTAATATGTCGTATTTAAAGCACGCTTGTGCCCCTACGCCACAGCTAACCTGAATTTGTTCTTGAAAGTAAAAATATATTAGAAATAAAAATATAAATATGAGCATGTATAACCAGGAACATTTGATATATTAAGTGGTCTACACACAAGAACATCTCTACGCGGGCAGCGCATTTGCATAACAAATTGTTAGACCCGCGGCGGTCCCTCGTGATTTTTGTAAACACAACTTACATTTAGTGTTTACTTTATGCCCATTTGAGGGTAGTTTATTGTCTTCTCTAACGATGTGATGACATCTCTATAAATATGATATAAACAGTTATAAGTGGAGTATGAATACTAACAAATGTTTTGCTTAACAATTCACAATTAAACTAGAAAAATGTAGTTCAGAGAAGTTTAATAGGTCGTTGCTTGTAAATAAGAATGGCAGCATTGGATAAGAATTGATATTTTCTTCGTTTAGAGTAATGTTACTGCTCAGCAATTCACAATTAAACTGCAAGTCATGAATACAGCATATGTATGTGAGCATAAATGTATATCTGCTGTATATGTATGCAGCGATTGCGAGCGAGGTGTCGGACAGTAAATTCAAAACAAACTAACAAACTGAAAACAATTTACATGGAGCATACCGCAGGCGCAGTCGGGTGATTTCCATAACTAATTAAATTGCGGCGCAACTTGCCCGCAGGTGTCACAACTTGGACTCAGGTGTCTGGAGCTGGTTGCTGAAGTGTCACCGAGTGTATACATTACTAGTTTTATTTAAAGGGTACATTCCAAAACGCTTAAGATGTCCAATCTCAAGAACTACAAGTTCAATTTGATGAAAGAAGGCAGGGTATGAAGAAGTTGTCATATGTTACGAGCCATTTTTTTTTATATTATTTCACATACCAAAAACTTTATCGAAGTACCTACTTACATATAAAAATATCTAGCTTTCCATTTAATAACAGTTCTTGGAGGATTTCATTTATAGGCAATGCAATCCAAACGAGTCAGAATCGATGCGGTGCTCATTACTGCAGCAATTCAATTTCAATGGATAACCTTATAGTTTACCTTAATGCTGATCGCCGACGCTTAGTGTCGGCAATTATACTCGATTTTACTCAGTTAGTGCTTTTAAATACTATTTATTATTTTTCATTTTAATGTTTATTATTATTTTTTGATTTACAATATTATTTTTTTAAGATATGGCTCTAGAGGTTTTTTTTTATATAAGAGCGATTCATATATTTTTGGACATCTGAAGAAAGACTTAGCTTACTTTCTATTCCCATATATTTATATGCTCGTAGGGAACCATAACTCGAAAAATAAATAATAATAATCTTTTGTCAATGCAACATAGGCAATCAAGTGTGCTACGAAACGAACGTTAAAAGTGTAATTTTTCCTTTAATTTTAACTTTTCAGCGAAGGTAATCTTTGATATTTTTACTAGCGTCACGCCTCATTGTAGATAGCATAGAAGGCAGAGAAAACCTAATGTAAAGACACTCCGTACCCCGCGCACCACTCAAACTTGAGATTTTACATATTAAGGAGCGGAACACAGTGCCACGATTTTTCTAGTTACTCTAGAGAAAAAATTAAAATAGTTCATTCACTCAAGTGGGATTCAAACCCATAATCGACGAGTTTCGTTTTCTTGTTTAGCTTTTACATATACATTTTTTTTACATTACATAAATTTTATAATTTTACTCAGTATACCAATAGATTAGTAAGCATGTCTTTTATTTCTATTTATATCTACACAGTATATCAAAATATCGCGCTATATTTAGTAAAGCTGTCTACAGTGCTCCAGCAGTAGCTACGATACAGCTTAGGGACTTACTAAATACTGCAGCGAGTATATATTAGACAAAGAAATGAAAAGCTTTCAAATTTATGTAGCAGATAACCATTTTGGATTAATTTACATAATTATAATTGCTTCCTTATTCTTAAAAAAAATAAAGTTAATCTTTTTAACATTTATTTCAGAAGATATTTCTTTTGATTTTAAATATAACTTTATCTTGTTATTGTAACTCACCATCGATCCAATACTAAGGACGTACAACATAATATTCTTCGAAGTAACATTTTCAAATGGTATATAAGCGGCACTGCAATCACACTGACTAAGCGATTCCCATTTCCGCCGATAGATGGCATTGCACCGATGGTTCGTTACTGTGCAGTGCAATACTCCTTTGTGCAAAAGCTCACCCTTCCGGTCCTCAATTCGAATCGAAATCGCTTTGTATTGTCCCGATTTCGCAAATTTCTTTGGGCAACGATGTAGAAAGTAATAACAGTGGTTTGTGGTTTGACCTGGTTGGCTTGGTTTGGTAATACTATTGTAGTATAGTAGTGATGGCATGATTTTTTTTCAAGTGAAGAAGCTTTTAAGAAATTTATAGAAGAAGTTTTTTTCAACTTTTATTTTTAAACTTTTTTTTAAAATGTAGATGAATAAAAGCAAGGTTTGAATTTGAACTCCATTTAATTATATATAAATGAATAATAAGTTAATATGAATAATAAGTAGCCACCACTAAAAATGAATATAGGCTGTGAATGAAACCAAATGTTTAATCGGTATCACTAGGCATATCCTAGACATATTAAGCTTGGCATCCGCATCGGAATGGTATATATTATCTTCTCTTAACATTACGAAGACTAAGTAAAATGTATTAAGTAATTTTTTTCATTTATTTATGTACCACACTAGAAAAAAAGTACAGAATACCTATAAAAATAGAAAGAATGTTTACAACGGATAACTTATCTCTGATAGAGATCTCTACCAGGAACCCTTGAATGTAGGAGATGTTAAGAGAAACGATTCGGGTGCGGTATTTAAATATTACATTAATAATGATATATTTACATACAAATGTATTAATTAAGTATAATTATATAAAATTAAGTATAATTTTTATTGAAGCCTAACTGAAAGAAAATAATACAAATTTACTAATTAAAATATTACTTATGTACAAAATTAAAAGAAAACCCAATAAAATGCTCTACGTTATATTCATCTAATTTAGATAATTTCAATAGAAAAGTCTTTGCTACGAGCCTTTACATCGTTACCGTTAAAAATAAGATGCGAGAACTTCGGTATGCCTACGCTTCGTAGAGCCTCTACGGCGTAGCTTGTAGTATTCAGCTTGATACAGGTGTACCAAAAGATAGAGATTTTTCATCAGACATTTAACATTTTTGAGTTACTTATTACGAGTACGGCCTTTGAAAAGATAAAAATAAGGTACCTATTTCTCAAATTGTTTATATAGAAAAATTTTACCCAAAAATATTTTAGTAACTAGAAGAATATATATTCAAACTTATGCGATTTGTTATTTTTTGTATTTTTAACGATTACTTAAAATAAAAGCACATTCCAATGAAAAAATTATACATATAATGAAGACAAATCTTTCCGTAAAAATTATAGCTTCGTCGTCGCTAATTGAACTTGGTAGTTAGATAATGTGACGGTACCAAGCACCGTACGCCTTTACAATGCAATATCTAACTCGTTTGTTCCTTTCAAATTTTTTAGACCTAAAAATTGAAAAATACGCTGAAAAGTTTGGCTTTAGCGGCAAATTAAAATACGTCATTTACAACTTCGTAATACTACCACCATTTTAAAGGCACACACGCTTACTTACAGCCATTCTAGACTTACAGTATCAGCGGTCTGATAGCTGGCCGCCTCAGTGCTTCACTGTCGCCGATACTAGATGCACGCGTACAAAATTTTCTATAAAAATATCGTAAAAAGTTTTCAAATTTACTCATAGAATATAAATTTTCGAATAATTTTCGCGCGCAACTCAACGCGCTTTTCTATACATTACTTCCTTTAATCTTAGTATTAGTAACGCTAACTCAGTTGGTTGTGAAAAAACGTGTAGATCCATGTATAGTTATGTGTTAGATTAGCTTAGGTTTTGTATACGAACTATTTACGTCTAGTTTAGGTGTTAATGGACTATAGATAGAGGTCTTCGTCACACCGCTCTCACCTTGGTAAGTTTAGTTTTTGAAAGTTCGACCGCGTTGGTTAACTTGAAACAACTTAATATAAACCTAATAAGGGATATGGTAAAACGCTAAAATAAAAAAATATAAAAAAAATTATAGTTATCCTAAGCTTAAAAATAATTGAATGAATATTTATAATATCATATTAAATCAAAAATACAAACACATCAAATATATATGTTTAAAATAAACAATTTATTTTCGAAGAAATCTATGGCCACGTGGTTTCCCTCGTGTCTTTTTATCACAGCGCACAAATATAATCTAACTTAGAAACTTATAGAAGAAATTAAAAAAAAACCTAATTATTTACAATTACAACTAGGTTCCTTCTGCTTACCCTGCTGTGTGTGGAATACAGCGTGAAATTTTTTTTGTTTAAATTCATCTAAATAAGTATATTTTAAGCATAATTATATTAAAATATATACTTTTCAGTAAATTGAGAACCTTATTATGTTATAATCTTCCGAGAAGCGGAATAATAAAGCTCTCGAGTAAGACGGAAAAAGCTCCACGAAATATTATGTACGAAAGTTTTTAAAGAATATATTGTTTAAATTTTCATAAATTACCACGGCTCCCTTATATTTAGAACACCGTCTTTGAATCTTTAGCGAGTTAACTTATTACACGTACTCGAGTAGTTCAGCTACTTTAAGTTTATATTATTATGCAGTAATTTTATTACAAGCTAACGTTTGCTTGCAACTTAGTCCGCATTGTCATGTGAAAATCCATTGTATCTCGAAAATCCATATATTATCCAATACAGTATAGTTTTTTTAATTGGAGTAGTTTCGTTGAATGCACTAAGCTCAATATGTACTGAACTTCTTCCGATTAGTGCATTTAAATGAAGAAATTCTTAGGCTTTATAATATTATTAAGTAGGTATAGAATATAAAAAAATAGAAAATTATATATTATATAACAAAATTTAATATTAATTAAATAATAAAAAATATCAAACTAACTCAATTTGAACTCACAACCTCCGAAAAAATGAAAGCGACGTTGTTTTAAGGCCAATTCAGTTATCTATAAAAAGCTTATATTCGTATGAGCTACGCACGTGTGCACTGTAATATTTCTAACGAAGGTTAGGTTAGAACGAGACAGGTCACCTTAGCTGTTACCGTCTGGGAACAAATTATTTTTATATTATAGGCATAATAGAAATATGAAAATATACTTACTATGCACTTTATATATTAATTATAAATAAATCAATGGAGGCCGTCTGACATTACAACTGACGATTGTAGGTTGGCTTCTCAGTTGGAAAAATTATTATATTTAATTTCTTTTCATCTTTCGGTGATGGTTAAAGAAACATGGCATTGAGTTTCGCCATTCAACGCGCAATGTTTTTAAAATTAAGTGGTGCGTGAAAATAAGGTACACTTTGCCTACCTTGCTGTATGCGGGATAAAATGTGAAGCTATAAAGATATTAAGCATATTAAAATACTCTACTGTATTCGTCAATTTGTAAATAAAATTGCTACCAACGTGGGAAAATGGGAATAATTTTTCCCCCCCGAGCAGGAATCAAACCTAAAACCTTCCAGCTTATAAAATTACTAACCACTAACCTAACATCTATTTACTTCCTGTGCTTTAAACTCCCATTAACAGTAAAATTTCTTTCCATTCTATCATAATTATCTAAAGCATAACATGTAATTACAGTAATGAATATCGGAATGCTTGCAATGCGTGAAGGCAGTGATGCATATTTTGCTTCAGGCGTGTTTTTAATCGCTAAATGGGTTCTGTGATTTTTACAACACATTCATACACTCACATGTATGTGTTCATTTATTCTCTCATGGTGGACTACGGATCATATTTTTGGTAAATTATTTTAGCTTTATAAAATTTGGTTAAGACCAGCTACTAGCGGTGGACTCTACTCTCACTCTAGGGAATCAATTATTATTATAATATTTTTATTTACTCTTTATTGTATTGTACTTGGTAAGTTTGAAACGCGCTATTGAGTGTCATCACTCAACATGCAAAAATTTGCTGGCTTTTTCACGTTACGCCCTACGACGCCTATAATCATCATATTCATTTACAAAAAAATACTTTACCAGTAAAAAAATGCTTCTAAATAAGCTGAAGTATAGAACCTTAACGAACCGTTTCCGGAATATGTACACACATATACATACATAAATAAACCTGTATATAAATATAGATATGTCTAACAAATTGTTACCCGGCGAGTGCCACTCTTATAACGACGCACTGTTGACGTAATTACGACTTTTGAAGCCAGTTTGAGTCTGTCACGTTTTTTTTAGAGGAAAATGAATGAGCTTACTTTAAAAATACGACTTTTTATGTTACATTTACTTAATATTACACGAGGAAAACAATCTCAAGTTAATCATACTCATTATATTCAATTGTAATGTTAAGTACTGTAGGTACTGAAAGTGATAGGTGTCTTTACAAATGAACTGTGGCCCGTCGTACCACAGCGGCACAAGCCTGCGACTGTAAACTTGACGGTTGTAGGTTTGCTTCCAATTCGAAGGAATGAAATATTTAATATGCCCTCGGTCTGGTAACGAGACAAAGTGTGGCGTTGAATTCCGCCAATCAACGTGCACTGCATCTAGATTACGGCAAAAAATGACAAACGAAATGTCTCGATGGGAATGTAATAGAAACAGAGTGTCTGACCATCCTGCTATGTGCAGGGTACTGCGTGAACCCAAAAAAATATTCCCATTACGGACGAAGTAACTTCCAATAAAATAATTAAGACGAGCCACAACAAATTTGTATACACTACCCTCTAAATATCCTTAACAGAGGTAACCGCAGACAAAACTTAGTAACTTAGTAAGACGTTTAATTTAATTAAACCAAAAGTCAAAGACCATGATTGATGATGCAAATGATTTTAGACTATAACTTGAATAGTTTTATTATGTCATGTCGAGCATATTTAGCTATAAGTATATCCTGCATATAGCAGGTTAGATACGATTGAATAAAATTGATGAAATATAGTGTGAGAAATATCAGTCTAAGATCGCGATTGCGTAACCAAGCTGCTCCCTGCTGCTCCCTGCTGCTCAAGTTGTAGAACTCAACGCCAGGTTTTATTTGTTACTATTATGGGTTCGAATTCCGCCACTCAACTCCGAAATGGCACCAAAATTTGACGAAAATGGGGAACTGCCTACTTTGTTCGGAAAAGATAGTAGAGAACGGAGTGCCTTAATAGGTTTTCTTTGACAGTGAAGTGACAAGTTATGAGAAGTTATCATCATATGTTTGATATTTCTTTAAATGCAACAGTTCTGGATTCAATTCCCACTCGAGGGAAATTAAGTATTTTCATTTCCTAGCTACTAGGAAATGAAATACGACACTGTCTTCCACCATTTACTGACTTAAAATGGCGAGCACACTATCTTAATACACCCTGTATTCCGAAAACAGCGTGAAATAATACAATTCTACATATATTTAAATACAATAATAAAATTTAATAAAAATAATTAAAACCCTACGAATACGTACATATAAATATAACACCGCTAACCACTGTCACAGAAGGCTATTACGTGTTTAATTGCTAAACCAAAACTATCTTGCTATGTGAATTTTAATTAAAACAATAAATTTTAACAAGTGACTGCTATGAATATGTCACATGTATGTAGGTGTGCAGCGCCCTCTATTAAGCATTGCAAAACTATTTAAGTCTCTTATGGCGAAATGGAACAGATGTTGGGGTGGGTTGTGGGTTCTATCGCGTGGGGAAACCTTTATTTTTTGTTTTATCCCTCACACAGTAGGATAGGCAGAGGGAACCAAGTCTTAAGACACTCCGTTCTGCACTTTCAGTTGAATTCTGGGAGGCTTGCGGGTTGACGGCGGCCGGCGGTTGACGGCGGGAGTGGCGGAAATCCACGCCGTCCTTTGTCTCGGCACCTGAGCCAAAAATTGAAAATATAAATAAATATTTCATTTTCTTGAGTGGGGATTGAACCCACAACTGTCGCGATACAGTCAAATTCTTGTCTCTGGCCTCATCGACGACGTCTATATTAACTTTTATTATTTTAATTTTGAGGCCTCGTGGCGCGCAGCACAGCATCTTTTTGAATGTACTGTTTTCATTTGCCCACACTGGGAAGAACAGAAATCTAGACTGCGTTAACTAACATTATATGAAATGGATGAATTCATTAATATACTAATTTTTCTTATAATTATAAAAATACTATTTTAATTAATTATTAAAAATAACTATAATGTTTAAGTAAAGTCAAACAACTAATTCTGCGGTGGCCATAACTTAACGAGACATGTTCATTGAAAGCGACGCGCCGTACAAAAACTAATGCGACCCAAAGCTGTAAATTACATCTCAAGGGTTTGCACTTGTGACACTGTTAAGTACAGGTTGGTGTTCCACTAGTAGGGGCTGTGAAGTTTATCATTCCGACAGTTAAATAGTTAGAGAAACCAAACAACCACTGTATGTTGTGAGTTAGAGGATTGTGGGTTCAATTCTTATAGGAAAAGGATGATTAAATTATATTAATGGCACTAGCATATAAAAATGTGATACATTTTCATCTTCGCCGTCACTTGCATACTTAAATGGAATTAAAAAAAAACTTTATTTCTTAAACAGATATAAAATGGCCGGCCAAAATATGGCCGAGATTAGCTTGTGAGTATATATGCATATCTTAGAGTAAGTAGTACCTATATGTGTGAATTTATGTGTTTGTGGGTTTGTATTTATTTTATGCAAAAATAACTAAAACTTGTACGTGAAACATAATGCACTCTAAGTACCCGACCTCCGACCTTCAGGTACGGCTACAGTAATGATGTAATGTAGCCTGTTATCTCCCTCGAAAAAGTAATTTTTGAGATCAGCGCAGTTAACCATACAAACACTTCAATTTAATAGTATTAGCAAAGACACTGTTTTCATTTATAAATAATACATATTTTCCCTAAGCTAAATCACAGAAAACATAAGATTCTCTGCTTTTTTATTGTGAATAAAATATGTTTGATTTTTATTGATTACACATAAAAATAAAAAGCTTACCAAAATTTAGAAATTCCGATAGCAAAAAATAAAGAATTATATTGTAATCCACACCTGCCCATATTTCGGTTGAACCGCTATAAATTCCTGAAAGAAAACAGTTCAATTGGCCCGTCCTGAAGATATATGCTACAGAAAAAGTGTACACAGTCTATCTTAGAACTCGTTGTGGGTGTTAGAATTTATGTTAAACTAGCTTTAGCAAGCGGTGCTTATTGGGTTACTTGAAACCGATTTATATGATTGAGGACGTAGTGACGGTGGGTTACAAGGATGTGACTGTAACGTGGTGGTTGTGGGTTTGATTCCCACTCCGGGAAAGGAATGCTTCTGCCACTCAACACACAATGCCTCCAGAATTCGGCAGAAAGTGGGGAACGGATTGTCTTAACACCGAGGTTCCCTCTGTCTACCCTGCTGTGTGCAGGATACAGCGTGAAGCTGAAAAAAAAATTTTTCATTTTGCTCGCTCTTACAAAAGCAAGGCGTTGAATTCTACCACTCAACACCCAATGGTTCGGAAATTTTGGCGAAAGTGGGAAACAGAGTATAGCCTCTGCATACACAAAATCTTTTTTCTCAATTCGAAGCAGTTATTCCTGAGGTAAGTTTAATATAATATAAAGCTCGAAAAATTATAATCGAATGTGTAATGTGTATATCTACAATTTATAAATATATTATTTCAACAGGTTATTCATAAAAATAATTGAATGTAATGTCCATCACGAACATTGCCTCGCGAATAGTAACGAATTAGGCGTGTTTTTGCGAATTACTTGTGTGCTCTATGGTAAGAGAACAAGCCTGCAACGTAACGCAAACTCCCAAAAAGCACCAAAAGAAATTATCCAAAAAGGTTTTTAAATGAACCTTTCGAATTGTAATTTTCGTTTCATTAAATAGTAAAGGCAAAGCCGCCGTTTAACGCTAGTCGCTAGTTGGGGGGAGGAGGGGTGGTGGGTATAAACGTTAAATCGATGCGTTACTGATTTCGCAGAGCCATCAGTCTGCCACTGCTGGGATACTCTGATTAATTACAAACACATACATTACTTTATACTGCTCTATTTATAACGGCCGCTGTTTGGTGTTATGTATGTACATATAGTGTATACATATAGTGATTAAAAACTCCATTTTTGTATCAATTATCGGTGTTTTGTTCAATCATTAAAAATAGCTTTCTTTTTCCTGTCAGCGCTAGGTGCTGTTTATAGCATGATAGGCAGTTATTATACGCCTAGGATATAAGCTTCTTTTAGCATTCAGTGTATGTATTATTTAAATCGATTTATAAATAAAAAAAATATTCCATTTTAAACAATTCTATTCGACAATACTAATAATTGTTTTATTGAATTGTCTGTAACTTTAGTTTTCTATAAAGATACATAGATTATTTTAAAAACTGTATTACTATTAGAAAACGAATGTAATGTAGTTTAGTTAATCAATAATTAAATACTTCAAGGCAGCGAAGCCCGTAAAAGCTAGTACTTAATAAACATTAAATTAACAATTTTTTTAGCTTCACGCTGTATCCGATATATAGCAAAGTAGGCGGAAAGATTATGGAAAATGTGAAAAATATGTCTTAACATAACATTCTCATTTACCCATTAACAGCTATACATAAACAGCCAATAAATATTTCAAAATTTCTTTATGAATCTTAAGGAAATCACAGGGGTGTTCCCAAATTGGCATAATGGATGTATATAGAGGTAGGATAGTAATACAAGAAATTTCAAAAAGTGTTTTTGATTATATACATTTTTGTATATATTTTTATAATATTTTATATATTTTTTTTGTGCTTACGTTAAGAATTATATGATAATTTAAAAAATATATATTCTAGATATAGTTTCTGAAAATAGTGCTTTCATCTAAAACATGCTTGCAAGTTGTAAATTAAAATATTACACATTTCATTTCCTGAAGTAGAAATCGAAAACACAACCTATTACGTTTACAGGGACCCCAAATTATCTTATTTATTACTATACTAAATATCAAATTTACAGGCACTTTAATAGTAGGCACGTAACATGTAATCGGGCGAGCGCGGGCGCGGGCGCGGACGCGGACGCAGACGTATGCAAAACGCGCTATCGCCTGAAATTAATCACTTGTGTCACTTCGCTACTGAGCTATGAAATATACCTGTGCTGTATAATGTTCCTTGAACAGGAAGGAGTTAGTCATACAAATAGCTATGTAATTTGAATTTTAGTTTACAACTTTGATTTTTTTTTAATATCGATGTGTAGCAGTGGCGTAGGATCTGGCTTTCTTAGGTTCCCGCTGTCACACAGCAGGTGTGGTAGAGGGAACTTCAGAATCTAGTGTTAAGACTCTGTTCCTCTTTCCGTTCTCTACTATCCCGTCTATTCTAAATACATTAAGTGGCGTTACTTTGAATATATATAGACGCGAAGTGAAGAAATGAAAATATAAAATATTTCAATACTCCGAGTGGAAATATTCGACTACTACAAACTGTTGTGCTTCTGCACTACCCTCTGCACCACGAGGGTTTTTTAGACAGTCTTGGTGCAGGAGTTTCTTTTCGTCGCTCTTTCAACAACGCAAAGAGCGGTGTTAAGTTTCATCACTTCACACACAAGCTTTCACGAGTTGAGTGGGAAATTGGAAAAAGAGTATTGACTTGAATTAACGTTTGCCTACGACGAGTCTGTCCAAACGAGGTACAGTGTGTAGCTAAAAAAAATAATAACAAACACAAAAATGGTTAATTGACATCCTCGTACACTATTGAGTCACAGTATTTTACACGTAACCTGAAAAAGTTATAAAAGTGTATGTGTCAGTTAGAAGCTTCAACAACACTAGCTGCGTGAAGGCAATAAATCTGCGCCCACGGCCCGCGAGGTGAATAAATAACGGAATAATTATTGCTTCACGCTGATATATTTTATTAATATTTCCAATCATATTTAACTCAATTCAAGTTTATTGTTAAATATTTTTTGTTTTTGTTTGTGAGGTCTCGTTTGAGGGCGACTGTAAACGTTACTTTTGTAGTTGGGGGTTTGATTCTTACAAAGAATGGTCTCTTTTTTTTTTCTTTCTTTGCTCTGATAACAAATCAAAGTGGACAACGGAGTGTTTTAGATTAATTTAAGTTTAAATAGGTAGTAACCTGCTTAAATCTAAATTTAAACAGGTAAGTAATCTGTTTAAACCTAAATTAATCTAACAAAAAAATAAAAAATAATTTTGATAACATTGAATTATTTTATTAATAAATTGCCTTAAATAAGGATTTTATTAAGCATTTTAAATAAAAAAAATCATAGCGACTTGTATCTAACTTCAACATTGCCAGAGTCCCGCACTGCCGAGGTGCAAAGATCCTACCAAACGGTAATAATGTGCGTACAAAACAATAAATTTCGTTCTATCGTAGGTCCAATGCATAAATAACAGTATAATTGCTATTTTCGCTATGTTACGTGATATATAGACTAGGTTTTACTGAATTTTCGCGGCAACCATCTATCTATCAATAACTTAGAAATGAAAGCTGCGTATTTTGGCCAGTTATGAATTAGATTTTGGATGTTTTATGCTTTATGAATTATAAATTGTTTACTAATTTAAAAAAAAATCAGCTTAGATCGGATGCATCCCAGACACAGCAGGTAGGCAGTGGGAACTTAGTATTAAGACACTCCGGTCCCCACTTTTTGAGGCATTGCGTTTTGAGTGGCGGAACTCAACGCCGAGCTTTTTGCCTTAGTGCCAAAGTGAAGAATTATAAAAAATATTCCAAAATTTCAAATAATAATAAATTATTAGTAGTTTTGTAACTCAATCAAGCTTACAAGTCAATTCAGTAATTTTTTTACTATTTTTTCATATAATAGCTATAGCTAAATAAAGGTGTAATTATTGTTAACAACTATTTATCCTTCAATAATTATTAAGTAATTCAAGTTGTCAATAGTTTCCGAATAGTCTCCAACATGACGGAGGGTGGCATTCAACTACGTCATTGCAAGGCCGGAATTTCGCAGAATTAATAAAATACAAATAGTTAATAATAAATATATACTACACTGCGTACACATTAACGCGTGAGTTGATGCTTTATTAATTAATAAAATAGTCGATACTCTAAATAATGGTTTTTCTACGCTACGCTTACTTCTGAATTGAATTAATAATAATAATAATAACCCCACCACGAGTATTGGCCTTGTCGCGGTGGTGGGGCCTACAGGAAGGAGGTACGAACATAAGGCTATAACATCTTGCCAAATCAATTTAATAATTAAATTATCAGAGAACATTTAATGTAGGCCAATAACATCTGAGCTAACTCTTCCTAAATTAAAAATTCCCAAAAACCTTGTTTAATGAATAATGGACAAAAAATTGTGTATAAGTTACGGCCGCTTCCCGGGGGTCTGTACTGCATTTCCTCCATCACCATCATCTTCATTATCTCCTGTTTCATCAAATCATTCTGCCGAGGAGTACAATACATGTACAAAATAAACAATTCATAGCCACCACCACACCACACTGTCATCACGTCGCTATATTAGTATTGGTCTTCTTTTTTCGTTCTGCTTACCGATTTTTCCAACTCTGTATATTGAGTTAATACCCCTGTCTTCCACTATTGATTTGACATTTCAATTTTGACTCGTTCGAATAGTTTCTGAAGGTTGTCACTATCTGTGGAGTTAGTTACATTTAATTATAGTAGATAGATGGACGTAGAAGAAATACATGAAGTGTATATGTTAAGACGTAAATGCGGAAACAGAACCGCCATCTTAGTAGAGAGTAACATATTTATATAAACGAGTGAACACAGGTGATAATCTTAATAGTTGTGAATAAGCAGATGGCGCCGCGTTAATTGTTTATGTATAAATGTTAATCGGACTAAGGGATTGGGTTTGAGTGCTGTGAAATTAAAATCCATTTGCATACTTATGTGTATCATTTTGTTTTGGAATTTCATATAATTTTTATTTTATATATACGTAATATATTTTTAAGTACTATTCCGCAACGTGGGACTTAAGCCCACGACATAATAAGAACAACAACCCACGACATATTAGAAACTCATTTAGAAGTATATCTTAATTGGTTAAAGCAGTTGAATAGATTCCAATTTTTCTCTTATTTTTAAAATCAATTTATTATTATTTTATTATCTTTACGCTGTATCCCGCACACAGCAGGGTAGGCAGAGGGAACTTCGGTATTAAGACACTCCGTTCTCCACTTTCTGCCGAATTCTGGAGGCATTGCGTGCTGAGTGGCAGAACTCAACGCCGCGCTTTGCCTCGACACCAGAGCGAAGAAGAATGAAAATATAAACGTAACGAAATATTTCACTTCCTCGAGTGGGAATCGAACCCACAGCCGTCGCGTTTACACGACACGACAACCTTGTGTCACTGCGCCACGACAGCCTCAATTTCAATTTCACTTTCACAAAAACAAATTCTCTTGTTAAAAATAAAAGTTTCTAACTAAATAAAAAATATTTAAAAAACGAAAAATACAAAACCATACTTATCATACATTGCATTTAATACTTTTAATATATATAATTGTTTATATAAAAGACACTTGATATCGAGGCCGAGGTCAAGAGTTTGATTTCCGCTAAGAGCAATTGCTATTAGCCATTTCGATGTTTGTTCTGGGAAAAATAAACAATTAACTTTGTTTGCAAATCAAGAGTGCAGGATATTAGGTGCGGCTTTATTTATTCTAATATTATAAAGTGGAAGATGTTTGGGTGAACCATCTTCATTTTCATCATCTTACGGGTTCGAAAGGAATATTTATTATATTATAAATTAGTTATAAATTAAATATAAATTATTATATGCTTAATAAATTAGTTCGATATAAATTAGTTTTTAATACAAATATTAAATGTTATTATTATTTTTATAAAATAATAAAAAAAAATTAACTGATTATAACGTGAAATCGTAACGTCATAATTAAAAACCTATTCGTATATACATATCGTATACGTTTATTATATTCCCTTGTAATATACATTATGCTTAAAATTATTAATAAGCGTTGTTATAGAATCTATTAATCGATTATAGTTATATGATTTTAGAATATATTTATCTGCTTCACGCTATATTCTGCACATAGCAAGGTAGGCAGAGAGATTCTATTAACTTAGTGATGTAACAATTCCGTTGCCCAATTTTTGCATCTATTCTGGAGACATTGCGTGTTTAGGGACGGAACTCAACGCAACGTTATGCCCTGAATAGGAATCGAACGTACAACCTGTCGCGTTTACAGTAACACGCTTGTGCCCCAGCACCACGACCGGTTATTTAATATATTTATTTTGAAAACATTTACTACAGAAAAGATCGTTCTAACGAAATTCCATCGTATTAGATCCCGAAAGTGAAAGTTTCTTATTAGGGCTCAATGTTTACTTTTTTCATACAAACATTTTACGATACGAGTACGTAGCGACAACGAGTAGATGAGCGCCGACCGGGATGGCGTCGTGCAAATTTCCAATACCCATACACACGCCTCTGAATGTATCGAAAAAAATATATCAATGTCAAATTCAATATGCCGCCCGGCCCGCCATATTGTCTAGCTAGCGAAGCATAAACTTTCTTTATGCATATCATATCATATATGCATACTATGAATTTGTATTGTCTTTTATCCAAAAATATTATACATTTTAGGCGGACGCGCCCAACAACCCCCTAAATAATAAAATAAATATATACATCGCAAATAATAATAGCATTTATTTATTTTTTCCAGATTGCGGTGCACATCGAGACCCAGGTAATATTCATTTCGAACTTTTTCCAACTTTAAAATTGCAGTGGCGTCGGCGCATTAAATTGCCCCTCCCACCCGGTTTCCCGTTAACTTTGCTTTGTGCAGCCCCCGTGTGCCCCCTTGTGCCCCCGCGTGCCCCCGTGTGCCCCCGCGGCCGTGTAGCGAACTTTACATTTCATTGTGCGCCTCGTTTTACGAAAGAAATGAACCTAACTAGTGAAATTTGACTTTTCTAGCGCTGCTTACCGGTTGGTTACGGTTTTTCTCTTTCCTTAATCAGGTCTACGTAGATTAATGCATCATCTATATTATCATCATCTCACTCACACATTCACTTGTCAAGTATTCGTTATTTATAACTTTTTATTTCAAATATTGTTTTATGTGTTGTTTGACATTTTTTTTGGTATAATTATTTAGATTTTTAACTTCATGAATCTGTATCCCGCATATAGCGGAGCGGACAGAGCTAGCTTAGTGTATAAGATGTGTCATGCCCCACGCGTGGATAAATTTTCACTATATTGCGCCATCAATTCTCCGACAGTCTCGATTTTAAATTTTTACTCTAGTAATAAAGTAAAATTTTTAATCAATTAAGGAACGAACTTTTTTCAACTTAACACGTTTCAAATCTTTTCAAAACATTTTACCTTTATAAACTCTATAGACGTTTATAAATTTAACCATGGATCTTAATACCGGATGCGTGAGTGCTATGGAAAAATTCGTTTTAAAAATACATTCCCATATATATAAGCCAAACAGTCACTTCAGTGTTGAATAATATCGCGAGTAAGTAAGGTGGGAATTGCGTGCATAATAAATAGACACGCCATTTTTCGTTGACAGTGCAAACGCGAAATATTCTAAACCTCTCGTAGATATCTCTCCACTCTCACTCGGCGGTTTTAAGCGTATACTGGATATAAATTATATCAAAGCTACATATTTTGGAAAGAATTTACTTTAATTCTTAATATATTTTGGACTCTGTTCTTTTTGTATAGGGCTTACTTTGCAATGAGAGCCTAAAGTACAGCTCTCAGTGGAACAACACAAAGTGCATGCATTTTATAGTTTAGTAGAAATGAAATGAATCAAGATGGCTGAAAATATGACAAATCTTGGTTTTTATTTCTTTCGACGACGTTGAAGATTTTGTTGCAATGATTCTTAAAACGATACTTAACTTTAAAATTCTGGTTCTTTCTTAACGATGCAATGGTTCAGAATTATTATAACTTCTTTTTTCTTTAAGAGATAAGATATTTTATTTTTCATGTTACTTTTTATAGCTACACGTTGTATCCCGTATCATATAGTCAGCAGATATCTACATTTAAGACATTCCATTCCTCACGCATTAACCAATTATTGAGATATTACAGGTTGAGTGTTGGAACTCAACGCTGCGCTGTGTCTCGTTATCAGAACGAGGAAATTAAAATAATAAATTTCCCTGCGCCAGAATTAAATCTACAAACGTTGCGTTAACAGTCACACGCTGTAACTGTATGTGTGAGTATGTAGTAACGAATAGACATTTTTTTGAAGACTCGTAAAAACAACGTTCAATGTGTTAATAATCAGATTACGAGGCAGTGAAATTTTTATGGCAACAGTTTACACCTCTCGTGTTTAGTTGAGGTAGTTTTTATGTATTTAAGAGGTTGTGTTAACTATGTGTGGGCACATACATATATATGTATGTATGTATATTTTTAAATTTTACTAGCTTCACTATGTATCCCGCGCGCAGCAAGGTAGGCAGAGGGAACCTAGTGAGTGCCTACTCAGTTTCCCACTCGTACAATACAATAAGCTTTTAAAGTAATTACATTTCCATCTGTCTACCAAATAGTGAAGACAATTAATTTAATTAATCAAAATTTTACGTCATAATCTGTAAAAAAAAGTGGCAAAACTCTTACCGGAGTAGGATAGGTGGCGTGCATGTGCTTGTTGTATGAAATATAATATACATACTGTAATTTTAAATTATGTAACGTTGAAAGTAAAATATATAATATAAAATATAGTGGTCATAAAATAATAGCTTCATGATTTGTCCCGAATAGTGCAGAATAAGCAGAACAGTAATTGTATAATACAATAAATTCTCACTTTTCACCCAATTTTCGAAGCATAGCGTGTTGAGTTTTGTAACTAAACACCACACTTTCTCTTATTACTGAATGGGAATCAAACTCATAACCACTGCGTTTATACATAGACATTATGCCACTACCCCACGAAGATCTTATTAAATTAATTATAATAAAATCCACTTAATTACTTATAACATTTTAATTAATCTCACCAATTATAAAAATGAAGATGCTAATGACAGAACTGAAAGTAGAAAATTTGTAAAACGTTGCCAAAGCCCCCTTCACGAGTTGATGACAAAGTAGATAGATGACGTAATGACGCCAGCGACAGTATAATTTGGCTGGATTGTAATTGCGTGTTTTGTACGGTTTGAGACGCGGCGGTCGCTACTATGGTTTCACGTTTCCAATTCTTACCGTAGCTATTGTCATTTTAACTGTGACTAAGAACGTTTATGATTATTATTTTTCTCGACACTTTCACTTGCTAATAGAAAATGGAAATATTTCATACCTTGTGCGGAAATCTAAACCCATAAATATCGCGAATACAGACAGATACTGCGCATAGCATGCTGCGCGACGGAAAAAAACCAGTGGCCAGAGGGTCTTACCCTATAACTGCCCTTATCAAAAGGAAACTCGTGTGAATTACTGTTATTAGAAGATACGTATCATTTATTACAACTACGTAGAACCTCTTTCCGAATAAATTAGAAACATATAGATGATATGCGTCCTTATCTTGTTTTTGTTTAAAATAATAATGTCACCCATATTCTATCTATCGTTATCCGAGTATCAAAGCGTCATTAATCATCAATTTGTAACTTTAAAGAAAACAAGTTGAAGACACACTCGACGAGTGCAACATGGTACGAACTAGGGTCTAAGGTGGAGAATTAACGAGTGCCATTACAAATTGGTCGGATTACCCTGTATCGCGCTGTGCTTGCTAACGCTAATAAATATTGCTTAACTGTGCCTGGTATTATGCCTTGGGCTTGGCAGCGCTGGCTCCACACACTGCATCTGACTCTTAGTTTACTAAGAGATTATTGCAAGGATATAAAGGATATTATGAAATCAAATGGCTTCGACGTTGCATAGTGGTTCAGAAAATTAACATCTGAATATTCTTTTATATAATAATTAAATTATATTATTTTTATCACTCTAGTGTCCGAGGTAAAGGACGGCGTTGAGTTCCGCCACTGAGCAAACAAAACCTCCAGTGTCTTAACACTAGGTTCCCTCTGCCTACACTGGTGTGTGCGGGATACAGCATAGAGCGGTTTTTTTTATATTTACAGTGCACATATCAACACACACTTGTCAATTTCTCTTCATTCAGGAGGATATTTTTTAACGTTCCTTACCATATACTTGCTTCACTATGCTTCACTATGCTGTCTATATAGTGAAGTGATCTTGTGCTCAAACATTGTTACAAAGTAACATACGTGTAAAACATATTTTCTCAGTGTAGTCATACGAAGCATAGTATTATTAAAATTTAATTTAATTTAAAAATTATACAGCATGGTCTTCTCTATCCCCAAAATAAAAAAAAAACTTATATTATAATATCTATATAAATACCTACATTTAAAAAAATATATACTTAAATTATTTTGCGAAAAAGGAGATTATTAATTAATTTTTCCAAAGAGTTCACGATTGGTATAAAGACGTGTACGCAGAGCAATCAGCTTCTTAGAACGTTTATTAAAGCGAGCAATAAAATAAAACTTGAGACGAATCTTCACGAATTTGCATTTTATCAGCCGAAGAATACAACTTTCTTGGTGGTCGGCATTATGCTGGAAGGGAGGAACGGTTAATATATAATATATGGACTTATAAAACGATATCGAACTAAAACTCAAAGGACTTACAGCTGTTAAAACTAAGTCTTGAAATTTTATCACTTTATTCAGAATATTTCACTGAAACCCGACTAACAAATTCTCAGCATATATTAGTAACATTAACTGTCTCTTTTCTGATTTTTATATCGTGAGAGTTCGGCGAGGAGTGGAGTGTCTTAACACTAGATTCCTCTTTCTACACTGCCATATGTGAAATACAGAGAGAAGTTATAAAAAAGAAACTCTTTCAATCATTCTACATAACGCCGTCCCCTACGGAGGACCTACACCTTCTATGATAACAATTTTCTCTTCGTTTTTATCCCCTTTTTATGACAGTAACGACAAGTCCTCGATTGTTGCGGGACTATACTGTGAATTATATTATATTTTTCCATTACCAAGAAAATGAACGTACGCGGATATTACTTTATATTGATTTTTACATTATTTGATTTTGAATTATAAGAAATAATATTTTATTTTGAAAATTATTTCCTTCGCCTGCACAGTTGAATCCAAATTATTAAGATTACATGGCACATTTTAAGTGTTTGAGGTAACTCTGACCGCAGCGGTTACATTCAAACCTGGTCCATTTTATAAACTATCCACAAAATATTTTATATATATAGAGTTATTGCTCTTCTAAGATTAGAGTTTTTAACCGAATGAACTCTCCGGCTCTATAATAATTTAACATAAATATTCAATAAAATATATTTTACAAGATACACCGATGTAAAATGTATAAAATTGCACAAAATGACATTTTATGCATATATTCATATATAAATAAATAAAAAAACAGTCAAACGAATTTTTTCTCTTACTGCTATAGAGATGGAACCCTAAATTTACCTCATAAATGTGTACATTTCTGAGGTACAAAAAAAACTGAGATTTTGATGACGACGTCTCTTGTCCAATGAAACGAAATAAAAAACATGAATATTTCCAAAGCCAACGTACTTGAATAAGTAGCAGTAACAGGTACATACTCGTACATACTCGCACATACATTTTAGGACAGCATTCATCCTATCCTATTCCTCACCAGGTATAAGTATAGGTCTGCACTGCATATAAGGTTTCTGGACCCTTGATCTTCCATTATTTAGAAATTCCAATTTTCTCGTATTACATAGTTCCGACGCAAATTAATACTAGAGCCGTAATGAGCACGATAAAACAATCCAGCCATTAGGACGGAGCTTGTATTTGCCTTCACTCTGTAAACTGTAGCGCGGCCTTTTAAATATATAGCTTGGTGGAGCTGAATGTGTTCATTATATTATATAATAGGCTTGTTAGACTGATAGGCATTATTTTATTTATGAAATAAGAGTATATTTAATATAGTACTTGAATACGTGCATGTAGTCACCACATCAGGTTCGATTTATATATAGGAGGTGTTGGCTGTTTTAATCAAAATAAACAAAAAAAAAGCCACAATCCTTTTACTTTATTATTAATAAGCTACAAAACAACTATTCATGTCAACAAAGCGTAAGTATATAATAAATCGTCTGCCAAAATCGCTTCAAGCCTCGTCCGAATCGCGATTGTCTGAAGAAATAGTATAGAAGGATAAATTTGATAAAGAAGCAATATGGCGTGCTCGAACGCTGGTAATAGCCAATTTTCGACATCCAATCCCGCACAATGCCAGTAGATTTAAATATTTCAAACGGCCTTTTGGTTTTCACTGAGAAGTGCTCTCATTGCGATACGCTCGACGTTAGGTAGATAGATTGTTAAATACCTGAATGAGATCGGATCTTAAAAGAGGTACATTTTGAGAGGAGCTTCCATTGTACATTTATATTTTATTTGGATTGTAGCCAGTAAATTTTATATTTTTGACGTTAAAACGTAAAATTAAAAAGAATCTGTGTTGCTATATCGAAATATACACTAAAATATCTTGCAATGTTGGGTATATTTAATCAATATATTTTTTTAGCTTATCTCTTTCATTTGGTATATATAGAAGTGTTATAGATATTAGTGGCGGAATTCAATACTACGCTTTATTATGTAACCAGAGCAAAAAATTGAAAATAATTAACTACCTTGAGTGAGAATCGAATCCACAAACTCGCACATTCAGCAAACGCTGTAACGTTACGTTACAACAGCATCATTAATATTCTTATGACAATGTACTATCATTTTAGCGTCATGAACTCATATTAGAAATTGCCTTCTTAGCTTTTGAGAACGAACATCCTATTTTCCTATTTTTTACCACAACCAAATTGATTCATACTTTTTAGAAAATATAATATAATATTTTCACTTATACAATACGTCTATAATAAGTCTTCAGTAACGTGGAATATCAGTTTAAATATATTAAAATTATCAATTTTATATTATAATATTCCTAAATAATAATATATGAATATTAAATATATCTACAATTCCAATTGTTTTTCTATAATATAAATTTATAAAATTACAATTAAAATATACAAAAAAATAATACACACGCTGGTAAAATCTGTAAATCGTATAAATATGAAACTGAGAATTTTCCACGACCGTAAATAGGTTAAAAACGTCCCTATTTCGCGTCGCATTGTCTGAAATTAATTTTCCTTTTCCGCTCGATGCATCTTTTATGAGATAGCGGGATGAGCGGGATAGAGATAGCGGGAACAAAAGTGAGGGAAAAAATAAAAATAACTACTCTTAATAAGTGACGTGGATTTTGTCAAACTATTTTGTGTAATTGGGACCATTTCTTTTTTTCGTTATTTTTTTTTTTCGTTGTAACATTTTCTTTATAGGCCTTGTTGTTTATTTTGATTTGTTTTAAAGAGTGGTTTTTATCTCTTTTTTTGGGAGGAGGAATAAATTATGTTTGGTGAAAAAATATATGAAAGCTTTTTTGAAAAGCTTTTTTAAGCTTAATGCTGTCTCGCACATGGCAGGGGAGGTTGAGGGAGCCTGGGAACCTAATGTTAAAACATTTCGTTCCCATTGCGTTTAGTGGCTGAAATTATCGCTGGCCTCCACCCAAGCCCGTTAGTTAATAATAAAAATGTAAGCCCGTCTAACAATATTTCCTATTACATACTACGTTCACTTTATCTCCGCTGATAGCTCTATACGATATCATTTTCAAAAACCAATTACATTTAGAACTCGAACTGCCCGAGGCGGTTCGTCCAATCAGAAATTAAAACGTTTTCAATATAACTAATGGTCTTTTAAGATTTTACAAGTACTCGTCGTATTCTTATCCGGAGATATGCGAATTGTCTTAAATTGGGAAAGTTCTTCCTTTGTTTTTTCGTTACTGGTTCTTGCAAAGTTAAAAGACGACGGGGCTTTGGCTGGAAACTATATATTTTTTTGTAATTACTACATAAAAAAAGTTGTTATGGGATTCATGCCTAGCATTTTAGCATAATATACATAGATAAGTGTAAAAGCCTAAGTAGGTACATTAACACGTTTCATTGTGGCTTGAGGTCGAAATTTTTATTGCGATGAACGTTCAGACTTAAAGGACTATTGGTTATTTGTTTGGTACAGTTTTTTATTGAAAAAAAATCGCAGGTTATATTGCAACACGCGTATCATTACCAAATTGAATAAAAGCAATTCTTAAATTCTAAATAAAATTAGATGTAACACGCACATAGTGAAGTAGGCAGAGGGAGCCTGGAAACTCAATGGTAAAAGATTTCGCTCCCCAGGCATTACATGTTGAGTGGTCGATCTCAACGCCGCGCTATGCTTTACCAGAGCGGTTACGCAACTACTGGTATCCCGTACAGAGCAGGGTCGGCAGAGGGAACCTCGGTGTTAAGACACTCCATTCCCCACTTTCTGCCGAGAGTTGAATATTATTACAACTTCAAATTCGATCACGCAGACTAAACTACAGTAAAAAATAATACACAAGTTAACCACACGACTACGTCAAAGCACTTGAACTAAGAATATATATTTTTCCTTCTAAAGTAGCTTAGATTTTAATCGTTTTAGTAATAACAGCAGGTACACGATAAAACACTTAGTCTTGGAGATGGGGCCACCAAGGCTGAGGTTAGGCGTAGAATTTAATTGAATTCAAGCTGTAGTTCTAAACTGCTGTAAACGATGTATTATTCATAGTGACTAACATCTCTACGGGTTTTCATACTAAATGAATAATGTATGGATTTTGAGACAGAAACGCTGTTTATCATTGTTTTTAGTGTGAAGGTGGCGATGCTTGTGGCTCTTTGTATGTTTGTGTTTAAATGTATGTAAAGTTTTGGGGGTACAAGATTATGTTTGAAATTTTGATTCGGGGTAACATGTGATAATTTCATAGTTATTATTCATGTTATGTTAATAGATCATAATGGTTCAGTCCAATAAATATAGGAATTAAGAGGCTGAGAAAGATTTTTTTATTGAGTAATATAAATAAGAAGTAATATTGGCATAAGAATTATTTAATTATTTACGAGTATATCGGAGATCGGCGGCTTAAGCAAAGTAGACGGAATTTTAAGACATTTAGTTTTAGGACATTTAATTTCCTACGCACCACCTAATTATAGAGACATACGTATTGAGTTGAGGATTTTACTTTTGTTGATTTTTTTATTTTACGTTTTATATTTCCCAATAAGATAGAGGAAAATTAGTGGTCAAATTTGAGACATTGCGTGTTTCATCAGATCAAATCCACAACTATCAGGATTATAATCTACTACCAGTACGGAGCGAGTGCTTCAAATAAATTACAAAAAAAATTAAATACTTTAAAGAAAAAAAATAAATGCCTTCTTATATATTAAAGGATACATTTCAAGATATCTATCGTTAGCATAAAATTACATCGTAAAAAAAATCGATTTACATAAAACGTTAAGAACTCCGTATCTATCGAATAGCGTTCGAATTAACATTCTTTTGGAAATAAATTAGAACAGAGCGTTAAACTGAAATAGACGGATTGGGGTGACCATGTTATAATTCAAAAATATATTTATTTTAGCTTCACGCTGTATCCCGCATACAGCAGGGTAGGCAGAGGGAATCTATTTTCATGTCAATCTGTTACCCACACATCGTCCAATTGTAAAAACATTGCGTATTGAGTGGTGAAACTCAAAGCTTGGCTTTGTTACTAGAACGAGAAAATGCTAAATAACTCATTTTCCCGAGCGGGAATCGTTCCCAAAACCACCGCGATTACAAAATCTATACCGCCACACCACCATAGCATCTATTTTTTATATAATCAGTCTATACTTCATTGTAAAGATTAACAAAAGTTGTTATTTTTTTTTCTTATATTAAGTAAGAAAATAAAACTATTAGGCATAACTTTACGTAAGCTTATTTTTGTTAGTTTTAGTTTCTCATATATATTTAGAATAAATATGTAAATATACATAAAATAAAAATATACGAATATAGCATAAAATATATTTTTATATTTTATGAATCATAGTGGCGCAGTGGGACACGCGACGGTTGTGGGTTCAATTCTCACTCGGAGAAATAAATTATCATTTATTAATATTTTCATTTCTTCGCTGTGGTAACAAGATAAAGCCCGACTTTGAGTTCGGCCATTCAACACGTAATGCGTTAAAAGTTAAGCAGAAAGTGGAAAATAGAGTAATTATTATTATTAACTCTGGGTGCCCATATACGCAGCTATATGCAGCTATATACAGCGTGAAGCTGAAAAAAAGGAAATCTTTTATAATCACCTCATTTATTGGTCACCGCCACCAAAGTGATGTGTAAGACGCAGGTAGAGGGGCGGAATAAAAAATAGCTTTTTTAAATAGGTTCTGTGGGGAGGTGGTGATTTAATGATTTTTTATCGTAATTCTCATGCAAAACACGTGGTGACGAGCGATTTTTTATTTGTAATTGATAAGGTGTAAATTCCTTGGGGGTGTGCCAGGACGGAATGGCAGGACGGCTTTTATTGCTATTGTGATTTAAATTATGCGTCGAGTCATTATGTGATGGTATTTTTTATAGAAATAAATAGGTATATAATTGTAGAGGTATAGTGTGTCTGTTAGTTAGTAGATAGCGTCTGAGATATTTGTTTCAACAAATATTTGTATTTAAGGCATGTAGACTAGCTAAGATCCGCAATGGTGCTCAAGTAGAGGGAAAATGGATGACTGATTATAATAATATTGTATTTATTATACCTCCATACTTAAATTTACGCCGAGTTCTTTGACATATTATGAAAAATCTTAGGATATATTGAAAAAATCGTGTAGATTTACTTAGTATGGCATTAGCGAGGATGAAGAAGAACGTGTTCAGCTCAGTGGTTTGGGCACGTCGAGAGAATGAGGGACGAAAGAATGTCTGGAAATATTTATGAACCAATGGTGAGTAGAAGGGGGCACAGGACAGGACCTCGGTTGACCTTCGAGCATACAATATCGATGATACTATAGATAAATTAATTTCAAGCTAAAAAAACAAATTTCTTATGTGTATTATTTCTTATGTGTTTCATATGTATGAACACCATTTTTTTAACTTATGCTAGCTTATCACCGATCTCTTTTTTTCCCATCGATAATTCAGAAAAAATCCAATATCCGATCTTAGTAAAACAATAACACTCGTTCAATACGCATCATCTTGACAATAAGTTCACATAATCCAGGATTTATTTGTTTCGCTCCAGTGGTAGGGGCGCTTGTGTGTCTTTTTGTGTTTTTTATTATTTCAGATTTCCGCTTTGGAATCTACTGCGTAACGTATTGGAACTGTTAGGTGACTTATGACTTTATTTTGAGAGATATGAATATATCGAGGCTTTAACTCGTGAGATTGTTCCTGACTGAGTTTAGTATACAGTTTTTAAATTGTATATAACGTAGACTTAAAGTCTTTTCTATTATAATTTATTATAAAAATGAACTTATATAACAGAATAAAAAATTATAAATTGTTAAAATTTCATTTAATCACTTCATTTACGTCGATCGTACTCGAGGAAGGTCGCTTAAAAAGCATGATATGAGTTGGTGGACATGTATGCAGATTTTAATGAAAGCTTAAGTGAAAGTGAAACGAACAAGTGCGCAACGATTATTCTTTATTTTATTTCAGTAATGAACTGAATCAATATGCAAGTAAAGTAAAAAAAAATGAAGTCATAAAATACATTATACTACCGTCACCTTACCCAATATATGAACATTATTCATAGAAGCAAGCATTCAAGAAAATAATAAACATATATCAAATATATTTCCTTTCGAATAAATTTGTACAGGAGGGATGGACAATCTGATGTAGAATCAATCGAGGCTCTACCATAAGACTGTTAAATGAAGTAGAAAATTAGGGGGTTTAAGGCACTGACCGGCGGCGCGGTGGAATCCCTGTATAAATAAAACGAAAATATGAGGCAAGAAGTGAATTTAGATGTCGATTCGTTGCGCAAAATCTTTTAAAATATTGATAGTGGAAATAATGGAGGGTCGTTTGTTTTGTGGGTACTGGATTGGTTTAGTACCAAGTGGAGGCCGTGGCCCGGTGGCACAAGACAGAGACTGTAAATGACTTTTGAGTGATGTTGATATATGTATATATATATCTGGTCACAAATTATTATTTGTTATAAAAAATTGTAAAACAAAAGCTAAAAAACCCTTTTTAGCTTTTGCTTTAGTAACAGCGGAACAGGAAGTAACAGTTATTTATAATTATCACGTACATTCCCACATAATCACTCAAGCACTATACATTACTGACTGATTTCCTAATACTCACACGCATTGCCAGACAAAACACGCAATCTATATAATAAACAGGGTAATGTTTATTAAGTCTTAGGAGTGTTTGGAAGTTATTAGTGCGGGTTGGCTCTTCTAGATGCACCAGACTATAATAATTAACGCTCGATGATCGCTTTCGCGCGAAGTTCGCCATAATACCAACCTGAAATATGAAGTATCACAAGCTATTACTTTTTGATATCTATCCTATAAGTGTAGTTTAATATATCTCAGAAATAAATCGAATTCATACTCGGGGTTATAATTTTATTTCAAAAACCCATTGAGTTCTACTGCTCAACACGTAATGCCTCTAGAATTTGGTGGAATGTAGGGAACGAAAATGTCTTCATGGGAACGGAGTGTCTTAACAATAGCTTCTCAGGTTCCTTTTGAGTGGAGAACGCTCTGATAGAAAAAGCGCAGTGGAGAATTCCATCACTAAAACAGGCAATGTTTCAAAAATTCGATGGATATCGAGGAACCTATCTTGATAAGAATTTAAGCTCAATTAAAATAATAAATTGGGCTACTTTCATTTACATACTGATAATATATTGTTTCAAAAGGCAACCTGTGAGGTATAAATCTGTCAATAACAACGTGTAACTTAATTAATTAATGTATAGAATCGGTTTCTACCGGGAAGGATGTTGGTACATCTGATAAGAACGTAGGGCACGATGAAATCACATGTTGTAAATTTTGTAGAAGCAAGTCGCTTTTGTTTAAGTCTAATTAGATAGGTCATTTTTCGATTGAATATTTTTAATGAAATTATTTTAAAAGGGATAACATCATAAGAGATTAGAGACCAGGCGTTGCTGGGATACAATCCTATAACTATCAACGTGACAGATTGTGGATTCCTACTCGAGAAAATTAAATATTTTTATTTTTTTAATTTCTTCGCTCTGGGTCGGGTGGCGTGACAATGAGTACCGACACTTAATTCGTAATGCCTAAAAATTCAGCGTAATATAATAAAACGCTCTTAGCATTTAGTAGGGAACTATATAACGTGAAGGTAAAAAATCACCATTTGTAAGGTGACTATCAAATGTTATTATATTTTTAGTGGCGGAAAAAAAAGAAAAAAATTATGATTAAAATAATTTAAAAAAAACCAAACAAGCTCTCGCCCACCGAGGCTTCCGTACAAAAAATTCAGGTCACGAACTTTTTCTGAAAATAAAGCTTAAGCTTTTGTCAAGACTCTACTGAGCTTTCCGGTCGAATCTGAGACGGGACGATGCGTGTAGATTTCTGAGATAAAGGCTCTTGACAGACAGACACTCTTTCACACTTTAAACAAGCTCTAAAATCGAATTAACTATGAAAAAATTAAAACAAAACATAAATACATTTACCTTTACGCCGATGAATTTTTCATTAATTATGTTTTTAGTGAAACAATAAAGCAACGAGAGCCTCGTTTCCTGCAATTGAACCCTCGACGGCGTTGAGAGCAAAATTAATATTGATGCTCCGCTCAGATGTTGTCTTGGGCGTTTAATAATAAAGGGTGTCGCGGGTGAAACTTTACTTTACGTGTAAAGTAAAGTTAAAATAGGTAGTTATTACTATTACATTTGTCTTTGTGTTGTCCAAAGTCATTAGAAGATGAGTTCCGTATCACTTTGGTTTTTTAACTTATTATATAAAGACAGACAGAATTTTGTAGACATGGCTGCATGCCTACAAAATTGCGATGCATTTTGTAAACATGCATGTGTTGAGTGGCGAGAAAATGAAAGTATTAAATATTTCATTTTTTTTAGTGGAAATTGAATCTATAATTTGTCGCGCTTACAATTGCATGCTTGTATCCCTGCGCCACCACTGGACATATTTATGTTGGCGGTAGTTATTTAAGCGATCTCTAGTTAGTGTGATATATAAATATTTTATATAGAAGTATGCTAATAAGTAGATACTTTACAACGTAAGTTAAAAACAAAATGAACTTTTAATAATAAAAATACTTCAGGAAACCTTTATAATTCTTAAGACACTCAAAATTACGCTTCACTTACAAAATTTATCGCCAAAAAATCCGATGAAAACAAGATTAACAGTGGAGCTCAAATACTTTTAAAAGAATTCCCGTCCCCGAAACATTTGGACAGACTCAATACGAGTCACGCATCAGAGGACACGGAACGAAAGAAAAACGAAGAGAAAAGAAAGTAAAAATAATAATTTAACAAACGAATACGCTCGAACGTAGAAAAGTGGAGGCAACGTGAAAGTGGAAAAGTTTCAACAATTCGAAACATTGCAGGGCCTAAGGTGAACCCCTGCGAAACTACTTTTGATTCCGCCATGCTGCATGCTATTGTCTAACTTAGTATTTCAGTTTGATCGCGGATATCGTTCTCGTAAAAGGTGAAGATACAACTTTCCGCGCCGACTATTCAATGCTTTTTCTAAATTAAACTTTTATGTATCGTAATTCTGTGAATGTTTCTCGTCTAGACTTTTGTTAAGCACTGTTTGTGGTGCAGTCGTTGTGTTACACAAATATTTGGGTTTTTTTTTTGCCGATAAAAAAAATATACTGTTTTGTCAAAGGGGACCGGATTATGCCATTTGTATTGATAGTGAGGACGATTCTCTATTTTTTTAGCTTCATGCTGTATTACACACATAGCAGGGTAGGTAGAGGGAACCTGGACACCTAGTATTAAGGAACTCCGTTCCCATTAAAAATCTCGGTTTTGGGTCAATTATGTTATTACAATTAGTACACTAATATTATATCTTTATATAAAAGCTCAATACATACAACTATTATACATATTACCACCAATTGTTTGTCCGTTTATGTATCTACATCAAGCTAGTTTCTTGAATCCAAATTTAGTTTGAAAGTAAGTGAGACTTGAAGAACAAATGTCGATAGTGTGCAGTATGCAGTATACAAGCAACCTTTGACAACAGTGTAACGTGCATTCGAACTTTAATACGTCTATCGTACCAACTCAACTGTAATGTATGGATTCTTGTAAATACACTTTATATTAGGGATATACCGAAAAGCTAAAAAATATAATATGTAAATAAAATATGTAAATGAAATAAATGAGGCCAGTCGTAGTACAGAGGCACAATTTGTACGTGTGACTGTAAATGCGACAGTTTATGGGTTCGATTCCCACTCGAAAATGATATATTTAAATATTTAATAATGAAATATTTAATTTGCTTTGGTGCCGAGGCCAAGTGTGACGTTGAGTCCCGTCACTCAACACTCAATGCCTCCAGAATTTGGTAAAAATTGGCTCCCTCTGGCATACATGATACAGCTCGAAGCGGAGAAAACAATAAGATTTTGGATTATATAAAATAATATAATTTGCTTGTTTCAAGTGCGTAGTCCATGTTGTAGCTGCATTTATCAAGATACGTGATAGAATTTATATTTTTAAATTTTGGAGATTAATAGTTTAAAATTATTAAAAAATAGTACATTCAAATAAATTCTAAGCTTAGGAATTTAATTATTTTATAAGCTTAACCAAGAATATCAAAGATATTTTGTATTTTTGATAGTTACAATTATTATTTCGTTAAGGATAAATAAGTATATAAAAGTGTTCGGTTACTAAGTATCTTTTCAGCTTACGTTAAAACTACGCGGCGTTAATTGTAAAATTTGAAATTTATCTTCTTTGGGGAGTGCAGGAGAGCATTAAGGGAGGTTTTCCGGAAATTCCTACATAAACGAAAAAAAATCAAACAGAATTGAGGGCTTCAACCAATAAATACAATATTTCGAGCGCTAACCTACTAAAATAAATAATAAGAAATAACCATTATCATTCAGTCCACAGTGGCTGTTACAATATAAATAATTAAAATAAAAAAAAGATAAAAACAAGAGGATTCTTTAATATATTAAATATCGTTAATATTGAAATTCAATTGTGGATTTAGTAGAAAGTGTAAAGTGGGCTAATATTAACGTAGCTCTTACAGTAGCTAATAAATGTTAATTCTATAGCCGGTTATCTTTGGCCGCCTTAACACCGTAAATGATATATATTTTTTAAGGTTCACTCTGTATCCCGTAATTAGAAGAGTAGGCGGAGAGAACCTAGTGTTACAACACTCGATTATCTACATTCTTAACTTTCTACTTAACTAAAGCGACGCTGCGTGTTGAGAAGTAGAATCTAACCCCGCAATAAGTCTTGTTACCAGAATTAGAAAGTAAAAAAAACTTATTAACTTGAGTGTATAAGTGTCGCGCTGCATCTACAGTACACTGTGCCACTGCGCCACGAGTGCTTTTATGTATATTTTTGTAATTAATAATATTATTTTTGTACTTATGTATATTTTTCCTTAAATATATTATCGTAAATAAGAAAAATAACAATACGTTAAAGAGTTATACTCAAGTTGGTTGAAGATCCGGGGAATTGGCAGTTCCAAGCCTTCTCTTCATAGTAGGATAGGAAGAGAGAATCAAAATTAATATATCACATATACAAGCCCAATAAAAACAAATAGAATATGGAAAAAAGTTCACTCTTTTCCGTCCTATCACGGCAAGCAGAGAAAATCCAGTGCATCGATTAGCGGACCTCAACGTCTCTTTTTGTCTAATAGAGCGAGGAAAACGAAAATAAAATATTTAAAGTATTCATTATCTCGGTCATTAGTCAGTCCAGTCACTGTATACATTAAAATTGTGATATAAGTATAACCACATAATATGAAAGCAAAATGATCCAATAAAAGTAACAAAAAAGCCACCTTCAATAACGGTGTAAGGACATTTGAAGCGGCACCCTCCGCGATCGAGATCAGATAAATATTTACATAGCGCGGGCGGCGATCTGCCACACTCGACTTTAAAATTCTAATTTCATTGAAATCCCGACTAATGACGCTCAAAGCTCTTATTGCTTACCTACGTTTATTTGAAAAATCCTTAAATATTCTTGTTCAATAATTTTTTATGTATATTGAGTCAGTCGTGGTGCAGAGCACAGCAATTGAATGTGAATGTGACTGTTGTGGGTTCGATATTTACTCAAGGAAGTTAATTATTGATAATTTTTATTTCTTCGCTTTGATAACAAGAGAAGGCGTGGCGTTGAGTTTCATCACTCAACATTTAATATCTTGAAAATTGGGCGACAAGTAAAGGGCGGAGTGACTTAACACTAAGTTTCCTCTCCTTACCCATCTATATAGAGCGTGAAGCTAAAAAGGATAAATATTCTTTAAAAAGCAGCATTTTATAATTGAAACGTTTTGTTTTGCGCTTCATAATAAGCTTGCGGGAGCTTTAGATAATCTAGTTACAGCTAAATGAGGATTGGTGGGATAATGATTTGACCAAATTGGATCCAGATTTGATTCCATGTAACACATGATAATGAGATATTTAGAACAAGATACATTTATTTCTGTATTTTTACTTGCTATTTTTTTGCGTCTTGATGTATGTGTATGGGACGTAGCAGGGTTGGCAGAGGAAACCTAGTATTAAGACACTCCGTTTCACGTTTTAAGCCAAATTGCGTTTTAAGTATTGAGAAAGCATTGCATATTGAGCAGTGGAACTCAACGCCACGCAACGCAGCGCAGCGAAGAAGTGAAAATATAAAACATTTAATTTCCTCGAGTGGGAACGAACGCGCAACCTGTTACATTTACTGTCCGAGCCCATGGGCCCATGCCCATATAATATATATTATAATATCGGAATAAGTTATTGATTTGGGTACAACCCTGTACAGTTTTTAAATTAGTTACTTATATACCTTAAACATATTCGAGCAAATTGAGACCTTTCCCTTTTTTTGAAGTTGGTTGAAAAAAAAAGCAACGATTGAGGAATCTCGTTTCTATTGAAATGTTTTAACAATGTTTTTCCTTGTAAATATTACAATAAAAGTAGATATTAAAACTATATAGGTCATCTATATAGGTCTTCCTTACTTTCACGTCATCAAACTGTGCGTTTGGAAAGCGAACATATGAGTCATTACAAAAAATACTTAAACATTTGTAAGTTGGTATTTGTATGTGTTTAATACTAAATGAATGTGGTTGCAGTTCTACTAAGGAACGATCATGTAGTATTGAAGACAAGAAGAAATCTATGGATGTATCCTCTAAATATAATATAACAAAAAATTGCACTAAATCCTTAATACAATAGATAATGTACACAGTTGACAATACATAGTAATTACATAACATCTTTCAAACAAAATCATAAAAATACAAAAAAACAAAAACGCTGATCTCCAATAATCTACAGATTGATTGAAGCAAAATACGAATATAAAAAAAACCGAAATTCGCTAAATACGTTACAAAAAGACAAATAAAGGGTAAGCCCGCATAGGAGGCGGCAAACAAAAGAAATTGTCAACAACGTCAATTTTACCCCCACCCACCCCACACGAGGTGAATGAAAAGCTAAAATACCGATGATAATGATGTATTGGGTCTGTCTGTACGTGCGGTTATATCAAATTAGGGGGCTTTATTTTGGTTTGACATTTCGATATTGGCTATATATTTTAGATTTTTTTAGCTTCACGTGGTGTGCCGTGGATGGGTAGAAGGAACTTAGTGTAAAATACTCCGTTTACGTTCCCAGTTTACAAGATATTGTTTATTGGGCGGCGGAACTCAACGTGCACTCTCTTTTTCCCAGAGTCAGATGATATGAAAATAATTCGTTCCTTTAAATAGAAATAGAACCCACAATCGTCGCATTTGTAGTCAGACGCTGTGTCATGATACCAACAACCTGGAGGTTTCTGGGTTGAGTTAGTGATATTTGTTATGTTTCTGTACAATATCAAGATATATATGTATATACAATGTTATACTTAAAAATGATTTACTTTCAAAGATATTTTTTTTATATTGAGAAAACTCTTTATTTACTTACTAAACGTATCAAAAATTGACTTTAGTATTCGCACTTTTTGACAACCTTCTAAGATCTCTCGTTTTCCAAGAGACGCGCCTTTAAATCCCGCTATTGTCTAATTTTCATACATTTTCTAAATAAGTATTTTTCAATTCTAAGTGCGGAATATTTTTTTTAAAATGGTAGAAATCTCTTTCTATACAGAATCACAGTAAAAAAATATAATGTCATAATTTTTTTCAATCATGATTGATCTGAGTAGTGTTTATTTGCTCAGTAAAAGGGATTTAGGCAATTCCCGTAGCTCAAATTGGCTTACGAGACTTGTGGTTACTGTTTTGACTTTATATAACATATTATATTATCTACTATACAATTTTTTTAGATTTAATCTATTTCCCGCATATAGCAGGGGAGGCAGAGTTAATCTAGTGTTAAGACACTCACTTTTCCAATATTCCGCCGATTCCTGGAAACACTGGTTGTGTTGTAGTTGAGCTCAACTTGGCCTGTTACCAGATCAAGGAAATGAAAGTATGAATTCTCATTTGAGACTGTAGAAATGAAAATAATTTAAACATTAACATTCTGGATACAACCTACAACCATCGCGTTTATAGTTAGAAGGTGACTCGCTGCGTCACGACGACTTTATGATACAATATATATATACCCATCTCTGTGGCCTTTTCGGAATATAACAAATAATACATATAAAAAATTTTGCATGTTTGGAAATTAAGGCACGAAGAATGTGAAATGGGACGTAAAAAACAGTATAAAAAATCTTATTTTATGGATCAATTCCTACAAATAACTTTAGAACTGTAGATGTTTTATATATTAATATTTTTTTGGCTTTAAATGCCACATGTTTATGAGACACAGGCATTTACCAATGTCTCGAAAAGTTATTTGAAAGTGAGGAACAGTGTCTTACGGACTGCATTTTATACGTGAAGTTATATATATAAGACTTAATTATTATTCAATTCCAACGTTACAAACATACACACGCACATTACATGTGAAACGCACAACCTACTTTTCTTAAGTCGGCTATAACAAGTCGCTCTCGATACCAGAATTAATAGTAATTTGACACGTCACTATATAATATAATAACATTTCTTCGTGTAGTGGGTGGTATTGACAGGTTTAATGCCTAGGTGGCCTATTTGCGGGCCGGATATATGGTCTGTCCTGTTCGGCCATTATACCGATTGTAATGCATAATATTGTGAATTATTGGCTATTTAAATCTTCTAAATGTTAAGTAGATATCGGCGCTCGAATTTTATTATTTATTATGTGATCGTTGCGTTATTATGTATTTATATTTATTATTCAACAATTTTCTTGTCACTTGGACTTAGAGGATCTATCTATTAATGATCATAGGGGTTCAACGTCTAATAATATACTTACGGGAACGTTAAGAAATGTCAAGAAACATTGCGTGTGAGTAGAGCTCACCAGAGGGAGGTTTTCCTAGTTTTTTCGATGTATTCTTTTGTTCAATTTCACCTTGTATTCTGTTAATGTTAAGAAAGAAATTCTTGGAGTTTACGTATAGAGTGGCAGAAATGAACACCGACTTTTTCCTCGTTACCAGCATTTTGCACAATTTATCAATAAGTTTAAGCGGATGAAGCCGCGTCTGGGTCGCTAGTATACTTATACGTAGTTAGACTTATACGTCTAACTAAGCGTGTCAGTTCATCGTACAAGCCAAAACCAACAAACGTCTTTCCCATGTTCGTAGGAGTAGGTATCACGGGGGTCTTCAATTGATAATGTCAACAGCTGTAATTGTGACTGTTGTCGTACAAACAGACGTCAACAAAAACGTGAGGTAATCAGTGAATGAAATAAATTAACTTGATTCCGATATCAATACGGATATGAGGATATGGGGGAATTCGCGATGCTCCCTAAAAATATATTATTTGTTGATGCAGTGGCGTCGTGGCGCTGTTGCTGGCGATGGTGCTGAGTTCGATTTTCACTCGAGAGAATAATTGTGCGAAATATTATATTCTTTGATTTGATGTCAGGTTGTCTTCACGAAATTAAACAGTGTGCTAAAATGTGGCAATGTAGGGACTGTTCCCTTTTGGAGGAATGAATGCTTCCTCTGACAAGAAGACAAAACGCGGTGGTGGAACTCACCACCAATTAACATGCAATATCACGGAAATTGGATGCAAAGTAGAGAATAGCATGTCTTTGCACTAGTTTCTTTATTGTGCTGTTGCTGATGCAGGATAGAACGTGAAGAAAAAATTATTATCCTGAAAGATAAGGAGCGGCGCAATGTTTTGATTTTGAAACTGATGTACTTCCACATTCCGTCTATTTAAGAGAGTTGTGTGGTGTACAGCAGAATCGTGATGTCTCCATGAACCAATACATTTTTCAATGTCCATTCTAAGTAGGCAAAGGAAACGACAACCGCAGCTTCAGTGTAGTTTAATGAAACGATTAACGTGATGTAACAAAGTCTACGTTTAGCCTTCCTGGATTAATAGACTATCCAATGCAAAAATACTTTTTAAATCGAACCAGAAGTTTCTGAGATTTGGACGTTTAATGAAACGAATTCTTCAGCTTTATATGTGAGCGTAAATAAGTGTATATAATGTTCGCAATCATAAGCAAATTTCCCTTTACAAAAATCTTTAAAAAAATAGCGGTCATATTTAAAAGCGTAAGAAGTCATCACCATTACCATGAACTACTCCATCAATAAGTGAATCCGACGGGCGTGACCAACGAATCCTGGATAAATAACATTTGAGTGTCATTGTTAATACTTAAGTGTTGTTAAAGTATCGATATTTTTTTATTTTGGATTTTTATTGGATAAAAATGTGTGTTAATTTTTTTTTTGGACAACGGATTTTCATTTTTACAGTTAATGTGTAAAATGAAAAAAGTGGAACGAGAACGAGAATAACTAAAGATACAAAAAGTAGGAACGATTTACTGTAACCTACCTATTTACTGTAAAAAACCGTTAACTTAAAAACAAAATATTTCGTAGTTCATTTGCAACTAAATTTCCAAAACATTGTGTATATATTAAAAAGTAAAATTCAACACCACCCTCTATCTTCTAGAGCGAGATAATGAAAAAATTAAAAAATTTCTGAGTGGGAATTGAACTCACAATCGTCACATTTGCAATTACTCTAAAAACAAAATAACAGTATATCGATAATTGTGTATATTATAAAATACCACTCACCGATCCCTAGTCTACCGGGACTCTGAAGATTTCCTCTACTTAGTTTCTTCGCTGATGGTGTTTCTTGGTAATCTACACTAGTCCGTAGTAGGGGGGTATTTAGCCCCCGACCAAAGACATATCATATCGGATTTGAATAAGCTGTTGTGAATAAGCAATACTAATATTTCTTATATTTTCCTGTTTTGCGACTTATTTAAAAGTTTTTTTCTGATATATTTTTTTATTAAAAATGTGAAAAATATTGTATCTCTTATTATTATTTTTTCCCTACAAGCTGTATTCCGAAATTAGCAAGATAAGCAGAGGGAACCTGAAACATTGTGTAATGACACTTTATAGAATGATTATAGATTTTTTAATTTACTCGCTCTGGTAAAAAGTCAAAGCGGAGTATCGAGTACTGTCACTCAACAAGTAACACGAAGATAAGGAAAATGGTTAGCGAGGTGATTTTTCAAAAATATAACTCGCCAAATAATCAATATATATATATAAAGTATGTACATAATATATTATATACATATATACAACAATTAACCGACAATGTAATGATATGCCAAGGAGTATGTAAGCTGAGGAACATGCCCCGATTTGAATAAGCTCCTCCACCGACCTCCAGTTGCCGAGGACTGAATTACATTAACTATTATTGTTAATAATATTAGATGTACTCGTATATATCTATGTATATTGTTTAGTAATATTGTTGCTAGTATCGGTATTTACACATTTTTAAATGTTTTTGTGTTTTATTGCTTTTTTTTAACTTAAGTTGGAAAGGGAGGTTAGTAGTTTGATAATTATGAACTGAGAACATCCTTCAAATTATTTTTATCTCTTAAATCTATTTCCTTAGAGTGGATAAGAAAAGGGTAACAAAAATTTTATTAATGAATTAGATAATGAAAGAGCGATGTATGATTGCAAATTGCATAATAAATAAGCTCAGGATTAGTATTTTGTTATTTACGCTATAATATTTTATGCAATGGGAACCTACTTTTAAGACTGCCGAATTTAACGCCGAGATTTTATAGCCAAAGCCTTTTTCCTTCGCGGAAGGCAAATAATCCATTTACACAAGTGGAAATCGAACTTATGACTATTTACTTGATAGTCAAGCCTGTTGTAATTGTAATAACCAATAAAAAAAAATATTTTCTGGATATTGTTCTATATATGTAGTTAAATTAAGACATTTATTGGTCTCGCCCAAACATTCACGCATTGCAGTGACACGTTAGAAAAATGACGTGTCACGTCGAAGATAAATCTTAGGTCATAGTTAGATGCACTCTGAAATTGTTGCAATTTATCAACCCTTGCCGGTGGAGCGTGACGCCTATTACTATTGAACACTAAAGTGTTAGGCTTATATATAATTTAAATTATATTATTAAAAAGATTAGTTTATATAATATTATATTACCGTGCTTGACTATAAACTCAAAGATTATAGGTTCGATTCTCACTGAAAGAAATGACTTATTTTCATTCATCAGGGAACAAAACTCATTGCGAGGTTAATTACCGCCTCTTAATACGCAATGTCTCTATAATTGAGGGGAAGGTGGATAAAGGAACATGTTGTCACTCAAAAGGAACCTTCCTTTATTAATCTTGCAATATGCTCGACAAAGCGTAACAGAAAAATAAAATTAAATATAATATTTGAAGTACAAACACTTTTGTGCTCACGTACACTTATAACCATGGACAATGGCGGGTGACAAAAATATTATAAACGATATCTGAACTGAAAATAGCGATCACATCATTTATATACAAACATACATATTATATCTAGTATCAAACTTATATTACAAGGGGAGAATAGTTCTTTTTACGCGTGAGTTGAATCGAAGCGCATCATTTATCTCTCACATTTAGATTGGTGCCGTTGAAGCGTATATGAAACGTCTCGTGGGTCGGAGGTTCGAATTCCACTCGGAAGACTGCTTACAATGTATATAATATGGTATTATACATTTAAATAAGTGTAAAACAATGCAGCGTGAGCAATGGGTTACATTTGGTACTTTGCTATATGTATCGTGGAACGGACAAAAAATATCAGATCAACTGGAAGCAATATTACCAAATAGAATTAAAGTGGAGAAAGGCTTGATAACTTGAGATTATTATTGTCATCATCACGCTGTATCACGCTGTATATAGTATTAAAGACCCCGTCCCACCATCTGCTCAATTTTCGAGACATTGCGTATTGAATGGTGGAAACTAATGTCACATTTTATTCTATTACTAGAATGAAGAAATAAAATGAATTGATTTACCTATATGAAGTAGGAATCAACCCACAGCCGTCGCGTTTACAGTTAGCGCTGTGCCCTTGCGCCACAGTTGCAATTATATTATGGCTTATTTTTAAAATATAACAACAAAATTTAACATAATTTAGGCTTACAATGTTTGCTTTAAAGCAGTATATTTCGGGGTTAATGTATGCGAGAGCATAATCTACTACAGTTATGTATTTAATGGGCAAGAATGCATCACGTAAACCATCGCTACTATTGATTTAGTTATAAAATAAATATAAGTATTTTATGAAAGGAATCATACTATAATTTACTCCATTGTTACGCATTCTGACCGTAACACGGGGGTAGTGGGTTCAAGTTCAAGTCAGAAGGCGCCACTACGTTACGACAGCGTCAACATTGGATTTTTGGTGATTTTTTTAGCTTCGCGCTGTATGCCGCACATAACAGGCCAAGGGACCCTGGGAACCTAGTTCCCCACGAGTTCTGAAGTGCTTTCCATCGTTACCAGACGTAAGAAATTATTTATTTAATTATTCAATAGAATATTTTATTGCCTTGAGTTTTTGAATGGAATTCATATCTACGACCTCTCGCTTTTAAATTCGCACGATTGTGGCTCTGCACCACAAAGACCTCCTGGATATGTGTACAATACATTAAAAATATCACCCCTCCCATTATAACTGTGCACTGAATACAAAAATACGTTCACGCCTTATACCCAAAGATTTATGATGGAAATGCAATCTTACTTATCTCTCGTACAATCAACCATTGTTACCTCATAAGTGTCTCGGACCTGCATTGGGGACCCGTCGTGCGACGCGAATCGTTCAATGACGGTTGAGTGTGCCATAAAGATTTATGATTATCTGGATGATCTAAATAATAGAAGAAGTGTCAGCATGTCAGTTGTGTATACTAGTGGTCCCAACAGTTATGCCCGTTTGAACTAATATATTAATAATATATTAATAAAATAATATTTAATATATTTGGGTGTATTTGAGAAAAAATAATAATTTTAGTATGGTTATCTCAAAGTCAAAATAAAAATTAAAATCATAGACATACCTTTCAAACGTATTTAGATGATTGTAATAAAACTATAGTTTTGCTCGTTGATTAAATAAATTAAAAATCCATATAGTTTTCCTTCGCTTAGTTAATTAAAGTGCAACTAATATATAAGGTTCTTTTTACTTATTCTGCTTAGACTGGCTATATATCTATACTTATTTTATAAAGCTAAAGAATTTGCTTGGTGGAGCACCCTCTTCTCTGGAACTAGGGGTTTAAATTTATAAAAATCGATTTAGGTCGGTTACTCTATATATGAGAAAGGCTATAAATTACAATGTTATGTTATTGTCAGAACAACTTCACGCAATTATAATGACATTCACAGCTCTTAGTTGCTACCATTTCCTCAAGCAGCCGAAGCTGGAGGTAATAGCTAGTTCACATACAATATACAAAAACCGGAAGTCCTATAATCGATTGCTTCATCCACAATTACACTTACTTTTACACTTACAATTAATCGACTAATGTTCCGAGTCACGTGTAGGAGATAACAAAAGGTTTCATTAGGTATCGAGAGGCGGTCAAACAGAGGGCCTCAGTAGTGGTCACCAAACATTCATTAACAGATTAATTGTGTCAGTTAATGCTGTACTTTAGTTCAATTGCTGAGTCAACAACTCCACATTAGTGGATACACAAATATATTCAGGTTCATGTTGATTGTGTTAGATTATAGAATTATATGATTAATTGTAACAAAAAGCAAATTCATGCTTCTTTTTAGTAGCACCGTAGACAGAGGAGTATAAAGCTCCCATGCCTGCACCACAATTGCGACCTAGTAATGCATAATTATGCAAAAAATCAAACACTATTCCTGAACTTGTATAATTATTATAATTCACCACCGCTATCGATAACCGTCATTAGATCAGTAGCTGTCATACATAGCTGATGGAGCCCGAGCTGCAATCACTCAACTATCGGCCGCTGTCAGGTCACTGCTTGTTTGCACTGCTCTTATCACCGCGCTGACCAAACACGCGCGGATGAACGGATGTTGGAAATATTGGAGGTGGATTTTGTATTAGATTAGTTTTGTTTTTGTTTGTTGGTTGTTTGATACACTTTAAATCTGTAAGCTAGTGATGCAGCATGAAGTAAAATTATCTCAAAATCAGAGCGAACAAAAGAAAAGGTAAAGTACGGTGACATTCAATGCCTCCAGAATTTGGCGAAAAATGGGGAACAGATAATGTTAAAAATAGGTTCTCCCTGACAACCCTGCTGTGTGCGTGATAAATAACTTCACTGTACTTGACTAAAAAAAGACTTCATATGAGGGAATGATTGTCTTTAAACTATTTCTATATAGCTATTCTTATGTGAGGTGATACGTGGTGTTTAGTTCCAACATTTTCTAACTGTTATTTTCTAACATTTAACCACGAAAGTATAGTTTTCAGATTTTTTCCTGAATAAGTGCGTCGCTTCATTTGCTTGTTCTAATGTGCCATATGTAAATATACAGGCAGTCGCCCTAAAAAACTTAGTTAAAAATAAAAACCAAATTTCATTCCAAATCATATCTAAAATGAAAAATTCTAAAGCCAAAAAAAAAAGCACGTTCCACTCCAAAGATCAATACACCAATACATTAACACAATACAAGCCAGATCTTTGTAATGAATTAATGGAACTCACCTCATCCAGCATTTCGCACTTCCTTGCACCTTACAGCAGGTTCAGTCAAACAAAACAGCCTGACTGGAACCTGATTAATAGCTGGTACGATCCAATGAATACAGTTTAGATCTCGATATTTAGCAAGCAGATGCAGGCAGTGATAAATGATTCATCGAGCTGGAGTTTTACATTGCATTTGTCTTAATAGAGGAGATTTTATATGTTGTAGGAAAAGTTAGTTTACGTTTGTATTTTGTAATTATATACACTTAATGTCAGGCAGATCGTGGTGGTATTAATTATTTTCATTTCTCTCAAATTAGAACCGAAAGCGGGGACTCGAATGAAAGTTAAAGAAACAAGTAAATAAACTATAGAAAAGTAGAGAGAACATAAAAACATAAATTACGTACTAGAGATTGCTTACGACTATAATACATAAATAAAAAAAAAACATTTCCTATATAAACGATCTTAATTAATGCCATATAAACTCATTTAAAAAATATGTTTATTTCTAACATAATACCTACAAAAAATATAATAAAATAAGTGCCTATCACCGGAAATAACGGTTCCGGACCTCCAACGGCGTGAAGGGTCTTCCTTTGGGTCATTAGCGAAAACGCTCGCATTGTTCGGCGTGATCTCGACGCTAAGTGATTTGCATTGTTATACTGACTTATTGTCTGCTGCTATAGATGTGGCCATTAAATATATTCGTATGTGGCAAATATATGAGACCTGCGTGGCGCAGCTCCGACTGCAGTGTGCTCATTTCCCACTCAGGGGAGTGAATTTTTTTCATTTTCTCGCTCTGGTAGCAGAAAAAAAAATTTAGAACCCATCCATCCAAGGTTGCACATTAAGGAATAAAACATTTAACTTTGTCAAATCAAATAAAATAACGAAAAAAAAATTAAAATAAGAAAAAACTGATACCATCAAATAACACTTATGAATTCAGCAAGCAGCAACATCAACAGTAGCAGCAGGTATAATACTCCTGATTGCCCATGATGACGAGATGCACCATATCTCCCGATCACGCCAAATGAAGACACACAGCCCCGTGTAATGACTCCAGCGTAGGTGTTATTTCATATTAGACGTTATCCTGGACGAACATTATGTAGACAAACGGTTTTCATTACAAGCCTGACTGCCCTATTACAGCTACCTCCGTTCAGATATATCGTTTTATTTGGTATTTAATAGAGTTTCAGATTTGTTTGGTTATAAGATTTTCTTTTAATTTTTATTTTTGGTTAATTATTCTGTAATTTCGAATTAAATGGATTTCATATAGAGGTATATCGGAATGATTACACCATCGTCTATTCTCTACCAGCAAAAATAAAAAGACTGAACTATAATATTCTTTCTTATATTCTTTCATAATTCTTCTTTCTTTCATATATTCTTTCACATAGTAGGGTAGGCAGAGGGAAGTTGGTTCAGACGCCCTGTTTTCAATTAAGAAGCTTTCATTACCCACGTTCCGGTGAATTTTTGAAACATTGCGTGTTGAGTGGTGCAGCTTAACGCCGCACTTCGTTACTAAAGCGAGGCAATAAAAATATTAATTTCTTTGAGTCTAATTAGACCATCACCTATCGTGCTTCTCTAGTCTACTAATTTATTTATATACCTATAGAGTATATTTATATATATTCTACACCCACTGACGTAATGCAATTTGAACACGTGCTCGACCAAATGACACTAGAAATACTCCACAATATTCAATTATCACAAAATCCATTCAGATCATTGAACCAGACAAGAATGGAGGCTAAACGTTTAGAAAGTTAGCACAGAAAGTTGCCATTACGAGAGTTCTATAAAACTTCAATAGATTGACCGACCGTCCCCTTTCAACTGACCACGTAGAATGGGATAGCAGATTCGAATACAGTACTTCTATAGATATATCTAGAAGGTACTATACTATATGCACTATGGCCCCTGCACTGCCCACAAATTGAGTTACAAAACGATTCTTTCCCGCCCAACAGAGCGCCTCTCAAACTTTCACAAAGGATTTTTGTTGTGACAAAATAATGGTTGCGACGGGAGTTTTATGAAATTTAGCGTTTTATGTGCAGCCAGTTATTTGATGGCGGCGGTGTGCGGTGTGCGGTGAGTGTGCCTACTACTGTACTAATGCTCATTAAATGTTGCGATGGGAAATGAATTTATGGTCGTTTTGAGGGATTAAGACATGTCTCAAAAATGTTGCAGGATGCCAAAAGAACGTGAAGCTTGAAAACATATATTCTCTATTGTAACCATTTCTCCAGAGAGGCAGGCGTTGTATCCCGCACACAGCATGGTAGGCAGACGGAACCTACTGTCCAGGCACTCTGTTACTCCCACACTATGCCGAATTTTGGAGGCACCCTTTGCCTCAACTCCAGAGCGAAGAAATGGAAATATAAATGTAAATAAATATTTCACTTCCTCGAGTGGGGATCGAACCCATCGCGTTACAGTCACAACATAGTGCTGCTGCGCCACGACGGCCTCAGATTATCCACAGGATTTAATTCTTATATTTTGTATTACGTCATTTCCCACATTAATCAGGCCTAAGACATGTTGTTATCCACTTAGAACTTTCGTGATTTTCTTCTTACTTTGACAAGCACAGAGCCGTCAGTGGCAGCAGGTGACGTCAGCTCATGTTCGTTATCCTGCTTCATTACGACGTCCTCAAGGGCGAGGGACGGTCCTTGTTACCTTTGTATTATTATATGTTGACAATATATTTATATATTTTTCCTTTAGTGTTATATTTTTATACTTCAATGTTTCTAGTACGTACCTAATAGGTTCAAATCCCGTGTAAGGTATTTTATTTCTGATATTGCTGCCTGTTTTTGACTATAACTTTGTCAAAAACAGGCATATAACTTTTTACTATAATATTGTAATTCTGTTTTACTTCTTAACTTAACCAAGATATGCACTTAAAACTTAGAGATTATGAACATAATAAGTGATATAATGAAATAAAGGCGGAATATTTCTATTTTGTGCTGGAAGACCAGAAAAACATCTTCAGTGCTTAAAATAAATAAAATTTGAAATTTTACCAATATTTAATAAATTATTATACTACCAAAATTCATTGGAAGAATGAAAATAAGACAAAGCGCGGCATTGAGTTTCGGATATTGAATGTTAGGACTAGGTTCCCTCAGGCTGCCTGCAGCGTGAGAATATAAAATAGCATCTAAATTATTGTATGTTACAAAATATACTTCACTGTAGGCACCAAAGAATGGCCATTTACATAAGCAAAGGATGACGGACCGCGGTTATAACGGAATTATTCAAAGTAGCTATATGGTTTCACGGGAAGTGTAGCTTCGTTTTCGGTCTTATTATAGTTTTTGTGGGTCAATGATTTTTTTTAGTGTTTAAAGACTTAAGAGTCCTTGTAAGGTATGTCATTTATAATGAACTATTATAATTTTCTTGCTCATACGTTTGAACGTTAACATAATTATCTCGAATTCAAAAATTATTATTTTTTCCGAAGGATTTTTTGAATAGAAAGCGAATAAAAGTATACAAATCGAGTTCGACACTATCGTATGTACAGTCAGACAAAAACTCTAACTTGTGTTTTTTCTAATATTTTTACAATTTTACTCTTGCTTGGCAGAAGAACCTTATTATATTATAGCTGTGAAACTCAACACCGCTTCCCCTCTCGTTCCACCGTCACCAGAGTGGCGCAATAAAAAAAATCTCCACCGAATGTTAATCGATCTCACAACTGTCACATTTACATACATACAGACTTAAACTTACATGATAAAATATACTGAAATATATCAATATATACATCGTCCATTTTACTTTACCTATCTAGTATCTGCTTACTGGCATTTATACCATACAATTTTCTACAATATAAACATTTTTAGAACAAAATTGTTCTATTCTAGTGACATCATGGAACAAACTCAATTGAAGCCCATTTACATAGGCGTCGTAGCGGACGGCACTTGTAGTATACACAGTATTTTATAGGTAAAATGTTTATAAATTTTATCTCTTCATGTAAGCTACTATAAAGCACATGTAGAGGTCACCTAGTATTAATATTCTCCGTTCTCCAGTTGTCGTTCAAATTATCTTTATTATCAATGTTAAGTGTTTTTAGTGCTGTGTTTTTGTTAGGCATGGCTATTCTACCACCACTTAGTCATTTCATCCTTCTTTGAGACGCTGCACGTTAAATGATAAAATTGTCTGGTGTAAGTTGAGGCCGTCGTGGATCAGCGTCTGACTGTCAACGCGGTAGTTGTGGAGTCCATGCCCACTTCCCACAATCATTATATTTTAAATTTATTATAAGATTAATAGCGTTGAATATCGTCATTAAGTTTACGGTATCCCAAAACTTGAGTGAAGAGCGGGGTATAGAATGTCTTAACACTAGATATCCTTTGTTTAACTGCTATGCGGTAAAAATGTTGAACTACTTTGATTAACCTAAATTTATCACCCTAATTTTTAATTATATAATTTAAGCTAGCCGTGTGGTCCCGGCTTAGAATAGGATCACCCTGGTACTGTCGGTGTCGTAAGAGGCGACTAAAGTACGTGTGGAAGAGTCACGTCGCCAGTAATGGCAACACGCATGGGCAGACTCGACCGGATTTAATACCACCCCCGGCATCTTAAACCGGCGTGAAGTAGTGGTCCTTGCCACTGCGTTTCGCATTAGGTAATGCCGGGCCCCGGTGCCCTTCATCTCCACCTTAATGGCTGGCAACGCACCTGTGGCTCCTCTGGTGTTGCATGGGGTCGTGGGCGGCGGAGATCACTTACCATCAGGTGACCCGTACGCTCGTTTGCCTTGTCCTCTCCCATAAAAAAAAAAAAAAAAAAAAAAAAATAATAAAAATTCAATTATATAATTATAAAAACTTACTTTCATAAAAATTCCGATGATTATTATAAATTACCTTTATTTATTCTAAATTATAAAAAAAATATATTAAATATATAAATTTTAAAAGATCACGAAAGCTACCGATTTGTGGGATTTTCGAAACGCATTCAAGTACTCTAATGAGACTTCAAGAAAACTGCGCTCCCCGCGGTGTCCGCTCTGCGCCCTCCGCCCTCCGCCCTCCCGTTGCTTTAGAGATTTATAACATTTACCGAAAAATCTGTTTTCGCTTCCTGGACATTGAATGTGTAGTAATTCAACGTAAGTAATTTGTATTTAATAAATATAATATCCTTAGTAAACGGAGTAGTTAAAATTAAATCATTTTGTTATATTCTCAATTGTAATTATATTTTTGTGCGTAATGGGACTGACCTATAATTGTTTTATTGAGTTAAACATGTCCATTGGGGCACAATGGATATTTCTTTTTTTTTTTTAGCTTTACGCTGTATTGCATATGTCAGAGTAGACAAAGGTTCGAACATTCTCATATATATATGTTTCTCGAAAATTAGCCAGAATAGGTAGAACGTAGTGCCTTAAGACTACGCTCCTTCTGCCTTCGCGGTAAGATGCTTACTGTTGCTTTTTTATGTTTACTAAATTTTAAAACATTCCCAAGCAAAGAATAAATGATGAAGTACTTGAAACAAATTACACTCGCACTTGGAGCAAATCAATTCGAAGGAATTTGAAACGAATATAAGAGTCCTTGTCTTCCAATAAATCATTACGCCTCGTCTCATTAGCGATAATTCATTCGGGGACACTCGATCTGGTGACCGAATTCCATATATTTCGGAGTTTATTTTAAGTAAAAATATTTTACTTACTGTATTTGTGTAAAGTCACGGCTTATCTCATGTATATCGGGGTAGGCAGAGAGAGCTTAGTATCAAGACACTCTGTTCCACACTTTCCACCATATGACAATAAAACGGCGAATTCAATGCCGCTTAAAGTTAATCCCTCAAATGAGAATCGAACCCACAAACTTCGTAGTTACATCATGACGATGTGTAGTTTCTATTACAACTTGTGTAGCTTTTGTAACACGATATATTTTTTGCAAAATTTATAAATAAAAAATACTTAAACCATAATTAGAACTAGATCAAATCTGATTTCGTCCCTTTAATCGATCACCGAGTTAAAGTGAAAAAGCTCCGGACATGACATTAATACCCCAACAGCTATTATTTATAATTTCTCCATCAGAATATTAACAAAATGAACTTTTCACTTAAAACTTTTAACCAAATTTTCTTGCTCTAATGAGATTACTAATTATTATCGATCTGAAAGCGGCCGCTTAAACGTCGCTGTCAAGACGAGCTAAGTAATTAATTCTAATATTTTCTTCCGCCCGTACTATTGTTTAAATATACATAGAACTGGAAAAATATTATTAGAATTTTTTCTTTCAGACATTGAAGTTCGCAAAATATTAAGAAACCTATAAGCGCAGTAGAACTCGAGCCCGCACTGATGGTACACCGTCCAAGTCGTCACCGTCGTCAATTAAGCCATGTCTTGAGTAGCGGTTACCAAAGCGAGAAAAAGGAAATTGATTCATCCCTTCGAGTGGGACTCGAATCTATAGCCGTCGCGCTTATAGTCAGATAATGTGCCGCTGCACCACAACTTCCTCTGTAATATAACAATCAATTCTTTGTTTTCTGCCAAATTTTGAAGTCATTTCATAGTTTAATAATTCAAAATATGAGCTTCAAGCAACTTCAACAAAAACAGCAACTTCATTGTAACAATTAAAATAGAATAAGTTTATAATTATAGCTGATCTTTTTATTTTAAAGGTTTCACAAACGTTTCAATTAATTGAAATTTTAGCTTAAAAATAACATTGGCGAATTATTTTCGATAACTCATAGTATGAGACAAGGTTTTAATTCGTTCTCAACGTTATCGATTCTCACAATTACAAAATTTAATTAAAGATAATCGTTTAACTCTTTCATTAATGTCAACGAAAATGTATTGATAGATAGATATTTCGATCGCTTACAAGGATTATTCCTTGTTGTGGTAACGAAGCAATGGACGATCTTGAGATCCCCCACTCAACACACAGTGACTCCAAAATTCGGTGGAAAGTGGAGAACTTAAATGTCTCAATGGAAACGAAACGGAAATTTCTTAACTCAGGCTTCCAGGTTTTACCTGCCTATCCCCGCTGCGAAATACAGCGTCAGACTAAAATAAATAAAATTAAACCAATTTTAAACAAGTAATAATTATTTAGGTTACCTATGCTATACATGTATAATGCGTACTCATATATCAAAAACTGCTCAACTGATTTTGATAGTGCTTACACTATTCTCACTGTTGTACCAAATTGGAATAGGATTTTAATCAATCTTAATATGAGTCAGTTGAGGCTCTCAGGCTGAGTCATGGCGTAAGGTCACAAGTGTGTGACTGTAAAAGCGACTGGTTGTTGATCCCCACTCGAGGGAATTATATATTTATTTAAATGTATATTTTATTTTCTTAACTTTGATGTCGAGGCAAAGGGCGGCGTTGGATTCCGCCACTTAACACGCAATGTCTCCAGAATACGATGGACAATATATTGTATAAGAATTTCGACGTAGCTTGATGAGAACGGGTTTAGTGGTCAGAGTGCCTGAATGGTTTCCAGTAGGCGCGGGTTCGTATCCCGATATGTTCAAAATCTTATACGTTATCAAAATTAAATATTATTCTTTTATATTTCGTTATAGTTTTATTAAAAACTGATCGAATATTGTCACTGTAATTTTTTTTATCATTTGACTATTTAACCAAGTTAACAACTAGCTGCACTCGCCAAAAACTATATAAATATATAATATATATATTTAAAACATAATTTATAGCACCAAATCCGATTTAGATGAAACTATTTTAAACGTTATAATAATATGATTTATCAGTATCATTGTTTGGGCTAGCGAGAGAAGTGGTCCACCGCCTGCGCCGCTCGATACGTGGCTTACTTTGACAGGTGACAAATTTATTGCCTCTCAAAATTCAACATTTTAAGGTTTATTCGAGCGACCGACGGTGTGGCCGTTTTTTGGGATGGCTTTTTTAAATATTTGCTTTTGATATAGTCCAAATAGAAAAAGTTATTATTTGTTACTGGATGTGTTTTGATTATGCTGTGGGTCAATTTCCACATATCTGAGGTATAAAATGTATTTTTTCGGCTGTACTCTGTATTTTTACCTAGTAAGGTAGAGAATTCTAATACCTACCTACTTTCCACTCAATTTTCGAGACATTTTTGGATGGACTGTATTTTCAACATAACTAGAAATGTCCCTAAGTGAGTCCAAAGCAGAAAATAAAGAGCCTCTTACTATTAAACTAAATAATCGTTATTAATTTTGTAATAGCAGAACCATTATGCTTATAATAAATTATAACGATTATATTAAACAACAAACCAATTCTTCTTTTTTTTAATTTTCAGTTTTTTAACGAATTTAAACGAACATTCATTTTGAAAAAAAATTAACACTGAATCTGCGACTGTCACTACCTACTACTTAAATAAAACCAAAAGTAATATTTTCCATCGAGACAAAAACAAACAGTTGCAGTAGCAAGCCAAAGAATATTCGCAAAAATCTTCCAATATAATCTTCGGAATAGGTTTAATGTCTTATGAAGAATTGCCGTTCTAAGATAGAGCGGGGGACGTGAGTGTGTGATTACGTTTCCCTTGGGAGTCGGTCTGTTCCGACTGCAGTTTAATTTTCTTATGGAATTTACATTTTACTTCTACAAAGGATTGCTTTGTACAATGTCTATACGTACTTACTTACTTAGCTTCACGCTGTATCCCGCATATAGCAGTCAGTCATTAAATCTATTATTTTTTTTTTAATTATTATTATCATTTGAATTTATTATAAATGTCAAATGATAATAATTTCTAATAATGAAAAGTGTATATTATGGTTTTTCCATTTAAACACTACCCGAGAATATTTTTTCAATTTTTTTTTTAAACTATTTGTATTGTTTTTTGCTTCAGATGTATCCAGCATCAAACGATTCTTGGGCTATCACTTAGACATATTGAGCGGCGAAATTTAACGCTGCGTTTTGTTTTGTTAATTGAGAAATTAATTTCTTCAAGTGGTAAGTCCTCCAAAGAAGTCACTGTTACACCCACGCCACCCACTTCTCAAATTCGATAGTCCAAAATCCACTGACAGACAAGGTTGGGTTGGCATCATTTTATTAGTACAGATGAAGCCAGGTAAATGACATATTAATTATACCCAGTATACAGTACCTGCACGGTATACACGGTGTACAGGGGTAATTACCATACGTATGGCTGATTGCTGCAGGACGTTAACATTACTGTTAATGATTATATCTTTGCATTATTCAAAGCCCAAAAGCTGTAATTAATTTATAATTATGTATGTCTGTGTGTGTGCGTCACGCAATTCATCATATTAATCACCATTGTATTATCTGTCTAATTGAAAAATTTATTTTGCTCACATTTTGTTTAAAAAACTGTATTACTGACTATTCATTTAAACATGTGTCTTGATTTTTTTTAATAAATTATAATGAAGAAGCATCTTTATATTTCGTCTTGTTTCCCTTATAGTACGATCTGCAGATAAAACCTGATCTGAACATTCTCCAATCTTCACTTTGTGTTCAGTGATGAAACTCACCATGCTTAGGTTTACATAGACGCTCTCTCTGGCTCCTTCACGATGGCCACTTCGTATGATATAGACACTTGTACAACAAAGATGTATCAAATTAATAATATTTTTTTTATTAGAAAAACTGTATTTACAATAATATTTCCGTAATCGTAACATTATCATCGTAAATGATCCTCATAAGATACTTATAAAAGCTCTAAATTGCAGTTGAATCTCAACTGTTAGTAAAACGATGCATTTAAATTGAATTTAAAGAATAAATCGTATAATATAATTTTTATTATAATTCAAATAGATTTCTCATTGTTCAATTCTTGTAAGTTTCTAAGATTACAGAGTCAACTGTACATACATACATACATACATTGAAAACAAAGACAAACTAAAGTTAAGCGAAAGTAAATAAATCTATTAAACATAGCAATAATTCAAAATACCACATCGTATTAATCAAGCTCAAACGTCTGAAAGATCGTGTGCTCTCCGAGTCCGTTGGTACGAGTAGTAGGAAGGTGGCGATGGTGGAAGTGATAGCGGGTATCTATGTCAGCACGCTGTATCCCGCACACAGCAGGATAGGTAGAGAGAACTTAGTGTTAAGACACTCCTTTGCTCGCTTTCCGCCGGCTTCTGGAAGCAATGTGTGTTAACGAACATACATACTTAGAAAAGATGTGGGAATCTAAATGAAAGAATATAATATCATTACAAACGGTCAGTAAGGGATATTAAGAGTCAAAAGTCATCAATCTATTTTACAGGATTTTTCAAAAAAAACGTTAATTTTAAAGATTTAAAGTGTACGAACTTTGAAGATTAATCACCATAATAAAAAAAAATAGAACCTATTTTTAAGACACTATTCCCCTTTTTCTGCCCAATCTTTGAGACATTGCCGGTTGAGGGAAACTCAACGCTTTATTATATACTATATGAACTCGTTACTAGAGCAAGAAAACAAACATATTTCATTACCCTAAATAAAATTCGAATCACCAACCGTCGCACTTACAGTGAAAGTATAAATAAAATCGCTAGCACTCGCACTGAACACGCCCCACCCGTAACGTCCCGACAACGCGTGTTAATCAGACAGATCACGGGTAATTGCCGACTGGAGTGTGAAATGCGGGCTTAGCGATCAAATTATCTGCAGTTTAGTGTTGAATTATGCGTGATTAGAGGGTCTTTACTTTTTCGCTTTTCATTTTTAGTATTGGTTGGTTACTTAGATAATATTTTTAAAGCGTTAATTCACACCAAGAAAATCTTAGGATTCTCTAAGAAAACACGTATAAAATTTAACGTAACGGGATTTGAACCCGCGCGTCTAGAAGACAAGAACTCTGACTACTAAACTATACGTTCACATCAAGCTCTCATAAGCTTGTTACAACAGCTTTCAAAGCGACCGGCTTGGACGGTTATCAGGAAGGTACGTTCAAAGTTTTATATGTTTTCTAATAATGCATACTGCATACCATCTAAGCAAGACAGTATTCGTTTTATATAATATAATATGTACATTATACATAATACGTGCTTTATGCCCGCTAGTTCAAGTGAGGTATCTGATAAAAGCACTCTGGGAAAGCTAAGCTTGAATATCACAAAGACGTAATCAACAACTTATACTTCTCATGAATCCCGTCACTTAAATTCATATCGATAAAACAATGTCACTTGCAAATCTCAAAAGGAGACGAAATCTTCAATACACACAAAAGAAAATATTTGGCAATTTAAAACGCTATAATGAGATTCGAACCCCAAACCATTGGTAACGAGGTATCGATTGTAATAACGATTTGTAGCTATAATAGCGTCGCTCTGCAGGCGGTCTTACCGCGGCCTAATTGGCTACCCTGCTGTTAAGAACCCCACTATTTACTTATATATCTTGTAAATGTTCGTGAAAATACTAAGATCGCTTAATGGAAGTGAAATGTTTTGTAAGAAAACATAAGATTTAGCTGTATTTTTTGTGTTTATTTTTCATTTTTTTCAGCCGGAAAAGTATTTATTGATAAGCCGGTCAAGATTGGGGTAGAATATGCTGCCATTTGTGTGTATGCTATTTTTGTTCCTGTCATGGTGCAGCGGCACAGCATCTGAATGTAAGCGCAATGTTTATGGATTCATTTCCCAATTGAGAGAATGAATCCTTTTAATATTCTCTCTCTTCTTAAATAGTCGCAGTACAAGATATATTTAAAACAAAATATTTTTGAAGAACTCAAATATATATATTTTTAATTTTGTTTACGTGAACTATAAAACGTAAAAATCCATTATTTCATGTTTTTATAAGAATTTCGAAAAATCTTCTCTTAGTGATCCCATATACTTCCCAAGGAACCTATACAACAACTATCAGCGTACTACGCCGCTTAGTTCCGACTGTTTTTCAGTCTTTTACTCAGTAACGGAGGAGATGTATGCATTCTATATATACGCCTAAAAAACTTTAATATCAGAACACATTGAAATATCGAAATCACGGCCCACAAATATTTCACAATCCGTAGTTATTTGGTGTTTACTAATACATGTAGTACCGCTTCGAATACAAAGCGGGGTACAATCTACGGCGTCTCATATTGTTATAGCGCCACCTGCGGCTCATCGCTCCGGTACGGCGATGGCTGAGTATTCGCGAGTCTGTTCTCACCTTCATAGGGATAGCAAGAAAAATATGTCTTTGTAAAACATATTGCTGATTTTAATGTAAAATTTGTAAATATTTCATTGTTTTTTTTATAGTACGTAAATTTGAACGTTGTATGTCGAATGTAAGTTAACTTTTCCAGTATAATAGTGCTAACGACTATTTTTCTAATTTTATTATTTAAGATACAAAAATCTAATTGCTGAGATCTCTAGAATAGCGGCATATCGACGACTGTGGGTTTGATTCAGGCGAACAGTGAAAAGCCGAATGTTTTGACACTAGGATTCTTTTGTTCACCATAAGCGGAATACAGAGTAAAACTAAATTTTAAAATATGATATTCTTTCTTTTACTAGTGCGCTATTACGAAAATAGCAGGTTGGCCAGAGGGGACCTAGCGTTATATATATATATATATAAACCGTTCCCAAAATACTTCTATTTCCTACTTTTCCACCAAATTATGAAGGCATTGCATGTTGAGTTGAAGGCGCTGCACACACCTCACATTTACATTCGCTTGTGCTCCTGCACCGTAACTGGCTAATATTAGATGTTTTAACTAAAATAAGAAAATCTTAAGAATACTTACATGCTATCCGTACAACTAGCGTCGACTATTGTCTCTCTCGACGATTGCGCCTCTAATTGATTCCACCCGCTCCGACCGATCACCTGTCTGCATTATTTATCACTATGCTTACTGGATATATGAATACTTGATTAAAGCAGCTTCACGCTCTTTCCCGCATACCGGGGTAGGCAAGTGGAATGTAGTGTTAAAACACTTTGCTCCTCACTTCCTAGGTAAGCACCGTTCGCAGTTCGGTAAGCGGAATGCGTAGAATGCGGAACATTCTACAATTTGAGATAATGTCTAAAGTTAAAAAAACACGGCCAATAGAGGCCGTCGTGGTGCAGTGGCACACGCGTGTCGCGCGTAAACGCGATGGTTGTGTGTTCGATTGCCACTCGGGGAAGTGAAATATTTATTTACGTTTATATTTTCATATTTCTTCGCTCTGGTGTCGAGGCAGAGCGCGGCGTTGAGTTCTGCCACTCAACACGCAATGCCTTCAGAATTTGGCAGAAAGTGGAGAACGGAGTATCTTAACACCGAGGTTCCTGAAATATTTCTGTACTTTATTTTTAAAATAGTACTTAATTATCCACGTGGTAGCTAGTCATGGCATCGTAGCACAAGCATCTATCAGTATACTCGACTTGTTGTTGATTCGATTCCCACTAGAGGAAATGTAACATTTAATATTTTCATTTCTCCCATTATGGTAATAAGAATGTCCCCTCCGCCTGCCCTGTTATGTGCAGAGTATAGAGTGGAGCTAAATAAATATTAATAATAATAATAACAAATTATATCCGATGAAAGTACCACAAAGTAGATACAGATTCGAATTCGCATTAAAACGTTTCATTTCTACATTAAAATGTAGAAAATAAGAACGTAATATAAATGGATATTCACAGTATCAATATAGTAGATTAAGTAAACTGAAGGAGACCGTGTCTAAGGCGTGCTCCCGTGCCGGCTTAGCTTCCATCGTCAATTGCACCGGCGAGTATTCAAAGGATCTCACTATTCAGAGATCACGACCGGTGCCTACGACGCGTGGTGCAAGCCACAGGTGGTTGTAGGTTTGATTCGAATTCGGAACAACGATTTAGAGTATTAGGTTTAGAGATTTAGAGTAGTTTAAGCATTTTTATGAATTCTTCAGTCCTATTAGACAAAATGCGAGGCTTTTAATCACCAGCACACACGTGGTATTTCTAAATTCGGCGGGTAGAACGAAGTTTCAGAATGTTTAAAGATAAAAAATTATGACAGGAACTATTCTTATTTCTTAGAATTATAATATGATTTTACTGAGCAATTTATTATTTTGGTTTTCACGTTGCTTAAAATGCTATATTCATGTTTTTTACCATAGGGAACTTTATGTAATAATAAATATTCCATTCTCCTCCTTTCACTGTCGCTCCACAACGACGGCCTAAAATAAATAAATACTTAATCTAAGTAAATACATATATTAATAAAACAAAATGTATTAGTAGCTAGTTTTCCTTGCGCCACACATTGAACTCGGGCGGTGACGGCAAAAAACCGTCTACTAGAGGTAACAATGGTTAGGTGTTCGTGAGACTGCCGGAGCTTTGGAAGCTTTTCTTATACATTCTATTACATTAACATTTTCTATTGGTTTGATCTGGAATGAAATGGATGGAATCGATCCTAAAGAAATGTTTCGTGTGGAAACTGCAAAAATACGATTCCTAAAATTTATACTGTTGATTCAACCGTATAACAGTATAATCTACGTAATATTTTTTAATTTTTACTTTGCTGTAAAAAACGTATTTCAGTTATTTATAAATAACAATATAAATAAAAATGAATACAGTTGTGTATAATTTAAATACTTAAATTAAATAATTAGTTATTACATGTTTTTATGAGAAGACACATTTCATTTTCTTGTTTTATGCATCTCCGGTTCATTGTTTTTGCAGCAACTTTTAGCCATTAGTCTTAATTTATAAATTTAAATTTATTTATTATCAAGGAAATCCAACGAAAAGAACCTGTAATCACAACTTTTGTGGGTTCAATTCCTTCTTAAATTTAGTTAATATTCATATTTATTTATTCTTGACAATTGGGTGTAGATTTGTACACTTGTTTCTGGGTGAAAAATAAGTGGCTTTGTAAGCAAAATCACTTGTACTTGTACAGGTATCAAGAAGAAATTCAAATATTCAAAAAATCTTGTCACTGGTCTTTAATTAACGCTCAACAATCACATCTCAATCAACTACTCTCAGCTCTATTCAATACACGTTTTAATGAAAAATTCCACCTCCACGTACTCTGTTAACGAAGTGCTTGCCGTATTCAAAGAAATGAAATGAAAAGTCATAATGAGCTCGCACTCTCCGCGTCTCGGGACTCTTGGGGAATTCTTTTAAACGCCCAAGATCCTTAGATATGCTGTATGGCTTGGGGTAAGCTTTTAAGGATATTTCACGTATAACTCAGGTTTTCTATGGTGTTGAGAAAATAGAGCTTTTCAGTTTAATATTGTAAGCTTTATGAGAAAGTTTTAGGCCATCGTGGTGTAACGGTACGGAGTGTTACTATATTCTCTTTGTTTGTAGCTTAGTTTATAGCCACATATATGTAGGTAGAGAGAAAATATGAACATAGTATTAAGATAGTTCTTCCTCCATTGAGATAAGTTCCCGATTTTTCAGCAAATTCTTAAAGCATTACGCAGTTGGTGGCTACTAAACCTATCGTTCCCCTGAATGAATATCAAATTCACAAACATGGCGTTTACAGTCACATGCTTTGCCGCTGCGCTACAACGGTTTCTTAAATATATATTTAAATTATAAAATTGTTTTGTTACAGATATTCTAGGAGTCGTCATTTTAAAGGTAAGTAAATATATTGTAATCATTATAAATCTATTTCATCTATACAATTTTAAAATGTTGGTTAAATAGGATAATCTTAGGAACTATTGATTTAAATTGTAAATGTACGTGATTTCTGTATACCATAACGAACAAAATTAAGGGTCTATCGTAATTGCGTCACGATCGTATCGATGGCTTATAAATTATATTACTTTTTTATTCGCCTAATTATTGCCATTTTAAAGAGACTAATATGATGCAATCAGACATAAATCCTTCTATTAATCCATTCATCAGCCTTTTAAAGTCCACTGCTGGACATAGGCCTCCCCTAATGCTCGCCACTCCGTCCGGTCCTGCGCCCTTTGAATCCAGTGGTTTTCCGCTATCTTCTTTAGGTCGCCGGTCCACCTGGTTGGAGGGCGGCCTATACTCCTTTTGCCGAGTCGTGGTCGTCATTCAAGGACCTCTCTTCCCCATCGGTTGTCAGTTCTCCTGACAGTATGGCCTGCCTATTGCCACTTCAGCTTGCAGATTTTGAGAGCTATATCGGTAACCCGTGTTCATGTATGTATCGCGTAGAGAAATACCAAGCGTAGCTCTCTCCATCGCTCGCTGAGAGAATGAAAATTTTATTTAATTTATTTTTATTTCTTCTTTCTCGAAGACAGCTTTGGAATTCCGGCGTTGAGTTCCATCACTCTACATAGTGTTTGGAATATTTTCGAATCGCTTCCGTATTGTTTTATCTCAACCCATTAAAAACTATACGAAAAATAGTAATTTTTCATTCCAAAAAAAAAATGTTAATTCGTAGTATAAAGCATATACAAGCGTTGTACTGAAACAAGCCTGCAAAGGAATTCAAGGGTAATTGTATGTTTTAATTAAAAATTATTTGCCCTCTAAGTTGGTTATTCATCCCGCGAGCGGCCGACGCCGGTAACGACGCTCATTTTGTATTAATTTGTGCTGCCTCCTTGATTAAAGCCCGATTACGCTTGTAAGGCCTTCAGGAATATATTGTTAGAAAGAGTTGAGTTTGTTGAGAATATTTTTGTTTATGCTTATATTTTAGTATGTTAACTTAGTGTTTTTAAGAAGAGGCTTACTCATGCAACTTCAGTTTCAGGTGTCAGGGTATTAGATATTGAATCGTGGAACTCGACGCCGAGCTCTGTGTGATAGAGTGTGGGAATGTAAGTAATTTATATTTAGTCCTTACCCAGAGTAGGAATTGAACCTAACAAATCGGCTTACAGTTACGGCACCGCTGTTCGATACCCTTGCACCATTACTGATCTCGTACCTATTACCAATAATAAAAAGAAATCTTAATACATTTTACAAGTTAAATTAAAAGCATTTCCCCCCTTCATATTAATGTTCCTGTTTCGAACATATACCATAGAGAAGATGCTACCTTCCCTTTGCCGTTTGGAAATTTAATAAGCGTTTAACACTTCAAAGCCCGCGTAAAGCAATTTGGTGTTGTCGAAAAACAGCGCGTTTTCGGCTAGGAACGTAATTGGTTTAGAGTACCGGGCCTTGGTAAAAGATTAATTAGTGCTGTAAACAGCGTGGGTAGCGCTTTTCAGCGCTTTTTGCAATAGTGTGTAGAAAATAGTTTTTATCTCATTGAGATAGAGATGCTGTGAGAGATGAGGTATGAGGATAGCTTGTTAAGGATAAGGATAAGTTTTTTCTCTTTAAACGGCACCGCTGATAATTTAACCATGGTTTCAAAGTTTGATGGGATTTTCTTCTCTGTTTAAAAATGAAAAAAAAAACCAGTCAATTGTGAAATGGACTTGCCATTAAGGATTCTGTATCCTTATCGGTCAAAGAGAAGTATAATTTGTAATAGATGACTATATTCACTTGTATTTATTGTAATAAATTGTATCTACAAGGTGTAAAAACTTCTAATTTCAATTTTGTATTGCTTACCACACTTTATAATAGCTGGTTCACAGGAAATATTTTCCAAGTTTTTATAAGGCAGCTAATAAAAATAACAAACTGAAATTTGCACATTTTTTTACAAAATGAACTACTAACTAAATATACGGTTTCATTTTTCAGATTTTTTCCTTTATTTGTATTATAAGCCCTCAGTTCGTTCATTCAAAATTCATTTCCAGTTGTAGGTCTATCTGCAGTAACTTTTAGGCTTTAATAACGCGAGAAATTTATAAAAATTGCAGCAAAAACGTTCCTCATAAATGCTCATATATTTAATTTTATTGTTAAACATATTGAAATAGTCATGGCGCGACGGTACAGGGTCTAGCTGGAAGCGTTGTGGGTCTCCACCAATGAGTTTAAATAAATTTCATTGTTTCACTCTGGCAACAAGTTAAAACGCGGCGTTAAAATCCGCACAGGTGCGTTGGAGTACTAAGAAGTCTACAAACGTCACGTGTTGGTATACATAGCATCCTGATTTCATTTTTATATTTTACTGTTTCATTTTAATATAACGAAAAAAATTACAAAATATCAAGAAAAGAATATTCCATATGCAATAATTAATTCATATATATGCGTGACACACTCCCGCCGTCACGTCGGGTCCTGTATATTGCACGTTTACAATTTACTATCGGAATACCCGGGGGTAGGAATTACATATTTTATTGTGCGCCCCAATTTCATGACCCAATAATCGAAGCTGTTACTCTATTTTGGCTAGAAATGTTTGAGGTCAGACTGAAACAGCTATATTCGAGTCAAGGGACTCGAATATAGCTAACTATAAGGATATACATTTTCTGTAAATATAGGAATAAGTATATATGTATACAACGCTGTTGTATCCCCATATACGGGGATACAACAGCGTTGAAGTTAAAAGATATAAAGAAAATCCTTATTTTTCTACCAATAAAACCTTAACATCAAGTTGTAATACCGGCGAAGTATAAAACAACGCCTCTAAATTGCACAAATATAATGATTAAAGAAGGCTCTCTCCAAGTAAGTTCCTCTGCTCTACTCCAGCGGCCCCTCCTCTACATGAAGTAGATGGTCCTCCTCAAAAGGCACAGCTGTTTAATTATATACTATAGACAATTTAGCTGCAAGTTCAGTTTTGAGTGAGGCGTGGTTTGATTGGTAGAGGGATTATACTGAAATACTCAGTCTTTTTTGTGCAAAGTTTACTTTAAAATATTTTAATACAATTATATTTTTTATGTTATTAAGATATGTTTTATAGATATTCTCAATATCCAATAATAGTTCATTCTTAAACTTTGCTTGTGGTAGATATCATATATACTAAATTCACTGTACTTTATGAACATAACCAGAAAAAAAGGTAGGCAGAAGGAACCTAGTGTCTTAACACTAGGTTAACGGAGTTTCTTAATAATCCATTTATTTTAATCTATTTAAATAAAATTAAGTCAAATTAAATCAGCTTCACGTTGTTTAACGTACACAGCCAGAGAATAGAGTGGACAAAGTGTCTTAACACTATATTTACTGCCTACCCTTCTGTGTGCGAGATGCAACGTAAAGCTGAAAAAAATAATAATACCACCAGTACAATTCTCTCTCACTAATAATTTCAAAATCTATTTCTTGCTACCATACTTTATTTAAAAATAGCTTAACCTAAAGTATATAAACGTACAATAATTTCATTTCAAATTTAACAAATCTATTACAACCACCTACTAAGCCCCGCAAAGTGACGCTAGTGACGCTACAACTAGCGCCGCACGTCGGCTGTCGCATCGGTTGACCGCGGCCGCTATAAATTCCAACACAATATTTGGGTGTCACTCCTGTGCGGGATCGAACTTTGAACATTGTGAAACTTATTATGAAAATGAAAAATTTATGAAATCGTCGTGGTGTGGATGACATTATGAATGTGTTTGATGGTTCTGAATTAGATTGACGTTTACGTAAAGTATTAAAAAATATATATCTGTAGTCTAGATAGATAAAACACGGCGTTAAGTTCCGCCATTTCAAAAAACTTCAGCTATGAATGTTTAAAAAAGTCGATAATATACCTACTACATTTGTAATTTCTAATTTTATTGGTGTTGTCTATGCGTTACCCCTCATTCACTCAGTAACTAATTAATAATTATCTAAAGCTTATTACTATATAATAAATATAAAACAACACGGTCACTGGATCCCAGGAATGAAATTAGAGGAGATATCTCGTTATAATTTATCATGAAGATGTCTCTGTAATTTTTTCCCAACGTCGCGACCCCGTCCTCTAAATCATGACAATGCGACAAGTATTATGAAATAACTTGAGATAGTAAAAAATATGGGACAAAACTTCATTTTAATGGTGATTAAGCTGTTTCCTTATAGATTATACATATATAGCAGTGTGTGTGTTATATATTTAAAATAGTAAGATCGAATTCCCACTCGCAGAAATTAAATATTTATTTAAATTTATATTTCCATTTCTTCGCTCTGGTATCGAGGCAAGGCTCGGCTATGAGTTTCGCCACTCAACATGCAATTCGGCGGAAAGTGTGAAATTCTAAAGGTTGGGAGTGTCTTAACACTAAGTTCCCTCTGCCTATCCTGCTGTGTGCGGAAGACAGCATGAATCTGATTTAATTATGTTTCTTTTTTAAGATCAAATTATATATAATAATAAAAATATGTATGATGATAAATATTATAACTGTATATAACTGTGAGCATAGGTACAGTGGGTTACATCAGACCTCCCCTCGATAAAAGAATTTTTCAAATGTATCCAAAAGCTTTCAAGATTAGCGCGTTCAACCAGCATAGTCTACGACTTTATAATAATAGCATAAAAATAATAATTTCATTGAAATAAGATCTTCTAAAGTGATTTCAAACGGCTTAATCCAAAGTAAAAAAGCTGAAAATAAATGAGATCTCTTGAGAAACACCATAAAATTACACCCGAAATCTTCCGCGTGCGTTACTTTTACGTTTACTGCGTTCGAAATAGAAATTGAACATTTAGCGGGAGTGTTATGACAGCTGTACTACGATCGTTACTGTTTTTTAGCTGAGAATAAACTTGTGTAAGGGCCCGTTGCCTTTCATTTTAATACTTATATGCGATACTATTTAGAAGCTTGTTGAATTTTCGTTGGTTTTGTTAGATATATTTATTGGTTTACTGGCTGAGCCAGCTCGCGTCGCTCGCGCGAAGTTTAGTGCAGTCAGCTGTTGGCTTAGCGGGAAAAAACACGTCCCGTCGGACAAAAATGTAAAATAAAAGAAAATACTTTTCTGGATTCCGGATCTATTTAGCCTATAACCATCCCGGGAAGCCAGGGAAAAACTCGAAACTCCACGCCATAATGTCATTACCATATAGGTAATTATTATATATATTAATATATTAAAATATATATTAAAATATTAATTTAAAGAAAGAAATGTATGTAGAGATTTTAAGAAAATTATAACTAAAAATATATATTTTTAATATAAAACACTAAAATTTAAAACATTATATAAAAGTTAAAATTCATCCAATCACATTTATAACTCCGCCGTCTTAACAGGGTTCTTCATTACACCTCCGACGAGGTAATTGCAGGGCTGACACACGCGAGCATAACCTCTTAATTTATTGAACGAAACTAATGAAATTCCTGAGCAAAGTTTATTGCTGGAGACAGCCCTGTTTCGCAAGGTAACAATTTTGGATTTCAAATGAGGGTTGGTTTAATCGTTTCTTTAATTATTTAAGAACTAATACCTTGCGTTGTATTGAGATGAGCGGGATGCTGCAGATTTATCTGTAGATCCTCTTGTTTGTCGCCAAATCGTTATTGCCCTATTAAAATTAAGTAATGTCATTCGCTTAGTTACGTGGTAAATGGTAAACGTTTATAGTAATTGACAGAAATACTTTATAGTTTTATATTCAAACAAGTCTTCTAATTTGTTAGCGTGGACTTGAAGACGTAAGATAGATTTTTTTTCCGTAGTTTTTTTGTATAAACAGGTATAAAAGTATATACTCTGATGAAAAATTATGATCATGAATTCATACATTACGATAGTCCGTATGTATAAACGAACATGTCAATAGAGAAGGTACTCGTGTATGGGAAAACCGAATAAACGTTCGTATTTTTCCTAAAAAATAAATTATATTATTTATAAACATAATTTTTTCATTTTTTTTAAAGCAAGATAAATCTTTATTCCGTTCTGCCCTACCTTCGCGTTTGGCAAATCCATTTAAACGACTTTTATCTAATGTTGAAATTTTTCAAAACTGGAAAAATATCGAATGGTGGTAAAGACTTCATTTAATGGGTGAATATTTCACATTAAAGGCTCATATCCTCAATTTTCAAAAAAATAATCTTTTTTTGGAATGAAAATCTAAATTTTTCTTTTCTTTTTATAAATTTAAATCTTTTACAATCATTGTACTATTATAAAGTTCATAGTAATATTCGTAATATATTATATAGACTATAGAAATAACTTTGTCACCCACTCCGCAACTGATACTGTACGAAACAAGTCGTAAAATGGCGGCAGGTGTTTCAGCACTAAATTGTTCAGCTTATGTTTCTCGATCTGAATATTGATTTTAAGACCCCAGTTTATGATTATACGTATATACATGTTTATATTTGAATATTATTTTGTGGGCAATCGTGGTGTGAGGCACAAGTGTACGACTTCTTGTAGACAGACTCAGGCACCAAATGTGGCAAGTAAATGAAAATATTTGTTAGAATGAAAATTTAACTTAAAACTTTTAAAGTCACTCATAATTTTCATTCATTCTTAGCCATAAGTGATAATATATTTTTTATTTAATGAAAGGACAACTTTTAAAACAATTTTAACAAGATTACTTAAAAAACGCTGAATTCCATAAAAAAAATTTGATCGTAACTTAATATTTCCTGTTAAAAATCACCAAAAAAAATATCTCGACTAAAGAAAACGTTGAACATCTTTAATTGAGTACTTAATATTTTCTCTAAGAAAAACAAACTTTTCAACTCCTGAGCCCCTGAAGACCGTCGACCGTTTAATAATTGAGAGAATGAAAGAAGGCGTCTTTTATCATCCCCCTTTCCGATTACTTTGATTTTTGCAACATTAGCACATCAGCCCCTGTTGCAGTGTGATTCTTTTAATGAATCATCATCAATCGTAAAATTATTTGGTCTGTTAAAGTTTGGTCGAGGCCGCAAGCGAATGGCAGTTTACTTATTTCTGTTAAATATATGTAAACTGCTAAAATAAAACAATATTAAGGATCGTGTTGGAGTCGTGGCGCAGGTTCAAGTATGTGCAGTAGCGTCATGTATGTACTTACTTACTTTGTTATACTGATGTATAAGCTGTATCATTGTAAAATTTCATGTAAGAATATTATCACTCATACTTATATTTCATATAATTATCAGTGGTTGATGGGTGAAAGTGGAACAAACATTCATTCTCACAAACTTTTATGCTTTTAATATTAGTAGTATTTACTAACCCTAAGCCCGCAATACTCGTAGATCCTCTATAACTTGACACACCCACCAGGTTGACATTTCTATCCCCTTTCCATGACGCGGCATTTTGTCCAGATACCATTGTTTAGCGGGAAATTTTAATTAAGCTTACATTTAAATTGTGCTCACGAATTTTCTTCATGTGAAAATAAGCAATTACTTTCGTTTGATAAATACCTAAAATAAATTTCAAGTAAAAGAGAAAGTTATTTTAAGCCTCTTTATTTGCTAACCTTTTGAACGGCAATTCGTTGTTGTTGAATTGTAGGGGAAAAATTTTTTAAACAGGCTTTTTGACTTACTTTATATATATAGAACTATGTATATAAAAAAAGAAAGTAAATTTGACAAGCATGCAATTTTTTTTTATCATGATATTTGACACTTACAAATATTTTACAATCATCAAACAGAGAATTAATATATATGACATCAGTGGGCCAGTCTGATGATTGAATAGATCTAACTGACACTCCACTGCACTGCTTCTGTTCTGCATTCGTGCTGAATCTAGTTCACTAATTTGTCATGACCGCATAAAACAAATATGTTCAGGCAAATCAATGAAGTACGTATATTTTTTTCCACATTGTCTTTTTATTTGTAAAAATACATACAAATATCTTTCAAAGTGCAAACTAATGTAAAAGTAAATTAAAAATTTATCAAATCTTGAAATAGAGTAAAGAATATCAACTACCCGATACCAAACAAATAGAACAAATTAATGTGATATCTTAGTTACGTAGTGGTTATCTCTTTGTAGGCATCTTAGTGCCTTTAATATATAAAACTCAGTCGAAATAGCTTTTGCAAATGCCTAACGGAATAACGGGACGATCTGGATTCAATATTCTCGGAAAGAACAAACAAGAAAGTACAATACTTGAATTTACCATAACACTTTAACACAGAAGCTTATTTACATTGCATGATTAACACTTTAGATATTTATTCTATTTAATTTATAATTACTGTTTAGAAAACCCTTTTATCTTGTCGCTATTATAATTAGTTATTTTAATATAAACAACAAAAAAAAAATTCTGAAAAATATGACCTAAGAAGGTAACGGTAGCATTAAAAGTTTTCAAAAATATAACTCTAGTGTAAAAGTTAGTTGGGCAGTTGAAACAGTGCAGTTGCGAAGTTGAAGCAGTAAATAACTGTAAAAATACATAAACCCGGTTGTATACAAGTTGCTCCGACACTTTGTTGTTCAAAGTAAATATCATGAGATAAAGTGCTGAAATCAAGGATAAAGGAATCTCGTTTTGCTGATTTTGTGACTTTGTCATGTTCGTTTTATATATTTTTTCATGTGTATATAGTACACTCTACTTTTAAATGCTAATAACGATTGGATGATACTGTGTACTATGTCAATCATAACAAAAAATAAATAAGCTAAAAACTCTGGCACTACACCATCTCAAGACTTTCTTGTCAATCCTCTTCGCCTCGTCTAAAACTGAGTTTAGCCAGATTTGCTTGAGACGGCCACGTTTCCACTTCATTGCCTGCTACGGAATATGGTCAAGACCTTAACGCAGCGTGTGCCCGATGCAGTTCCACTAGCGACGTTTGATTTGCTCGTTGATCTATGATCCTTTTGCCTTATCCATATTTATACAAAAGGAGATAATCCCACTGACTAATACGCGCGCACAGCCGTAACGGTTAATGGTAGAAACGTGAAATTTGGACGGACGTTTATTTTCATAATGTGGAAATAAGCATCAAACATATTTAATGAAAATTCGTAAAGTTCAAACGATCGGCTAGTCTATTATAATATATAATAAAACCTATAGTAAAAAAACTAAAAGGTAAGCCAAATTTCTTTTTTCCGAGTGACTTTTTATATTTTCAATCAGCGTCTGTCCAGAGCGCTGACCCTTCCCAAACTAGTTAAGGTAAAATGCTTAGGTCTGATAAAGCTTAATATTCACTATTGAATTGTTGACGCTGCTATTCGATTTCTATCCACTTTGCTTCTGTGGTTTGTCTGTCTGGTAGTCGTGTCTGGAGTTCTAGCCTTAGTTTAGACGGTTATTTAAAAATACGTTTAATTCATGAAAATTATATAAATATAGAAAAGTTTATATCGTTAGTTCTGACTACGCGACAGGTTGAAGGTTGATTCTCGTTCTGGGAAATAAAATGTTAAACACTTGTAAAGTGCTATTAAAGACTTAATTAACATTTTAAAAGTATTATTTCATACTTAATAAGTACCAGGTTCTCTCTGCCTACCAAAATAACATTAAAATTAATAACAAAAAAAGACGTGATAATATTAATTATTTTTTATTAAATTTAGTAATATATTAGCTACCTAAATTAAACGATGTATCGTAACTAGTATAGAATTATCCAGTAACACGACAAGCACTAAGGCCCAAAGAGCCATTCTATGCAATCAGAGGATTAATTGTGTAGATTACTAGCGCCACTTCGCCGCCTCAGATCGCTCTTTGAATGTACAGACGTACCTTAATAGCTACATTTAATATATATATTGGATGTAAATAATTATGAATAGTATAAAAGGGGGCCGTGGAGCAGTGGTGTCTGAAAGCGCAACGGTTGTGGATTTTTAGCTGAAAAGGAATTCATATTCAGTAATTTCTTTTTCCTGGCTTTAGTAACAAGACAAAGAGCAGCGTTGAGTTAGATCACTCAATAAGAAAATGTAAATATAGAGAAATGTTTTTTAGAATGCTCCTAAAAAAATATAAAATTTATATAAAATTTACACAATGTATCAAAAAGAAATCCTAGAAAGGTATATATATTTTTTTCAGCCAAGGTAAATGATCTTTGAATATGTTAAAATTAGGAATCATTTTCATATTTTTTCAAATTTCATCAAATTCAGAAAAACTTAACTAAATAAAAAGAAATTGAAAAGATTTTTTTCTCAGACGAATAAAACAATTATTGTACACACAAATGGACTAATTAAATTGTAAGTTTCTAAAATATCATTCAGCTTTTTTAAGATTTAAAACTTACTTTAATAAAAAAGGTATTATATTACATAAAGTTTTAATAGAAAAGTTAAATCTGTTTCTCTTCTTGAAATAAAACATATTTACATACAATTCTAAAATGTATGGTTACGTACACTTATATGGGTTGCACCTACATATAAAATATAGGACAAGAAAGGATCCTACTACATTTTTTATCCTAAGAAAATTCAAAGGGTCCTATCCTCAGAAAATTGAAAGCTCTACACCTTCAATGAGACTCTGTGAATATATTTTTAAGCCACAATTATATAGCAGGTTAACAAGAATTTTAAGACACTTCGTTATCCATTTTTCGTCCAATATTCAAGACATTACGCGTGAATTCAATGAAGCACTATAGGTTACAAGATCGTTTAAATCCAAATACTTAAATCACCGAGCTAGATTTGAGCCCACAATCATCATGCCCACCAGTCCCACATCCGTCAGTCCCACTTCGCTGCAATACATTGAAAATACAAATAAATGAAAATACATTTGGGTGAGAGTGAATTTACTAAATATATCTGTTTTGTTTCCGTGTTATTGTGATTGAAAGTAACAAACAATACAATAAGTAAGTTATATGATCTGCGGATATCGTTTTCGTCGGACGTGCTTATTACAGATGTAGCGATTTTCATGGTACAAAATAATAATAAAAATAAACGCAGAATTATTTATTTTTTAATATTTTAAACAAATTAACAGCGCGGTTCGTGGTTCGATAGTGACTATAAACTTCTAGCAAGAAATAAGAATTTCTTACAAGAAAAACTTCAGCCTTAATTTTATTCGCTTATGACTCAATATCTTATAACTTGACGGAAAATGAGAGCGGAGTTTCCAGTGTCATTTTGTATATCGTGAGAATTTTTTTTAGGGTACATCGGCTGAGTGGGAACTCAAGCGGGATAGTGGGATTCATGAACTGGTAGATATAGACTGTCTATAACACCCATTAAAACCTCACAGTGCTCCCCATCAACCACCACTGGCCGGTGCTTCGGGTTCCCGAATCTAATCGATTCTTAGGTTCAGGGGACTTAAACCTATGCAGCTTCATATCCCCTGAATCCAAGAATACCTAAGACCCTAAGATTCCTGACCCTGCTATGCGTCCTTATTTTAATGATTCTGGCACTGACCTTAAGTAAAGATAGATATGTAAATATTGTATTATCGTTGATATTAAGTTTTGGCTAAATTCTTAAGCAAATGTAGAAAAGAATATATTGCCTTATCGGGATTGATTTTGCTCTGATTTCCCTTTATAAGTTATATTATGAAAATTATTTAATATAGCAAAAAATCGCTTATCACTCTTCCCTTAGTCGCTAAGGATCAGTCGGGATAGGCGTGTAAAAAGCTCGGGTGCAATGCATGCCAATTCCTGCGCGCCGGACAGTACCGGACGTGTACGGTTAGTAAATTACTTGTTTTTGTTGTTATGTAGTGAAATTAATGATTTTAAAAATGTTAATATATCAATTGTAATATTTGCATTGTTTATAATATAAAATTTGGAAGACACTTTGATTTAGTTCTTAAAAAGAGAAAATCTAAAATATTAGTATAATAACGTACAGTACTTTTGATCATATTTTTACAAATACTACATGTGTTTTTAAAGATATTGAATATATTAAATAGACTAATTCATGTTCAATATACAAATTTTAAAAATACACAATATATTTCAATCTACTACTACTGTTCTATCAAATATTATACTTAAGACATAAGACGTTTAAAACATAATTTTCACTTTACCCAAAGGAATTTTCTGTCTGTACCTACCGTGACCGGTGTGCGAATCAAGTTGGGTTTCAATTTGCCGTCGCTCCCTGGACTAGGGGACTAGGGGATGCAACTACCTACTATTTCGCAACTTAGCTCCCTTAAAAGGACTTAGATTTTTCTCTTTTTTATACTTGACTTGGCTAGGATCTCTTTATATTTGAAATATTGTAGAGAGTATATTTAGTAGATATATTTAATGTTATAAAGATTAAGATTTTTAAATACGCGGAAATTATTAATTAGTGTGACTGATCACGAAATATATTTTTACTATATCTGTAAAGTAGTATCTTTCTTGTAAAGTTTATGTGTAAATTTCTATTGAGAGGACGTCGCGGCAGAAGGATAAGTTCTGACTGTATCCGCTATAATTGTCGATTCAAGGTTTCAAAGCTACTGTTAGTTTCTTAACAGTAGGCATGAAGTTGATATACACAATTGATCTTTTTATTAATGTATGCCTTATCAATCTTAAATATATCTGTTTATAAAGTTTGAAGGACTTCTATGACACAAAGGTAAAAACTTTAAATTATTCTAACCGATCTAATTATTACAGTCTGTTGAAATTCAATCTATTAAAATTCAATATCTAACAAGATAAATATATAAATTTTACTAAAAGTTCAATTTAATTAGCAAAAGCTCGATATTTTATAAAGTTTAGGAGAAGAAATGTGTTTTCTTAGTTATAATTATTTTAATCTTTTTGTCTCTCTAGGTAAAGTAGTAAATAGTAGACATTTGTGCTATAACAGTTGGGGGTTCAAATGTTGCGTCAAAGGTACTTAATAAAGACTTGTTAGAAGATTTATGAAGCAACATTGAGTAATGACTAAGCGCATGCAGATATCGTTTGGCCTTCAAGAATAAAGTATGTATAATGCTAGAGGAACGACAGGAAAAAAAACTGTTTCGTTTGCCACAGGCTCAGGTTTCTCTGGCTACTCTTGGAATAAAACGTGAAGTTAAGTAAAGTTAAGTTAATGGCAATGTTTAAGTTAATGGTATATCATTCAACGTCACTCAAGTTAAAATATAAATATATTAAAATTTTTACATATTTTCACATAAAGCTTTTAAATCTCTGCGTACAAAATTCGAAGATATACCGAAATTTCCCCTTTAGGTTACAAAAATCATCCCAGCAATATATTTTCAATATGAAATGTAAATTCTTATTTATGGTAAGGATTCTAGGTTCGGGTGTAAATTGTCGCTAGAAATATCGAATATTTTGAACGGATGTCGAACTGAATATTTTTAGCGCGATTTACGATATTATTGAAAGGCGTTTGGACTAATTTTATGATTTTAATCCTGGGAATTGCATTTACAGTGTTATTTTATGTTTATCCTTCATAAATAATTGAGTAAAATGTGATGGTTTTAAGTTTTTTATTCCAAAAACAACAGAGAAATATGGCGTCGTTCGAGTATATGTATGTAGCTCAAAAAGGGATCAACCGATTTTGATTTTATTTTTCTTGTTTGAAAGGTGGCTTCATTGAGAACTTTTTAGCTATTAATCAAGAAAATATCATCAGCCATTTGAAGTATATCATTTTTTTTCTTAAAACTCGTTTTGGATTATCAATTGAGTGTGAAAAAAGAATGTTAAACTAAAATGCTTTATCTTCTCACCAGACTTAACGGTCGCTCCGTTATAAAAACAATATCTTAAACATTGAACACTTAGGCATATCTGAACTAGGCCACGGTGATGTTTGTTCTGGTATTTGTTCACCTGTACACCGTATTAATTAGTAGTTAGTTTCATTCAAAATTTCCACTTGATTTATAATAGAATACCTTGAAACTGAGTTTATAAGCCATGTTCAATCCTCAATACTTTACGAATCGTTCAAAAGCTTTCATTACTGGGTGAAACTACAACCGAATAAAGCCGAACTAAAGTAGTTAGCCGAGTGTTGGGAATATTTCAAAAGTTAGATTTGTTTTAACAGTTCGCACTAGAATAGGCTGTAGTGTAGATTCTTGTTTATACTTTTATTTACTTCGAAGTATAGTACTTCACAAATCCATTCTCCTACAAATGGAAAATTTAAAATTGTTTTTTTTTTTCAACATTATGACTAGCTCCTAAGATTAACGAGACATTTTTTATCTTTAAGTCGAATCACGCACATACGTAAATTACGTAATATCTAAGTTAATATGGGCAAGCACAAATACATAATTTAACTATTACAAGTTAAGCAAATCTATCTACTGTGAACAGTTTAAACCAATAACTTAAATAAAAAATAAAAAATATACAACAAGCTTCTATAAGTCCTACAGAACAGCTTAATATTAAATAAAATAAATAATGTTTAACATTATTATGCACAGTAAATTAAAATAAAAAAAATAAATAAAATATTATGAAACACGTGGAGCCTAAATAATTCAAAGTTTTCCCTCTATTTCCATCGGATTCTAACTTGGTGGTAATGATACCAATATGAAAATCGGCTCTTTTAGAAACTAATTTTAGAAACTAATTAACAAATGAAGTACCTCAGTCAAAAGTAAATACTTAATTAACCAAAAATCCTCCACAAAATTTAATCCACTACACGAACCACTTATATCATTTGACAAACCATCCTACTTCCTCCGTCACAATCGATCTTCGTCGTGTTGAGATTTACAGCCGTCACGTTGCATATTGCTGGCGCGTTTGACGAGAGCGACGGGCCGACGCGTGCGGCGCCGCAATGGACTGTCAAGTTGAGATTGCATTAAATTTATAGCTCGAAGGTTTGGAAGTGAAATATGATTTAATATTTTAAGAGAAATCATCGTGGTATAGTCTGGCTGTAAAGACGACGTTTGTTGGTTCAATTCTCACTTGAGGGTAAGATAGCACGACGTTCCAAACGCAATGTACTGAAAATTAAATGGGAAGTAGAGATTGTAAGGTTCTAATATAAAGGTTTATCCTGCATATACTCGTAGGATAGCAAGGTTGGTAGAGGGATCTATCTTCTATAAAGACTTCTATAAAGCGGAAAAAAATGTTCTTTAATTTGTTGTTCTTTACTTCTGTGCCTGTTGCATATGCGATGGTTATGGGTTCGAATACCGTTCGTACCTAATGTAACGATTTATTTTACTTCTTTTTTTCTGACATTTACAGTTTTAGACATTATGTGCTAAGTGACGGAACTCAACGTCGCGCTTTTTTTCGTCATCAGAGCGAAGAAATTAAATTATTAATTATTTCAGTGGGAATCGAACTCACAACCATCGCCTTTATAGTACCTTTTGCACTTACGCTACGACGATGCGGACCTCAAAGAGTATTTTATCATATGTATGAACAGACATTCAAAAAGACAATTGAATAGAAAAAAATCTTTTCGAATCCGAGAGGTCAAGAGGTAACATATTTTTTCTCTAAAGCTGACTCTCAAATATCCTTTACATTCAGCTTTTGTTGTATAACAATAGGATTGATGTCAAAGATCGTTTTCTACGATACAAATACTGCTACACTATTTGTTATAATAATATGACAGTTTGTATTTACTATTTTTTACTAGTCGTCGTCGACGAATTTGTCTGAGCTTTAAGATTTAAAACCTCATATTCAAAAGTCGGTTAAGCCAGCAATATGATGATAAACTTACAACATTTTTGAATACAAAAAGCCTTACCCTAACTTCTGGTAACATCGTAATAACTTCAAACTTAGTGGACCGGCCTCCTCTGAAACAATGAAAGTGAAAAATTTTTCATATAAAAAAATACTTTATCTCAAAATATCTTATTCATTGCCACAAGTTCTTTTTTGTAACCAAATAAACTCCTGTATAAATCTACATAATAATGACTGGATGGAGTGCGGACTTACTTGATTGGATAACAATTTTGGATACTTTTTTCTTGTTGTTTAATATTTTTGAACTGGTTATGTTTAAGAATGATAATTATTCCTTTTTCGCCTTTTAAAGCTCTAAGTCTAAGTATCCCAATATCCACTTTTAGTCCGAATTAGAGACGTCGTGAATTATATAAACATAATATTAATTGGAGGAGCTAAACACCGCGCTTTGTCTTGCCAGATTTTCTTGAGTGGGAATCAAAAATATTTTCATATACTATTTTAGCGCTATTCCATACTAAGAAAATAATATTTTCGATAACGCATAATAACATTAATCTAGCGGCAATAAAAGCCTCGCTTCTTGGATACCGTACTTTTTCTATAACACCTTCATATAAATCCACAATAAGCCAAAACAAAGAACGCAAAAAACGCAATTCTGCGTTATTTTTCCAAGCGTTTTTAACGATCAATCATAGTAATAAAGACTTTTGTTGAACCTAAGCCTAACAAATTATACATTTAAACTGTGATAATGTATATAAATACTTTAAAACCTACAAATTGCATCGATAAGAGCAACTCAGTATAAAACCCTATGAAAAATGGCGGGGCTTAACCCTTCAGGGGCACGTCGGGGCAGGTAATTAGTGACAATTTGTTATACACGGCGTGATGTAGACGTAGACGTCAGGCTTATACGACAAAACTCATTGTACTATCAATGCAGCATATTATATATTTTTTATGTTTAGAATTATTTTACTATTTTGTGGGGCAAGGTAAGACAAGGTTATAATGAATAATATTGAAAAAAATTTTGTTTTAGCTCAGTAATAGCCCACATAAGCAGAGTAGGCAGAGAGGACGAAGTGTCACTACACTCCGTGCCCCACGTCTTTTGTGGTGGAATTCAATAAATAATTCTCCCGAATGTAAAATATTGAAATAATACTAAATACATACTTAGAAGAGTTCCCACTGCGCCACAATGGCCTCAATGAATTTAATATAAAATCATATTGTAGACTGTAAAACATATATTATATTATTATATTTTCAAAGAAGCTGCGTAGGTTTCACATTTGCTTACGCCGCCTACATTTATTACATATTCACCGATAATATCACTTAAACTCAAACTAAGTATTATGCAAGACTTTGTTCCTTTCTTGAAATAATATTCCTATTCTTACCTCTTGTACTGATTCTTTTCAAGCCTTATTCTGACAAAATATTAAATGTTTACTTCTTTTAAAAATAAAAATTGTTTTTGGTATAATCTAATCTAGATTCCGTATATATATATATATATATATATATATATGATGTATATATAATATATAACGAGAGTTATGAAAAACAAATGGAGACGAAGCCGCAGGTATAACTAGTAAGGCTAGTAACATACAAACATTGCATTAAAAATTCGTAAATAAAATTAAATTTCATATTACTTAATAAATGTGTATATAAAATTAATAAACCAATTACCGGTGGTTAATAACTGAGTATTTAACCGTGACTGCAGTTATTTGCATAATAACGTATAAAGTTAAGCCGTAACAGTTAAAATTGAGAGTTCACTATAATATAAAATGATTACTTATTATAATCATTATAACACATATAATATATCTCGATACAATAAAATATGGTCAAATAAATTAAAAGTGTGATCAAGTGCGAGTCGGGTCGAATACCAACGGTTCCGTACCAATATCACGATTGTATGCCAATGGAAAGTAAAACTTATAAAAGTTGACAAACTTAAATATACAAGCGTATTACTTTGTCTGAAATAAACATGAATATATAAACATTAATAAAAATTATATTTCTTTTTCATAATTTTGTTCTATAAAATACCAATTATTTTAAACATTTCGGATTTATTCCTTTATTTTCATTGTATGTCCCTAATTTCACAACGTTACGGCGGCTTCATGGAGAGGTAGGTTTTGATGGCACTTCACTTTTCCCCTCTGTAGCACGGATCCCCAAACGTAATAGTTTCGTTATTCAGGTCCCCATTCCGAACCCACAACCGCCTGTGCCTGTGATGGCCTCAACAAATTTTATTATCATATAAATTTTCATAAATCCAAAGCATATCTAGCAATGCCTCTAAAATAACCGAAAAACAATACAGAGTTACCTTTAACAAACTAAACTAGTATTTGTTATTATTGAATCCAGTAGAAAGTGATGACATGTACAGATAGCGGGACGCACTGTTCCAGGACGCGACCATCTATGCGCTTACATGTTAAGAGTAAGTTGTGTTGCATTTGGAATATATATATAATATAGTGAGGCCAGTCGTGGCGCAGGACCACAAGACTGAAAACACTGCTGTTTGTGGGTTCTAACCCAATTCAAGGAAAGAAATATTTACTTAAATTTACTCGTATATTTTCATTTTTTCGCTTTGGTGTCGAGACAAATTGCGACGTCGAGCTCCGCCGCTCAACATGCAATGGCTCCAGATATTCGGCGGAAAATGGGAAAGGGAGTGTCTTAACATTAAGTTCCTTTTGTGGGCCCTGCTGTGTGCGGCATTCAGCGTCAAGCTAAAAAGATATTTAGTAAATTTTATGTAAGAAAATATAATAAATCTAACTATTTCAGAAAGGCATCGCCTTAAAATAGTCCCTCCAGCGATATGTGTAAAATAAGACGAACACAACAACCAAACCCGTCAAGCCTACTCCTCGTCATTTGAGATACTGCTGCCATAACCTATACTTTGCACTGTACATGCATAGTCAACAAATATAAATTTTATCTTTATTTCTATTTATAAAATACGAATGTTTTGTATTTGACATAATAAAAACAAAATAATTCTTATTTGTGATATTTTTTTAAATTTATAATAATTGAGTTCTTTTTGGCGTAAAATATTTATATTGCGCTACTTAAAAGGTTAGAAATACGTTTATAAAAATGTACAAAAATTTTAGCCTATTTCAATTTGGACTAACTTGTTGAAAATACCTCTCTGTTCTCTAATTTCCGCCAAATTCTGAAGAACACAGAAATAAAATAATAAATATTTAATTTCCTCGAGTGGGCATAAAACCCATAATCTGTCGATTTTATGATCACATGCACGCACGCCACGACTCCACGCCACGACTGGTTGACAAGCACTAGCACAATATTAAATAAGTACTTTATTCATCATCATAACGTCCCTACACACTATAGAAAATAATATATAACATAATAAACAACCGGACAGACGATATAAAACAATCAAAACAAAAATCTCCCCTATTATCAAAGACGTGCCGAATCGTGCTTAGATACAAAAGTTATTATCTAAGAAAGTTATTAAAGCTCCATGTTTTATACAATTCTGAACTCCTAGTCGAGGAGAAGTCTCCAAAAAGTTGGGGAAACGAACAATAAATCAATGTGACGAATAATTGCTTCTCATTGGGAGACTTCGAAATCAAAAGTTACTAATCACGGCCCGTGTATTAATGGGGCCGTCGTGACGCAGTGTCACAACGTGGCTGTAAAAGTGACGGATGTGGGTTCCATTTGCACTTGAGGGTATAAATTAATAATGGTAATATGGCAAAGTGGCGTTAAGTTCCGCTGTATGTAGGTTTTTTTAATTTCACGATGTATATGAATACTGTATTACGTGTAACGCAGTTACGAATAGAAACCAATAACGTAAACTTGTTCTACAAATAATCATCCCCCAAAGTGATAACAGAACCCACAACTGTCACGTTACAGTCACGCGTTTGTACTCCTGTACCACGACAGCCTTCAATTACTACTGACAGTCTATCTTGCTTTTTATACAATTGTTGTAAGCAATTAGTCAAATCAATCAAAATGGGTACAGTGTTGCCATAAACAGTAATCGAGATAGCTTATTATTATTCAAAGTATAGTGTTGCAATAGCGAACTAACATGCATTCTTATTATTGACAGGAAATATTTAAAATTCACAATATATAATAATATATAGTATTAAGCATGCACACTCTCGGCCCCACCAAGTTCCAGTGCGCACTGGGCTACAACCTCACTTCCTCGTGCATATTAATAAATAAATTTAAATTTTAATACGTGTACATGCGAGCGACAGAATTTCCGAAAGTTTTGTGCCGCGAGTGGTCTCACAATTTATGCTGTAACATTTAGAGTTTCTAACAATCGGTGCATTGCTGTCACGCGCTGCTATATATTGTTTATAATATATTTTAATTATAATTTGTGCTTGGGGCCAGTCGTGGTTTCGGGACACAAGCATGACAGGTTCTAGGTTCAATTTCTAGTCGTGGAAATTAGAGCTTCTATTTCTTAGCTCTGGTGACGAGGCAAAGTGCTGCCACTCAAAATATTTTTTCCAGTATTCGGCGGAAAGGTTCCCTCGGTGGGAGGGTACCTTGTTCTAATACAAGGTTCCCTCTGCCTACCTCTTATATTAAATGTGACGCTTAGAAAAAATCGCTCTTACATTTTTTTTAACCCTACGGTGAATCCGAAAAAATGTGGAACAGAAGTGTTTTAATGAAAACTGAATGTCTTAAGCCTAGGTTCCCAGGTTCCCAGGTACTATCTACCCGCGTTACGTACCCACCTACCTCTAGACATGACATTTTCTTTTTAATCAATCGTGAACGTCAAAGACTGTACAGTACAGTGTGGATGCAATTAAAAATTGCTTTGTACGTGTCCCGTCTAGTCCCGCCTTTAGTGGTTTTACGAAACCGCTGCAACGCCTTAATTAAATTTAAAATTTCAAACATTCACACTTTACGTGCAAAGGGCTCTGGCGGGCCTTTGCTTTTTGTTTCATTAGATATAAATATCTTATAAAATATGTAGCTTCACTCTGATATCTCACGTATACGCAAGCTTTCCAGAGGGAACCTAGTTTCAAAACTCTCCGTTCCACACGCACTGCCTAAAGAAAATAGTGTTTTTTAATTTATTTGGTTCCTATTCCTCCTATTTATAATGATAAATATTACATATACCAAATTATGTGACGAGGAATCAAACTCGTATTAGCTGACGCTTATAGCGTAACGTATCAAAGTAGACAGAGAGAATAAAAAAAAATCAATCAGTTTTCAATTATCCAAAAGGTGTGGGTTGAAATCTGAATCTGAATTCAATTTCTAAAACACTATGACACATATTTAAATTCCATAAAATGTCGATGTTTTATACAAGTTCGAGTAAACAACACTCAGACGTCTCTCAGACGCGGTATTCATATGTATATATATATAGATAAGCGGAGACAATGCTGGCGTAAGGCTTACGCGTAGAGTGCGCTAACCACAGTGTTGGGTACGTACGTAACTACTAAGCCTGCGTATTCTATATGCGCTAGTTGGATTGTAAATACGTGTTTTAAAACAAGATTTGCTAGATATTTTGACCAAAATATATATTTTTAGTAAATTATTTCCATCCATAATAAGAGGCCGTCCTGGCCCCGCGGTATAAGGGTGTGACTGTAAATGTATTGGTAGTGGATTTTATTTCCAATCGGTGTAATTAAATATTTAATATTTTCATTTCGTTACCTGTAAAGGCGCACATCGAAGCATCGTGTTTTACTACTCAAAACAATGGCTCGAGAATTTGGTAAAAAGTAGGAAACGAAAATATCTTAATGGAAATAAAGTACCCTAACACTAGGGCCCCAGGTTCCCTGCACCTACCCTGCGTCGTACCGAACAAAGCGTGAGCTAAAAAAACACATATTATATACCAAAGTTTTATAAGCCAAAAAAAATTGAAAAACAATTCCATAGAAATTTCAAAAATTTTAGAAAAAAGATACATATCATAAAAAAATATCTATACATACGCGTTAAATCACACAAACAGACACCGTAGCTATCATTCACATGAGCACGAGTATTTTTATGTAAAAATCAGCGAACACCCTTTAGAAACATTAGAGGCGAACGCTCCGGGCGATTTGTTTAAAACTACTACACGTTCAAATACGGCGCGACGCGCTTACGGAAATACATTGAAATGTAAAGAAAGATATTTGACGACACTTTTTTTTATGAAACGTAGCCCTTTTTTTAAATTTACAAAATGTGAAGCTAGGTGAGGATATTTTTTATATGATTTGTGTGGGATTCAGTTTGGATTGTTTTGCTTTACAAATACCGTGACGATGTTTGATTCCCTGCAAGGGGTATATACAATTTTCGACTTCTAGTACTTCTTGATGAGTAAGTATATTATTTCAAGGTCGTGGTATCGCGTGGGACGTGAATTCGGTTCTCACTCTGGGAGTACACAAAAAATTTTTTTGAATTATCCGCTATCAATTCAAGAAATATTTTTTTCAAGATTCCTCAACACTCTCATAGCAGAACTGTATCAGAACGTATCATAACAGTGTGTTTATTCCATACATAGGAAAAAAATATATTTACAAAACGTATAAACTTTTAAACATAGCGTGACTTGAACAGACACCTCTCGGAAACCGTCCATGCGCTCTAACCGCTAAGCCATACGTTACAAACAAAGTACGTTAAAATTCTTGTACGCTTAAGAAATAATTTATGTGATTTTAAATTATTTCTCTGTCTCAAATTCTAACATTTTAAATTACACAATACACAAATAGGATGGTTGAAACAAAAACAAAAGTTTTCAGTTTCCATCATCAGGCGCTACTTCGTTTCAATTCTACTGATTAAAGCCCTTGCATAAAAGCCATGTAATTATTCATCATAAAGACAAACTAACTTTCAAATTGATGAAGTCTTGAGAATTCAGAAATTAATCACCGAGTAACTAACTACTGGCCGACAAAAAGCGGCGTCTCCGATAGACTAAAGTTTGTAAGTGCCATTGAAAATGTGAAATCTTTTTTTTTTGTGTTTTTAAAGGACTTTATTTGTGATTGAAATTAAAATGTTATTTTCTTTTTTTATTAATATAATAAGCTCCACATTGCGCATTAAGTCCTTGCGACTGGACTCATTACTTATCTTAGTTTCATGATCGGATGACGTGATCGTGATCGTGATCTAAGTAAGCAACAAAAGCTATAGCACACTTTTGTAATTTTCGCGACATTGCGAAACTTAACGCCGCGCTTTCGGTTGTTACTGGAGCGAATAAATAAAAATAAGGGAATTGAATCCACACTGTTCTGTTTTCAGTGAGGCACTTGCTCAATGTGGGGCACATCTTATGCCTCACTAAAATTAAATATACGTCAAGAACAATAGGATTTATTTGGACGACAAAAGATAATTTAAATTTAAGGCGAACAAACGAGACAATCTTTACGTGTCATTTAAACGGACCTCTGGGGGCAGATAAAAGTTCCACAATAAAATTTTATGCCCCAGATTGGGTAAGAACTTTCATTTTCACTTTGAGACGCCCTTCAAAGTTTTCATAATAAAAATAATATGATGTACGTGTGAGATGCTGGCTTTTTTTGGACGTTTCTCGTTATTAATAAAGTTAAGTTATAATAGATATTTTAAAGTAGAAGTGACAAGTTGAGGCCATAGTGGCGCAGGCAAACGTGCGACAGTAAACGCGACGGTCGTCGGTTCGTTTCATTTTCTACAGAACCAACAGCAAGCAACCTCAAATAGGATACATCGTGAATATATATATATATATATATATATATTAGCTTCATACCAGACATAGAACCGTAGGCAGAGAGAGCATGGGAACGTAATGTTAAGATACACCTACTGGGTATATAATATATAACTTGAAAAAGTAAACGATAACATACGTATTTATATTTTACACTCGTACTGGGTAGGTAGCAAGTCAAATAACTTACCTTCTGGAACATTGCCACCGTCGGTTATTAACACTTGCTCTTGGCAGTCGGTGTGACAAATGACGCTGATATGAAGAAACCTTGCACTACCATATTTAGTTATATAGTTCTGGAGTATTGTAGAATTTAGTCTATTTTGTACTCCGTGTGGTTTTATTGGACTACTATGTTAATATTTATATTTTTAATATAATTTACTTTTGTTTCTTAGTTCTTGTTGACAAAACGCGTCGTTAATGCGTCGCCCATCCAATATATAATGTTTCGAGTTATGGAAGAAAATAAAGAACTAAATTTTTTAACTCTACACAATATAGAACTAAAAATTTCAACTCTACAATTTTTTACATTTAATTTTAATTTGATGGTCAACTATGGTGATTATGGTCTAATTTGCCTTATTTGTTCATATACTACTTTTTACACATAAAATAACCTTGTCAACTTTCTGTCAACTCTTCAATTCGATCGAACCCAGAACAATCCACAGTAATCCAAAAAAAGTCAATATGAAATTCAAACCCATTAATTACTGCTTTCGATTATCGAGTAAGAAGAGTTGAAGTCACCACCAATGAACAATATGGCAGTTAAGAAAAACTTCCCAAAGAATCCCTCTTTGATAAAATTTAACGCTGAATAAATATCAAACAAAATACAATCTGTCAAAAGATTTATTTTAAATGAACTGTAATTTTATTATGAATTTTCATTTGCTTTAAGAGGTACGTGTATAGCTTTACAAGATGATTGTAATCTCCAAATATTCTTTAAATATATCTGTATGTAGCGCAATGGCACAAGCGTGCTACTCGAGTAAATAAAATATTTAATATTTGCATTTTGCATGCTCTAAACATCTAAACTTTGTATATACTCATTATAATTATGGTTCAAACTTACTACACATACTAACAATAACAGACTTATTAACTACTATACTGAGATGTATTCAGAAGTATGAAGCTATAAACGCACGTTATGAGTAACGTAAGCACTTGAAAGTAATCAAAGAGACGTAAAATTTGTCAGATTATCCCAAGAAAAGGTCACTTATTAAGTTTAAACGGCAGATCTAGGACTGCTAGATGTGTCTAAGAGCAGCAGTCGATGTACAATTGGAACTACGCGGAATAGAACCCAGAATTTTGGCAAGTAGGTTCCTTGTCACGGAACTTCACTCAGAAAAAATTGCGGCGTTAAATTCCGTTACTTAACACGTAATGCCCCGAAATTTCAGCGGGAAGTGGGAAAATAAGTGTCTTATCACTAAGTTCCCACTGCCTACCCTTCTAATTGCGGGATACAGCGAGAAACTGAAAAAAAATAAAAGCAGTATGCAGGATAAATGTTATGCTTAAGCTTATGATTATGATACTTGAGGGTTCACTTTTTGATTGTTGATCAGATTTATTTATAAAAATAATGACATTAAGTTTCAATATATTTTTTTTATATTTTATCACTAGATTCCAAAATATTTGAAATGAATTGGAATCATATAGTACATATTATGTACTTAGTAAGCGCGAAGGTTGAGGAATATATCCCCACGCGGGGGACAGAGTGTTGAAATGTGGGGAATGGACTGCTTTTTCCCTATATTCCTCTAATTGCCTGCTACATTCGGGATAGAACGTGAAACAAAAAAAAACATATAAGACATCATATCCAGCACTCCACAAGTAGCTCCAAGAAAGCTCACATAGCCTAAGATTATTGGTTGGAAGTTTGTTCCTACCTACCCTATTTGCGGCAATGTTTATGGACCATTTAGAACGAGAAAACTAGTCGGTGTAGTAATGAAAACAGAGTGGACCCGTCGTTATCATGGGATAACGACGAGCGGGGCTTAGCGGCTTACTGATCTAAGTTATTAAACGTGTCGTTACAAATACTTTTTTATGTATGTATTTAAGTTTAAATATGTATATTATGTTATTTCTATTTGGAACAGCTACAATAACATATTCAAGGCTCCTCGATGTAGTGGAACTTTGATATCCAGAGTGGTTCGATATCCATTTGAGAAATGGGAAATGTTGAATTTCGCAAGCTAATGTCTCAAATTCAGGTACAAAAGGAGTATTGCTACATTTTTTTTTTTTAATAATATACAAAAAATACCTACAATTAATAAATATGAACGCACCAATATATAGTAGTAATATTTTCAATATTTTAAAGCATTTTTTACATACTAAGAACTAAGAATAGGAATATATTTGAGGAAAAATAAAAATCGTGAACGTGAACTTCAAGTCATTTTTTTTTCATACGTTATATTTCCCTTTAAATTGTCATACGTTCTTAAAATATTTTCCTGTTATCCAGCAAAAGTCAAGATCATGCAGTTTTATTTAAAATTGCCATTACAATAAACTTACAAATAAAAAGCTCCCAAAATTCACTATAGCTTAACTATAAGCTTATTTTAAGTCAAATAACAAATAGCGAACTTATCTACTAACAGTCGTAGAAGCGAACGCTATAAAGACAGCTTTATCCGCACTAAGTCCGCACTGTATCAGTGTTTAGACCTAGAACGTTAGGATTAAAGCGAAGGCTGGGGTTAACTGAATTTTAAATTACTGTGTTATTTTATACACCACTTTAAGCTTAAAGTTCTTGAGGGCACCGTGGCGCACTAACTAAGTGGGAAAGCGATCAGCTTCACGCTGCATCCGGCGCACGGCAGGGTAGGCAGAGGGAACCTGGAAATTTACTACTGCGTTACAATTAAGGCAAGTCTATTCCCCCTCTTTCCGCCAAACTCTGGAGGCACTGCGTGTTGAACGGTAGAACTCAACACCACCATTTGCCTCGTTACTACAGCTAGTAAATAAAAATATTAGTTTTTCATTGTCTCTAGTGACAATTCACAACCTGTCGCATTTACTGTCGCACGCTAGTGCCGCAACGACGGATCTCTATGTCTCATATTCGGGCAAATAAAGGAGAATGGAGTGTTTTTATACCAAATTTTCTTTGCCTTCCCTGCTTTACGCAAGATACAGCGTGAGTTTAAAAATAATTACAAAGGAATACAAATATTTATCAATTATTGTTATTAAATATTTCGCGTTCCTACCACTTAAGCACCGCTAATATCACACACGAGTACATATTGGTGCTTTTAATCAATTGAAATGCAAGCACGTCACCACATCACACGCCATGATTAACGCTAAGGTGTCCTGTAAACTTAAATAGATATGCATAATAAAAACCCCAAAGTAGGAATTACTTTTCATTTCATCTTATATGTGATGGTTTTTGGTTAGATTTATTCATATTTTTACTAAATAAATGATTTAGTTGAGTTTTTTAAAAAAAATACTATCAGATTGAGACAGATATATGTGTACATATGTGATGTCCAGGCCTTTAACACACAACTACACTACAAGTTCTTCAAACTGCAAATTATGTTGAGTTAATCGTACACTGTCTATAATAGGAAATCGTGGATATAATCCTTTAATGTATTTTTTTTCACGTTTATTTTTCTTGTTATAATTAGCAGCTGCTAAATTTTAAAACACAATGTCAGATATGTACATTCGGAAAAGAAATAAATTATTTGATAAAAAAAAAACAACTTCTCCGCGCTCTTTCCCACATATCAAAGTAAGCGAAAATTACCTAGTGTCAAGACGCTATATTCTTTCCTTATCGCTAATATATCACACATTGCGTATTAAGTTGAGCCGGCATAGCTCAACGCCGCACTTCATCGTGCCAGAGTAGGGAGAGTTAAAATAGAAATTAAAATAAAATAATCGTTTGTAACCGCCCTAACACCATACATTACGAATAACAAGCTAATAAGACGTATTTGGTTATAATTAACTCGGCTGACGGTGACATCTGCGGGTTTCCAAGCAAAATGAAATATGCCCTAATATAATATTGTATTTAATGTAATGTTTATTGCGTTTTATTTATCTAAGTCCTTTGTCAATAGTGAATAATTGTTGTGTGGATACAGAGTACGACGTATACTGCTATATACGGGATACAGTAACAGAATATAGTGCAGAGCTGAAAAAAAATTAAAAATCTAATCCACTGTACCTCCTGTCCATGGTACCTTGGGCACAAATAATATCTAAAATAGATTTATTTATTTTCGTTCATTTGGTCACGCGAAGCAACATATAAACAAAGAAATAAAACTATAAATTAATCCAATTTAACAAATGAATAAAGTAAAAGCTCTCACAAACGGCCTCAAGTTACGTTTAATTTTTTCGCTTTTTAAGTCGCAACTCCATAAAAGTGTATCTTCAGAGGGAACAAGCTCACTATAACTCAATTCTTATCTCAGCATCTTGACCGCGGCGTCGTTTAAATTAATTAAAATTAGTTAGTTGTCTGCAATCGCCTAAGTAATTTACTTTGTTTACTTAAATAACGTATATTTGGTTATGTTCAGAAAAATATTTATTAATTTCTGTTTTAAATGCACTGATGTAAAATTGGGAGTCTATAAGTAACTGTAACTGTAGGTTCAGTTCTCAATAATGATAAGCGTTTTTTATAAGAAAATTTTATCTATTTCCTTAGTATAAAAATAACTATTTCAGGCAAATTGACTGAGTTTAATTTTGACTATAAGCTCGCGGGAATGGATTATTTAATATATATATATATATATATATATATGTGGAGAACGGAGGATTCCAACACTAAGTTCCCTTTAACTACCTTGCTATATGTGGGATATAGCGTGAAGCTTTAAAAACCTTAGGGCTACGTTACTTTGTTTATACTTTTTCATAGAAAAATGTATAATAAATATGTTATCACTGCCAGTGTGCCATAAGGTAGGCACACAACCTTGTAAAGAGAATACAAAATAAATTATATTGTTGACCGTAAAGTAGATTATAAAGTCACAAACTTTGGAAGTGCAGCGACAGATGGCGTTGAATTAAAACAGGGAAGACAAACGCAAGTTTGTTTCTTAAGAGTTTATTAAATTGTATATTTTGAAGCTATATGTATAATTAGATGAGGCTGTCGAGGCACAGTGGACAAACTTCTCACTGTGCTAAATGTGATTGTTTTGGGTTCGATTCCCACTCATGGCAATGGAAAAAGGCATAGAAATGAAATATGTATTATTTTCATTACTTTCTTCTATCTAGGCAAAGCGAGGCGTTGAATTCCACCGCTTAATATATACAGTGCCTTGAGAATTCGCCGGAAACGTGGAAAACGGGAATGTCTTAATTGTAACGCGATGTCTTAACATTACGTTCACTATAGGTTCTTATAGTCAACCCTGCTTTATGCATAATATAACATAAAAATCAGATTTCTACATTTTTGTTAGACAAATTGATGAAATTATTCGTACCCCCAGTGGGAATCGAATATACAACCATCGCGTCTACAGTCAGATATGCTACAGCGCCATGACTTCATTACCTGAATTTAGGATAGAACAAAGACACTCCAGTCCCTAAATTTTACACTCTAAAGAGACATTGCATATTTGAACCTAACACCGTTTTGTCCAACCGTATTAGTTAAATGGCCTGTATTGTTTCTTGACGATAAATTTTGAACGTTACACTTCTATTTCCGTTACGCTAATGGAATAAGTACTAACAGAACGGTAACTTTATAAGGAAGTAAATTTATATAGAATTTTCGCATTCTTTTACGAGATGAAAAATTTTATAAATGATAAAGATTATCTTTTAGTTAGTAGTTTTTTGTAAAAGGACCATTGAGAGAAAATTTCTCGAATTAAAGTTTAACAATATATTAAATATAAAAAAAATATGTGATCTAATATTATTATTTAGGATGCTATTATTTCTGTTGAACATAAAAAAATACATTTCAGGCATATATTATAATTTAATGTTACTTAAATACTAATTGGTGTCTCTGAGTACTGCAGCTAGCCACACAGAATTTTGATTTCATCAGGTAGCTTAAAAAGCATGAAAGCTTCAAAAAGTTAGCTTAGCTTCACTAATTACGTTAAAACAAGCACGTTTGAGCTCAAACGTGACCCGTGAAAATCTTGACCTATTTTGACGTTTTGGGATTCGACGGTGAAATGTGTAAAACCCGGTTTTTATGAATATGTCATACCCCAAAAAAAAAACCGGAAATATGTGAGTTGGAGCCGTTGAACGAATATTTCGTACCATTTTTACTAATGTAGGTCGCATGTGGCCATATCAACTCTTCAAGCTTATCCACTACGTCATGAATTCCAAGACTGCCTCAAATGCATTACGTATGAGGTCAGACCGCGTTACGCCGCACATCCATCTCAGCATCTTCTTTTCCGTGACGTCCTACTCCTAAATGTGCCGAGATAGTGCTGGCCAACATTCGCTGCCGTACAAAAGAAATAGTCCGATGATGCTCTTGTATACAGGCCCTTGAGCTAGAGCGGTATTCTACAGTCGCAGAATACACCACTGACCTCCCGCCATTTGGTCCAGGTAGCGCCTATCTGGCCATGGACATCGTGATCAATGACTAGTGCATGACAGATCCAAGGTACCTGCACTTTTCCGACTTAATGGCCAGGACCTACATGGATATCGCTCGAGTCCGGGCTCCCGTAGGCCATATACTCGGTCTTCGACAAATCGGTTATTTTATTATATTAATATATCATATCTATCAACATAAATTCTAGTTAATTCTAATTATTATAGTAAACGATAAGTTTACATATAAACTATAGACATCTAGTGATGAACAAAGACAGTGCTACTTATTAGTTTGTTTAACGCCCGCTGCGTCACGTGGCGTTAGTGTTGGTATACGGTAGTCCATGTATTACACTGGGATTTTTAAAATTATTGGCAGCCTGTAACTTCAGTTCTGAGGACTAGGAATGAAAAGATCCTGTTTTTTTCTTAGTGTCTACGTAGGTAGACATCTCTCCTACCTGATGAATTTCAGCGTTCTACCCCGCGTTTTTCCGTTTTGAGCTGTCTGTCAGTTAATCAGTAACAAAACAGTTTTATATGTAAATATGAATGTTTACATCAAGTGTAAATCAATTCATAGATAACTTATTTTCATATTATAATACAAATATGGAATGACAAAAATGTCTTTGATTCAATATAGCAGTCTTGTCTTTCGTTGAAATTCATACAATTAATTGTTCATGATACCTTTTTTTGCCGCATATCGTAGTAGACAGTGGGAACCTAGTGTCACATAACTCTCCATCCCCGTTTCCCCCAAACTTTCGAAATTTTGTTTGTTTAATGGCAGGACTCACGTTGTTACCAGGACGAGAAAATAAAAATAATTCATTCGCCGAGTGGGTATTGAATCCAGGGCCATCGCGTTTACAGTCAGACGCGCAGCATATTACCATAATAGACTCGATTTATAGAAAAAAATAAAATAAACGAACGACTTGATGGAGCTGTCAATGAAAGACATCAAATTATCACATGTATTCATCGTTAAACACTTTACCAGTTGTAGTCAAAACAAAAATAATACAATAAAATATCGCCTGTCATCGAAGTTAAACTAATTTATTAAATTAAATGAATCGGTTGAAAATTGTTATCGGGTTATAATAGTTTCATTAACAAAAAATATAATATTTAGCTTTTTTTTTACAAACCTAATTTGGGAATCTAGTGTTCAGACACTAAGCGAGAAACTCAACGCTGATAGTTTTAGGTGTCATTAAAGTTATAGGCCGCGCGTACAAAACTAAAAAACGATACGAACTAAACAAAGGAAACTTATTTTCAAGCTACAGCAATCAAATAAGCACAGTAGTGTCATCTGTCGAAATCAATAAGTGATTCTATATTCTTTGTTGGATCTGCTTGCGCATACGCATTTTTTACCTTTTAACTTGTCTGGATCGCACTCACGACTGATTCATTATGACGTTACATTTGTTACAGTTGATTGGTGTTCTTCGTCCATTCGAATAACTTTGACTCATGTTTGAATTACTGTATGCATTTGTGTCAATTCTAATAATGAAACGAATTTATACAGTTTCTGTTATTGAGTAATATATGAAGAAAAGACTAAAGACTAAAGATGACGACTGTCGTTCATTATGGTTCAAAGTACAGCGTTGAGTTCCGCCATTCAACTTGAATTGCTATGAATTTAGATCCAGAAGTTTCTTGATATCAAGTTCTTTTTAAGGAAACAGAACCTGAAATACTGGTATACTGCTTTAAATACTGCTATGCAGAGAAAAAGAAAGTGATGGTCTTGATTCATATATCAGAGGAATATCAGTTAGAACCTAAGTTCATGCTACTTCGTTTTTGTATGCGTAGTCGTCAGTTATAAACTATTTACTTCGTGGCCTAGCAGCCTACTGTGTGACTGTAAAGGCAACGATTGTGGATTCAATTCCTACTTGGAGAAATTAATTATTTACAATTTCACACTCTCATAACGAGGCAGAATGTTCTTCGGAAAATAAAAAAAAATAATAGGTAGACCCCCCATAGAGCCATATATATACATATGTATATAGATCAACAATTTATAATGTCAGCTAAGTCAGCCGCTCAATTTTGTATAGAAAGCTGACTAACCAGTCATTTGCAGTACCATTGTCAACGCGTTTATTTTTCGCTTCTCTATAGGATGTTCCAATGAATTACAATTACGTACATTTAGTAAGACTAGATTTTTGATTGATCCTTTCCGTTCATATTATTTGAAAAGAAATATAATTTGAAAAGTATCTTTTCCTATTTCTACATAAATATCCAAGCGATGAAATTTAGTTTCTATTATCAAGGCAAAGCGTAGCGTTGGTTTCCGCGGAAAGTAAAGAACGGAAGAGTCTCGATGGTAACGGAATGTCCTAATACTAGGTTACCTTTGCTTAACTATCTTACTTAACTTAAATATTTGTAAAATAAATAAAAACCTGTTTTTAACACTAGTATCTAGAAATAAACTAGAAATGCGTGAACAGTTATATTCAATTATATTTTTTAAAACTATTTGACATCTGATAAGGTACGTGTTACACGACAAATGTCGCCGGTGTCGGTCACAATGGTTATCACTTACGTCTCGAGATGCAGCCTCCTATCTTATCATTTTTCACGTCCTGTCTCCTTTCGCCTATCAGTAGGTTAGATTTGGTGTCTTTTAGGCTTTCAAATACGCGTAGAAAAAGTAAAACCAAACAATAAACAAACAATATATAGAAATAAAATATTTGTAGTTTAACTTGTGGACATTAAAGGAAAAATATAAGCACTTAAGAAGCATTGATATATATTCTGTTCATGGAAATGTTTGGATAATCATTAATATTCATAATTGATTAAAGTAAATCAATGCAAGGTACAATTGAAATATGTTTTTTTACCTATTTAAAATAACCATAAATATGAAGAAAAATCAAATACAATATTTCGTAAAACATAAACAAGAATCAAAATTAATTTCCGCTAGTCCAGTGGCCACAACGTAACGTCTTTATTGATCGCGCACCATACAGCCTAATGCGAGGATATCCCTTAGGTACAGACGTATACAAATGGTACATCCAAAATTGCCTGAACAGCGATGTGTCTTGATACGTTATCAGCTTCGAGCTATCATTGATAGTGTTGATTACAGATATCATACTGATATCGTTTGTCGTATATCATTGTAATTGCCTTCTGTTTGCTTCGTTGTTTATGTAAAAGGATTTTGTTTGTATGTTTGTATGTTTATGTGTAAATTTAAAGTCTAAATTTTAATGCAATATCTAGATTTTAATATTAAATTATTTTCTTTTCCCCGTTGAATAGGTCGTTGTGGTGAATACACAAAAAAAAACAAAATGTCCATGTGTTGCCGCTATTTTCTACATTTTTGTTAGAAAAACTTAAAAACAATATGAGGCTTTTTCAATTAACACATAATAGTTCCAGTATTTATATTCCAGTTACTGATACAGTTTAAAGTTTGTCGTAACATATTCATATTTCACTAACTCGTAACTAGTTTAGTAGTACCCAGTCAGTTCAAATACTTTTTTTTCAGGTTTACGCTACATCCCGCTTATAGAAGGGGTATCCAGAGCAAATATAACGTTAAGACACAAGACGTATTGTGGCGAGTGGCGAGTGGCGGTACTCAACTCCGGGTGCTTGTTAACATGAAAATGAAAGGAAATGAAAATAATTCATTCTCAACAACCGAACATCGAAGTAACAATCGTAAAGACTGCCGCTATGTTGCTACCTTTAATAATTAAATCGCTACTTCTTACCACCGCATATATACATATTAATTATTTTTATTATTTTTTTAACATCAGGCTGTATCCAACATAGAAGAAGACAAGGCTTAACGATCCGTTCCCCACTTTACCTTGAATTCTGGAGGCAATGCGTGTTGAGTTACGATAAATATGAAAAAAATCATTCGCTCAAGTGGAAATCGAACCCACAATTTATCTTTTATACAGTAAGTAACCCGCCTATTCCTCTTCTCCAGACTGGCCTCTTTAATATTAATTAGTTCCATATAAAATATATTAAAGTCATTAAACTACATCTCCTTTCGAAGCGTAAATCGATGACAATTGACAGTGAGGTCAACCCGCCGTCCACAATTAGTGCGGTGGTCCAATTTAACGGTTTTAATTTAGAATTAAGTATTCGCTTAGTTCATTAAGCTTTGCCAATACAGACGAAGTTCAATTATTAATTATTATTATTGTTAATAGTGTATGATTGTTAGTTTTTTAAATATTATTTTGTGTCTTCACGCTGTATCCCGCATCATGCAGCAGGCAGGCAGAGAAAACTTACTTTGGAGACACTTTGTTTTTCAAATTTCCATAAAAGTTCAAGACATCGCATGTAGTAAAACTCAACCCTGAAGAAATTCAGATTGAAACAATGATTTTGTTAGAGCGGGTGAGGCCGTGAGCGTCACTGATGTTAAAAAAGTCACTTGTAATTTTCTCAAATAAATATACCATTTAACTTTATGAATAAACACATAATACTAATTAAAACAATAAACACAGTTATATGCCACTAAATATAGAAAAAGGATCATTTTCAGTAATCTATTATCGACAGGAGTGTGTATAATACATGCAAAGTGTATTTTTCGATGGGCAAAATGGCAATAGTATTGAACGTTGGAAAACATTGATCGCTTTGAACTTTTTTTTTAATGTACTCATTGCAACAGGTGGAAAACCAAATAATTTTAACTATTTGTGTGAATCACTAGTGTAGTGTCTCGCTCCGAGCTCAGAGTGGATTATCCAACTGTACCTTTTTCGCTATTCACAAATCTTTGATCACTCGTATTCTCGGCTTTTCAATATTATTATTTGGATATAGTATGCTTATAAACTTCTATTTAGAATAACTTTTAATGAAAATATCATTATAATACGTCGCGTAATATTATTAAATATGATTATTGTTGATTGTTATTCAAAGACCATAAGTCCCGCCAGTCTCTTTCAACCAGCCTTGCTACTTGCTAGGCTTCACTACACTATAATTATGATGTTGATTTTTTTCACTCCCGAATTATTATATATGTTTCTTTGTTTCCTTTTGAAATAAAATTTCAACCTATTAAAGAAATCTCATAATCAGTATCATTATCGTAAAAATAAATTACTAAAAGACGGTTAATGAAGACGTTAAAATTTTATAAAAGCTCTTAAAAAGTTTAATTATATTAATTACTAAAGCACTTTTCAAGACATTTTTGAGAGCATTTAAAAAACGGCTATAAACCATTTACGTATGTCACGAGTGAGCTAAGAAACTCAATTTTAGTACACACACAATTTTTATTAACCGACTTCATGATTTCAAAAGTTTGAAATTGAGACCGTCGCAGCGCAATGGCACAAGAGTGCCGCCCGTAAACGCGACGGTTGTGGGTTCGATTCCCACTCGAGGAAGTGAAATATTTCTTCACGCTTATATTTCCATTTTTTTATATTTCTGCCACTCAACACGCAATACCTCCAGAATTCGGCAGAAAGTGGGGAACGGAGTGTCTTGACACCGAGGTTCCCTCTGCCTACCCTGCTGTATGCGCGACACAGCGTCAAGCTGATAAAAAATATATATATTCAAAAGATGACGTATCACACTGTTAAATATTACGAAAGTCATATTTGTTCACGGACACAACTCGTACACTGTTAATTCGATTCCCGCTTGAGAGAATCAGTTACGGTCATTTCTTCGTTCTTGTAACGGTAGCTCAAAGCAAAGCGCGTCGTTGAGTTCCGCCATTTGCAATCTTTTAATATATCGAGCGGTGCTTGTGAACGAACTAACTTAACAAAAGCTTAGACTGCTTTCCCTGCTCCGAAACACTCCTTATTATAATTACCAGTTCGGTTTTTATAACAAAGTTATATACTGGTAATTATAATAAGGATATTTCCTCGGCATAGGTTGAAAAAATGTATTACTGTCATCTTATACGGGGAAAATTTCTTTGATAAAAAGCAAATTATAGGTAATGTTATAAAATGTTGAGGCTATTGTGACACAGCGGAGTTGTAGAGTACGGACATAAAGTGATCCTATAAGGGTTCCTTTTTTCTCCTTTTGAGGTAACGGTACCCTAAATATAAAAAAATTACAAAATTATTCTAATTTTTACAGTCGTCTTATTTAAAGTTATATTTGTGTTTTCCATAAAAGCTAATTTAAATCAAGACCTTTTACATGAAACGCTTTAGAAGCGAGTAAATATACCGCGATAGTCGTTAACTTATAAATAAACGTTAGAAAGCTCGCGTGCTCACTTATATTAGAGGCATGTGTAATAACTAGCTGAAATATTTTCATATAAGTAGGTAGGTTAAAAATATCGCAATATTTTTCAGTTCTCAAAAGAACGTTTAATAGTGACTCTGAAATGTAATTTTACTTTTTCAAATTACATAAAAGAAAAAGATAATCCGAATATTGATTTTTTTTTAGTTTCACGATTTATTGTTGTTTTTTAGTTTGAGATACAGATACAGTAGGCAGACAGACAGACCCTGGGAACTTAGCGTTAAGACAATGTATTCCTATTAAATTATTAATGTATTTTCTTAATTTCTACATTCTAATTTCGCTTTTCCTCACTCGAATTGAGGCTTCAAAATAATATATCTAGCGAGGTTTCAAAATAATATATCTAAATGTATATATACTTTAAAATAACTTATCAAAGGTTCTTCACTTGTATGACAGACATATTAAATAACACAATAGGCGCCAATATAAGGAAGCCCTAAAGTCATCGACGCGACTCATTCGCTTGCAATACCTTTGCTCGTACTTGATGCTTAACATATTCGAAAGCCTTTTTTCTTAATCTTATTTAAGAAATACTTCGACACGTGTTGTATTATTGACTTGGTAGTTATTTCACTTTGTATTAAAATAATGAGTTACTACCGTTGGGGTGGTCGCATAGCAGCAGCACAGTCAGTGACGGTTGTGGGTTCAATTGCTATTCAGGGGAACAAATTGTTTTCGTTTTCTCGCTCTGTCTATATAACAAAGCATAATTTAAGAAAAACATACAATATTTTCAATATTACAATAAAGAAAATTTTACCTATCTATATAATAGAAAAAAAAAGATATATAAACTAATTACAAATATTATAAATTAAAGAAAAAAAGACATAAACTGTGTCAAGTATTTTCAGAGGCTTTCAGCGCCAGTATACGTGAAGCCGCGGCAGGCGGTGCGCGTGTGGACTTATAGCTTGCCTTTATCACTAAAGTTATATATTATATACTTATGTGAATACGTTTGTTTTGTTGTATGTTTGTCTGTGATAGGTGAGTTAAGGTGATATTGCGAGGTATTCACAAATATATATGGTGAATATTATGGTGATTTCGTTTCATAAACTTTGAGTTTAGCTTCATTGAGCTTTTTTTTGAGATATAAACAAAACTTTTGTTTGATTGTGAGTAGATTATGTAGATCAAGTTGTTTATTTATGTATGTTTATTTATATAGCACTTAGTGATTATATTTATTGCTTGTTCTAGAGCTTTTAAGGTTTCATTGACTATTTTGATTAAAATACCGGTTATCAATTTTATGTTCTCTATTTTTTTATAAAACAAGTATATTTTAAAATAATATGACAACAGTTGTCGTAAAGAAACATCAAGTTTAAAACGTAAATATTTTTTTACGTTTCAATGTAATTTTTGGTGTATTCCCAGTTCTGTTCAGTTCACTTATCACTTGAATATTTTTTTATGATTTGAGATAAACCTCAAGACGAGAGTGGCATTCCACTTTGCTTACTATTTTAACATTCTGCAATAGTTACGAGATATTGCTTATTGAATGGTGGACTTGATAAAATAAAAATAACTAATTCCACAGATCGGAAGCTGGACCCATAATAATCCCGTTTTCATACAGATTTATGCAGTATCCTTAAAATATATTATTTTATACACTTAAGATTACATTCCTGTAAGCAAATAGTTAAAAATAAAAGCCGGTCATCGACTCCAGTAATCAACATCGGTCACTTATAAGTTTCTTTCACTTAAGCTCGTTAAGTTTCAAACATGTCGATGGATGTAAATATAAATAACTATCTGTCTCTCAATATAAATATTTTCCTACTTAAACAAATCTTTATTTTTGACATCCTTGCAAACAGTATGAAATCACCAGAGAAAGATGTAAAACAACTAATTTACATATTATAAAAAAAAGATTAAAACACGTGGCGTCGAATTGGCCGCGCAGTGTGCGGTTTTAATAAACGCATTAATGAATCATGCGCATGCTTCTTGATTTATGTCTTTGAAGTCTTTATTAATTTATTTTTGTGTCACCGTATTGGTAAGACGGCGTCGATAAGTTCCACGACCCACCATTCCCAAAGTTCACAGCGTTCTATCCTATCCACGTTAACAACGTGACTTTTGTGGATTCGAAATCAAGTCGGCAAAATGTATTATATATCAGCTTCCCGCTGTATCCCGCACACAGCAAGGTAGGCAAAGAGAACCTAGTATTAAGACACTCCGTTCCCCACTTTCTGCCGATTTCTGGAGGCATTGAGAATTGAGTGGCAGAACTCAACGCCGCGCTTATGCCTGGAATGTATTATTATTGTTATATTATTTTTATTGTGATAACAAAATAAAACGCGGCCTTTACTCAACAAAAATTGGATAGTGCATGGGGAACGGAGCACACAGTAGGGTAGGCAAAGGAAACATGAGGACCTAATGTTAAAACACTCTGTTTCCCATTAAGACATTCATTTTCTCTCTTTCTGCGGCAATCTAAAGGAATTGCGTGTTGAGCGTGGAACTAATCGCCGCGCTTTGCCTCGTAACCAGTGCGAGTGCAAATCGAACCCATAACCGTCGATGCGTCACTATGGCCTCAATATTTTATATATATTTAGCAAAACATCGTTCTTAAATTAAAAGCGGCCTATAAGTGAGCTTATTTTCATTATTCAACGTTTTGCTGCATATGTAAATGTGTTAATATTATAGTTTATAGTATAGTATAGCAGAAAGGTTAATAATATAGTTTATGTAATTTAAAAATTACTAACAGAAGTGTTCATAGCAGATAGATTCAATGTATATCAATGTAATTTTTTTAGAAAACGATTGGCTTAAAGCTCGTTTTCAATACGCTTGTGAACTTATGTAGTGTAATTTGATGTCATGTAACAATTCTCTAATTTTCAAAACTATACTTTGCATAAATCGTGTGAGTGGCTCAACGACATCAATCTGGGAGGGGTTTTTGTTCTTAAATTTACATTTTTGGTGGCAAGTTCAAATATAACGTAAACTTTCTATTAAAAAAAAATCTTAGTTTGGCGTTCAGTTACGCTATCTGAAATACAATTTCTCTAATATTAAACAAGAAGTAGAGAACAGAGAAAAATATTTAATTTAGAACACTATGTCCAGAAGTACGACAAAAAGTATAACTATTTGAACTGCTCGCAGAAATAGATTTGTATTTTAAAATGTGTGCGATCCAAACATCCGCTCTACTTCATACACCAAGCTTTGAATTGACAGAATTAGAGACATCTATTTTAATATTCATATAAGCTTGGGTGGTATATTATTTAAATTATGTATTTTTTTTGTAGCTTTACGCTGTACACTGTGACACTAGAATTTTACATATTTCGGTCTCTTGAGTGGGAATCGAATTCACAACTTCGCTATTACAGTAGCAAGCTTGTGCCCCTGCGTCATGACGGCCTCAATTTTGCAATTATTCTTACACAAAATAGGTGGTCGTCAGTGGCAGCCACTGTGGCGCAGTGGGACCTCAACCGACTGTGAGCGCTCGTTACATTATTCTTATTAATTTGTTCTGTCCAAAAAAAATGTGTTTTTCTAAAGTATTAATTATTATTTATCAGATCTACCTAAAAATAACTCCGTACTTTAGATCCCCAGAACTGCAGGCCGTATGATAAATCATTTCACCAGTTTATCGTCTGATAGTGGAGATTATGTATGCATTTGTCACGCGAACACTTGCATCAGATTTTGATGGATCGTCGGTTGATATGATTTTATTCCACACATATATTAGATGGTTCTCAATAAATGCGTAGTAACAGCCATATTTTATATGTTTTTATATAGAAAAATAAAATATTGCAGTGAAAGCACTACAATGAAATATATTAACTCTCTAAGTGGTACGCATTGTTTATAGAATATTTATTTATATTGTTTTTTAGCTTCATGTAGTAACCCGCACATATCGGAGTGGCGGAGTGGCGGGACCGGGGTGACATGTTGTCCATTAAGATACTTCCATTGTGGGTCATTGAGTGTGTCCAAGGTGGCCCTCTAAGTGGAATGTCTCAATGAAAAATGAACCCACAACTGTAATATGTATAAAAAATAAATTTAATTCTCCGCTCTTATAAATAAAGCGTGTCGTTGAGTTTTCCCACTCAAAAGAAAATATTTTAGTGAAATCACATTGTAACGATAAATAAAATGTGACGATTAAATCACGTTTAAAACTATCATCAAAGAAGCGAAGTAGGTCGCCCTCTAAGATGAAAATAAAATGTTATGTTAGTATATCATAAGAGTGTAAAAATAATATTGTATATTTTTATGGTTATTTTATTGTCTTTGCGTTTGATTTAATTACTGAAATAGCTAATTATTACTATAATTTAATACGCGCTTAAATATTATTACACTATTCTATATTTTATTTTTTTGTGTTATATTGACCGCTCATAATTATGTCTCACCTTTTTCTGCAAAACAAAGTAGGCAGAAGAAATCTAGTTTCTAGGAGAGTCTTAAGACTAAAAAATAACTTTCGTATATCGAAATCAAACCCACAACCATCGCGGCACAACGATCTCATCTTAAAAACTACCAAAACTATTATTTCAATCCACCCAATACCTCCTGTAGCTGTAATAACACTGATTGAAGTACATTTCCAATAACCGTGATGCTATCTGTACAAACAGAAGATATCGTGCTGTTCACAGTTCGTACTAACGTGATTAATTTGTTCATTTGTATAGTTTTAACAGTTAAAAGAATTAGCCTAATTTATCGTGAGTTAAGCTGTGTGATTGTATTTTATTTATTTTAGAAAGCAACCTGGAAAATAAACAGGTAATCAAGAAATGTAGAAATAATCTACTTAAGACGAAACCTTCGAAATTGTTATAACCTTGAAGATTGAACTATTTGCGTATGAAGTTCTACCACTATATTAATATGCATGACTCTTTGTAAGCTTAGATTAAGTACTTCATCAGTATTAGTAGGTAATATGGAAAAATGTTTGTACAATAGTATAATATGTTTGTCCTTGAACTATATTTTTTTCTAACTAACTAACTTCAATATATAGAGGTTAGGGTTGGATTCCCACTTGAGGAAATGAAATATTTAATTTTTTTCGCTATTTTGTCCAGGCAAACGCGGCATTGCGTTTGGCGGAAAGTTGGGAGCGAAGGGCCTTAACTCTAAGTTCTCCCTGCCTGTTACATGCGGGATATAGCGTGAAGCTGAAGAAAAACTTCAACATATTTAAATATGTTATGTGCAAAATTTAAATTAGTAGTAGTAAGAATAAAATAAAACACCAGAGAATTTCTAATTGCTGAACTAAGAGATAGCACAAAAAAGAAGAGAATCTCTTACTCACTTTTTTCCAAAAGTTTCGACAAGAAACACACACATAAATACAATACAAGAACAATCGGAACACATTATTTTAATCTCAACTTACAATTTTAAAGTGAAACCCAAATTGGCTTCTACTACCTGAGCATTTGAAATTCTAAATGCGTCTCGGTTACTCCAAACCACATTAAATTAAGCGAGTTTCTTGAATGTAGTTAAAGTTTAACTGTTAGATCGTTTGTCATCATATTTAGTTAGTTTGCCCACTAGCGGGGATGGCTCATTCATTTTTATTTTAAAATAAAATAAAGATAAATCGCTTCTTCGCGACTTTCTGCTACAGTAACGTTTAAACGATTTAAATGCGATTCTAACAGGTGAGTAAATTTGTTAAAAATATGCCTAAAACCAGTTAGTCTCATGTTAGATAACTGATGAACTTCAAATTATCACAAGTTGTAAAGCTTTTAGGAAAATATACCTATAATAATTATTCTAACTTGTATTATTTAAAAGTCTTACTTCGATGTAAATTATAATTTAATAAGCAAATATTCAGCATTCTTTTCCTCGGTTCCAAAATCTTGTTCTAATGGAGACTAACTTGCATTTTCATTTCATTCTCAAAACCTGCCATAACTAGTAAGAATTTAGGGATCCCTGAAAATATCCAATATTATATTAATGAAAATATTGGTTGTTATTCCTATGAACACATCTTATTGAGGCCGGTCGTAACGCAGACGCAAGGGCAGAAGGGATGGTTAACGCGACAGGTTTTGGCATCGATGTTCCATTAGAACAAATGAAATATTTAATATTTCATTTTCTCACTTTTTGTAATAAGCTAATCCTAAAATAATAAAATATCAGACATTTATTAAAAAGAAACTTTTTCTATATGTTTTATATTGTATTTTTCCGTCTGGCTATAGTCCGTACCGGTAAAGTGTAAACCGCTCTACGTGGGATACATTGTCAATTTCATCTCTAATTTAAAATATATGCTTTATACGAGGAGACGAGTTTTACAATTCCCTTTGATTTATTACAAATGTTGTTTTTCTCTTTTTTTTCACCTGTGAATAAAATCTACCATATTTCCGCGCCTTTATGAGATATATATTTTAAAATATACGTGGAATATTTTATCAGCGTATAATATTGATGTGGTAGTAGAGCACCAGCAATGACTTTTATTTTTAACATCATCTCTTCGTTTCTTTGTATGATGAAAAATTAAATTGTTTTTAGCATAAATTATAGAACCATAATTTGTAGCGGTCTGAATAGAAATATACTTACAGTAAACTTCCAAAAATAGTCTTATCAGAGGCCATGCATAAAAAATTATCTTCTTTTCTCTCACTACTTCTTCTCTTGGTAACATAAATAAAAGTCTTATGTATTGTCCTCAGGTAAACAGAGATAGCTTCTGACCGTGTCTATGTGTGAACAGTAAACAAATAAATCATTTGTTTATTATAAAGTATCAAGTATCTTTTGAGTTTATGGAGAAACCTATGGCTTCAGTGAATTCGTTCTCCGCCTTGGTACAAATCACTGCTTTACATAAAAATTTACACTGTCTACACCTATGTGTGTTATGTGACAGTATGATAGGGATACGTTCTAATATTTTAAGTAATGAGTAAAATTCAAACCTTTGATTTCAACCAGAAATACCAAAAAACAGTTTCCAAATAACTTCATTATACAAATGGCCCACTACATGTTAATAGACTAGGAGATTATGCGTTTCCTGATAATACAAGTGAAAAAAATATATTTCAAATACGTTTTTAGTAAATACTGCCATGAATGGTGCATTTGATGAAATCCGCCAAAGAACGAGCTCCAGTTCCATTACATGATTGAACAACGGTACACTGATTGTGGGAGCGGCGAGCGTTCTAGATGCGATGTCGGTGCGAGCCAGCGTTGCTATAGGCCCTTTTAATATTTGGAAAAGCATAAATAAATGTTCTGTAAAATTATTTTGTGAAATATAAATTTTTATATGAAAGTAGATTTTTGGGTTGTGTAAATAGAACATTTGTATGTATTGCTCCAATTTTTGATAAATATATCGTTAGTGTTATAACATAACAAGCGATATTTATATCTAAAACTTGGCGCGTGTATGAGTATTTAATGCCTATACGTACCTACACTGTCGGTGTTATTGTAAATCCATTATTTTATAACTTTATAAAATAATGGCCCACAATACATGTACATAATTTATGAGACATTGTAGGAAAAAAATAAAAGTAATGCGTGTTGAGTGGCGGAACTCAACGCCACGCTTCTGGAACTCCTGATTTTGCCAGAGCTCGCCTGACTACTCAACCCACCTTCGGAAGTTGGATAGGTCCACTCCAAGACTTCCTAAACTCAATGTGATACGTACGCGGTTCCGTGATGTGAACTTGCCGAATGGTCTCTTGGATTAGGGCGGTATTCTGCGATCGTAGAATAACGCATAGGCTCCAATTTGTGTAAAGATCGTTTAATTTACCTATAATATAAGACTAACTATAATAAGTGTAATAACACTCCTGCAGCGGGAAGCTTTTCATTATTTATTTTGACAGTTTGTGGCAAACATAACTCGCGCACTTAATGTATATATAGGTATGTATATTATACAATTATATATATATATATATGAACAATATAAATTATATTTTATTTTAATACGTGACTGCACAGAGTTTTTGTTTTTTGTCTAGAATCGTAAAATGCTTTTTGAAATTTTATTTTGAATGACGTTTTCAGAGATAGCTTATGTTAGGTTTGTATTTTTTTATTTTGACAGGAGCAAATATCCACTTGGACAGTAACAATTTAGTAAAAAAATGCAAATGGGTCCTGAGAACATTATGGTGATGATTATTGCTGGAAAATTTTAAGAACATAATAGATGGATTACTCTGGGTGATATAAATTACGCTGTATTACATAGCATAGTAGGCCGTTTTCTGTTTAATTTTTGATACATCGAGTGTGAGAATTTTACTTTGCTAGCAGAATGAGAAAACTATTATTACAATGCATACACACAAGTAGAGAATCAAACCCACTACTGTTGTCCAATATTACTTTAACAAAAGAAATAGCAATTGTCAGTTGAGGTGAGAAAAATACTATCAATTGATTTATAAGAATTGTGGTGATCAAGATTTGAATGCATAACTATCGTGTTTATCCTTCATTATGTTGACCAAGAGTTCCCTAACAATGGGTACTATTATATTAAAATTACTTTTATTTAGTAAATATTTCAGTTACGTAGTATACTTATACTATTTTATCGTTACATTTTAATATATGAATTCCTACTTCTATCTTGAACTGGTAAAGAAGACGAAGTGTGGTGTTGAGTTCCATCACTTGACACAAAAAAATTGAGTTGGAAGTGGGAAATGGATTGTCTAATCTCTACGTTCTTTTGCTTGCCCAACTGTGTAAGATACAGCGTAAAGCTAAAATAACAAGAAGTAAGGCTTTTACTTAGTTTGCCAGCATTGCCTTTTCGCGTCTATCTCACTCAAATATCACAAGTTTCTTGAAGTAAAACATTGTGGTTACACTAGCAATAAGCAGTGCGCGGGAGTCTCTTTATTGGACAAACAAGCCGCTCGGTGTGGGTCACTCGAGAATATCGAACGTAATTTATTGTATAATTTTGTAATCATTTTTTTAATTTCAGCTTCACGCTGTATCCCGCACACAGCAGGGTAGGCAGAGGGAACCTCGGTGTTTAGACACTCCGTTCCCCACTTTTTGCCGAATTCTTGAGGCATTGCGTGTTAACAGCTAGAAATCAACGCCGCGCTTTGCCTCGATACCAGAGCGAAGAAAAATGGAAATATAAACGTAGATAAATATTTCACTTCCTCGAGTGGGAATCGAACCCACAACCGTTGCGTTTACGCGCGACACCCTTCTGCCACTGCGCCACGACGGTGTAATCATATACTAGTATATTATATTATAACATTGAACCAATTCAACAATATATCTAAAACGAAATCATTTCAAACAAGTAGTTTCTGAGATATGTCCGTTCAACCAAAACAAGATCAGATTCATAATATTAACAAAAATAGGTTACATATATGAAAAATAAACCAAAAGCACGTCAGCTAACATAATTCATAATAAAAAAGTTTGTAAAAATAGAAGTTGTCTAACTCCGCTCCGCCGTGACCCACTTCTGAATCTGCCAAGCTAAGCTGGGCGGGCAGTGGGCTGAAAGTCACTTTAATAAAAAACAACCGCCTGTAAAAACATCAATCAAATAAATACCACTTGACCTCGTAACTTTGAATTAGTAGTTTGGAAATAAAAAAAGTATGAGATTTTTTGGGTTTAGAGTGAAAACTTTGTTATTACTATTATTGTGAACAAAAGCAAAGTTTTCAGTGTTATTAAATTTTATTTTTTCCTTGAATAGGGATTGAACCCACAATCGTCATGTTTACAATCGCACACTTGTGCTCCTACGTCACGACTGGCCTCAATTTTTAATAACATATTTAATAAAGAAACTAGCACCACACGCATATTATATTACCAACTCGTATGTATGACGCGCGACATCGTGTCAAGTATTTCTACTTAAAACGACACATCGACATCAGTATTGACACATAAATGGTATTCTTCTCGCTCGTGTTCGTATCATTGTTAGCCGTGAAGTGCATGCGGGAGATGGAGATGTGGAACGGAAAATTAATTTTTAATAAAACTTGAATGAAAAACTCATACATGAAAAAATCATTTCTTTTTAATAATTTTCTCTTTTCTTTCCGTGTTTTGTGTTTTGTGAAGAAAGAAATCTTATTAAATTTTTTGAGGTTTACGTACATTTCTCGTCAAGATTAAGAGTTTTTGAGATGCAGCGGCACAATGTTTGACTGAAACGCAACGGTTGTGGGTTCGATTCCCACTGGAAGGCTGCGATAAACAAGACGAAGCGTGGTGTTGAATACCGCCAACATGCTTGAACGGAGTGACTACTCCCTTCCCTCTGTCTACCCCACTGATAGCGAGAAAATTAAAAAAATAGAAGATCTAATGAAACATAGATTCTGGAAATATCGTACTACAAATGATGTTATAAACATAATAAACAGCTAAGCCATTCCTTTAAAAGAATGAATGCAAATGAATGTAATGATGTATGAATTTCGGTCTTTCCATATCTACAAATGACAGCTGTAGATAGTCGTTGATTTTGCACATTACAACAATTGATCGGCATATACCACAAAATTGATACTTGCTCGGCGATTTCATTCACCGCGGTCGCTGTTTCATGCGAGCGTATCAATCCCAAAAAACTATCTATTGGAAAATCGTACGTTAGCTGTATTGCGCTTGTTAAAAGTTATTTTATGTCATGAAATTGAAATTATATATTTCAATGTTATTACAATTATATTAAAAATCTTTTTATTTTCGAAAATGTTTTTTTATGTGAAACTCTTTTTACCGCATATATAGTAGGGTAGACAGAGATAATCTAGTATTGTGATACGTTTTTCTCCACTTACCATAATTTTTATGTAGCATGGTGACAAAACATGCTCTTCTTTATTTTCGTATTATTTTACTTAATATAACTATACAAAGCTTAATTACCATCAAAGTTGATCAAATTTTAAAAAAAGAAACAGATAAACCTAAATATCGACATGTTGTTGCACAACTGGAGCGTCCTCATCCATGCGTGTAGATATCATTGTGAACGGAGCACGGTGGCTGCAGCTAACTGGTGCAATATATGCAAACGTGGCTTCAAAACTTTTGTTTATTATAAATTCCGTATTATTTGGCCTTTAAAGGCTTTAATTTAGTCATATTGAGTTTTTTGTGATATTGTCACTTTATATACGAGTATATATAAATATTTTTACCCGAGGCCGTCGTGGTGCAGCACCCCAGTGTATGATTGTAAGCACGATGGTTGTGGGTTTGATTCCCGCTTGGGAAATAGATAATTTTAACTTTTTCAATCCAGTACACAAGTTAACGCGACCTTGAGTTCGGCTACATGGGTGTCCCCTACCCAATATGTTATATGTGGTACGTTTATATAATGTGAAGCTATTTTTCATATTTTTTAATTAGAAAATTAAAATTACGTGACTTTAATTATAATAATTTAACCTACTTGCAATATATTTTTCGAAGAAAAAAATAATTATAAATGGATTTTGTTATATTCTTTTGGATACATATTAATTATAATAAAGAACTTCATCATGCTCAATATTAAAAAGATCACAGAAAAATAATTAAAATTAATTAAACTAAGTGTAATTGCTATTACTTAAAAGGTCGTGGGTTCATATATCTTCTAACGTACTTCTACTATAAATGACAATTTAAATAATATTTGAGCAAATACTCTTGTACATCCGTAGTTCGGTACCATAGGGGCGAGCAGCGGTGCATAAACTGAGCCACTAAAGCCTGTCACTTGCCAGACTTGCTCGTGTATGGCAAAAATTATTACAAATGTTGACACTACTTGGTAAATTCAATTCAATATACTATATAAATACTTTTGAATTTTTTTTCATACTACGTCCCGTCCACGACTGGATAGATAGGCACAGGGAATCAAACCAAAAACACTTTATTGCACAACGAAAGTTAAAAATAAGTGGTATAACATATTGATTTAGGAACCTTGTGTTAAAACACTCCGTTCCTCGCTTTCCATATATATTTCAAGGTATTTTGTGTTGAGGGGATGGAACTCAACGCTGTGATTTTTCTTGTTACAAGAACAAACGCCGTACCATTGCCTTTTTTGCATGAAAATATTATTTTTCTCCATCGTGTTTTGACTTTAACTTAAGACTTAAGTTCGTATCGAACTCCACATAATTCCAAACTAGTCAACTGTAAGAAATGAGTACTTTTTATATAAATGTATATGAAAATTGTGAAACACAATACCCTCTTCTCGTAAATTGAGTAAAACAATGCTATAGCGAGCAAGTCGGCGTCATCCATCACGATATTACTCGAGACTCCCTCAGATGATTCTGCTTCACAAATATTTGGAAACGGGCTCCTTAGTACGCGTGGTGCATTTTCATTGTCGCTGATACGAGATTTGTATCGCTGTTTTTTAACTATTTTTATTGTACAGACTTTATCTTTTATTTTCTTATATTTTAGGTGAAGGTCTTTAATATTCTGTTTTACACATTTTATGCGTTGCGTAGAGTCACGTCGCCAGTAATGGCAACACGCATGGGCAGACTCGACCGGATTAATACCACCCCCGACATTTAAAACCACGTGAAGTAGTGGCTCTTGCCACTGCGTTTCGCATTAGGTAATGCCGGGCCCCGGCGCCCAACATCCTCCATCCTCCACCAAAGGCCGGCAACGCACCTGTGGCTCCTCTGGTGTTGCATGGGGTCGTGGGCGGCGGTGATTACTTACCATCAGGTGACCCGAACGCTCGTTTGCCTTGTCCTCTCCCATAAAAAAAAAAGAAAAAAAGATATTCAATGCCATTCTCTAAGTAGTAATCGAACCCATAGCCGTCGTGTTTACAGACAGACTCTGTGTTGCAGCACCAAGCTAGCTACAATATTATTGTTTTACACAATATTAATGCAAATAAAATCTATATATGTTTTGTATATTTACTCATACTGCAAATTATAGTGCATAGATTAAAGTAACATCTGCCTATGATAATGGAAACACACCATCGCTTACATGTTTACTCTGCTAGTACTATCTTGAAATATTAAAAAAAAGATTAATATTATATGAAAAAATTAAACTCTAGTGATAATAATTATATTATGTTATATTATACACGAAGTTTATTTCGTTGTCATTATTGTTGTTTTTATGTTATTGGTGTATCAAGGCAGGCAGAATGTACTTAGTAATAAGATCCAACATTTCCCAAGCACCGTCCGTATACAAGTATATTCCAGACGAGAAAATGAAAGTACTTCCTTCTCCCTTTTAGGCATCGAACCCACTACCGGCGCCAACCAACACTAAGACACTGTCACACTGTGGCCTTCAATTATTTTATTTCGTAATAAAGATTACTATCAGTGCTATTAGCACATTACGTTTGACTAATTCACTGAAATGAAGGCTCTAAGATAGGTTAGAGAGATAGGGAAACTAAGAGAAGTTTTTTTATAAATTATCAATTATTATATGCACTTATTTTTAACATTAACATCCCAAAGTAACCCATCTCAACCAGCCGTCTTACAAATCATGAACATATCCCTATTATAAAGAAAACGGAGTTTTAAAAAATAGTCTAAAATGAAAAATTACGTAAAATTACAATAATAGGTGAATTGTCAAAATATATAGTAATTCTTAAGTTCATCTAATCTCTGTGATATAATATAAAAAATATATATAATTTAAGTGATTCTCTCTGTTTATTTTGGTGTGAAACATTCTCGAGCGTCGTTGTGTAAACTCAAATCCATTCTACTAATGTTTAAATAAACCGATTAGGAAAAATGCAATAATAGACTTGATAAATGTAGACGTCCTCTTGTTATTGTATCATTAGGCTGGGACTTCACAGGTTTTAGATATTTTTTCTATAATTTTTTTCTACTAGGATAGGCTGAGAATGTAGTCTACTTTTCATCCCAATTATTAAGTGACGTAACTCAACGTCGCAGCTTGTGTTTTTAGAGGAAGGAAATAGAAATAATTCATATTTTTCTTTAGTTAATTGTGTAATGATTAATGGAAGCCAAAACCACATTTTTGTCATTCCATAAGTCAAGAGAATAACAGTCTGCAAAAAGTGATGCTTGTGGGTTAGATCTCCGTTCTCCACTCCGTTCGACATTCCGTCTTAACATTCGGTACCCAGGTTCCTTCTGCCCACTCTATGATTTGCGGGTCATAACGTGAAGCTAAGAACAGCAACAACATAATATACAACCAATAGTCCTAGGTTCAAATTCTACTTTGGCATCGATTCCTCCACGCTCTTCTGCACTAGCCTTAACAAATGCCTTCTGAAAGCTATGAGATTTCTTTAATAACCTCATTCCGGACGCTTTTAGAACCGTTTCGATGGAAATGTGGCTACAATACGAGTATAAACCGTATTGTTTTTGTTATTTTATATTGTGTTTCCAATTATGACATTAGCTGCTGGTGCGATAGTTCAGTGGATAGTTATTTTCAATGGAAAAGAGCAGGTCTTGAACTCTTACCGAAACTAGATAGTCAAGTACGCAACATTGTATGGTTAGTGTATATTTATTTATGAAACATTTATGATTTTTTAACTATAAATTAGTTTATGTGACAAAATTGTTATGTTTATTTAAGTGAAACCGAAGTAAAATGCACTTTTGAATATACAGAGCTATACAGAGCTATCTTATTTTAAACTAGAAATAATAATTAATTCTAATTTGTACAGTCTGATTAACAAAACTAGAAGAACGACTGAAGCAAGTTATTAAACATACAATTACAATAAAATTAGCTCCAAATCCCACACGTTAACCGATTGTTGAGACACTTGAATTCCCCATTTTCTAGGAAATTGAACCCACAACCTGTCCCGTTTGCTTTTTATTATTGTTTTTAAGTTAAGTAAAGAAGTTACATGCTTCATTTTTTGATATACAATATACACTCATATACCGTTATTTGTATATTTTTTCAATGAAAATCAAACTAGCTACCCCTTGCCCTTGCTTGCAAATTAACATCTGAAACTACCATTTAATTGTACACCCGCCTTGCAAACCAACGAAATATCCCTATTATAACGCAACCGGACTCTTTACAAAAAGTCCAAAATGAAAAAAAAAAAAAATAACTTGTCACATATTAGCTAAAGCTTGGGGTCGTGACTTTTGTTACATATTATGTAGACACGTGGGGAGAGATGTACAGAATCTATTATTTTACATCGAACATCTGTAGGCGTTGAACCTAGTGATGGCTAAAATATGGTTTGTCGAATGTTATTTATAATTAAAGTTATAATAATAATAAATTAATTAAATTAAGTTATAATTGCTTAAAAATAAAAAAAACTCGATTTATAATCAAAAAAATAAAATAAAATAAATATTCTTATTTAAAAAATATATAGTTTTGACGTGAAAGTATACAGTAATATGTTAACATTAATGAACATTGTTAATATTGTAATTTTTTGTCTTCTAAGGAACGTTGTAATATTATTTGATTAAATAAACAATTAAATGATGTATCTTTCTCAACCAACTCTATAAAATATAATAAATATAAAGAAATAAGAAAAATATTGATAATTTTTTTTAAATAAGTAAAATTATTAATAAAAATGATACCAATACTAAAATCACCGCCATATTCAGTATTTTATTTCATCGATAAACAGTAAAGCGTGTCACTATCAAGCAACGGGGATAAGCCAAATTGATTTTAACACAATAACGAGTCCCGTTCAATAGGTCCCCATTTGTAGAGATGGCCATCCATCATACGCACTACGCCGGCTTAATGTGGCGGACGGTCCACGAAACGATACTTCGAGGTGACAACTGCTATTTGTTCATTTTTCGATATATATATATATATATATAATTATAATAATATTTAAATAATATATAGTATTTGTTTATTTCTATAAAAA